>CM021766.1:144799991-144864667 GCA_011076525.1 Nettapus auritus
GGATGGGATGGGATGGGATGGGATGGGATGGGATGGGATGGGAGCGGTGCCCCCCCCCCCCCCCCTCCCCCCCACTCGGTTGCCCCTTCCTCCTCACCCATGGCCCTGCTCCAGCGGGTGCCCTGCCCCGGGCTGCAGCCCTTCAGGAACACCCTGCTCCCAAGGGGGCTCCCCACAGCTGCAGCTCCCTCAGGAAATGTCCCACTGCTGCGGCGCGGGCCCTCCCCGGGCTGCAGGGTGGAGATCTGCTCCAGCGGGGGCTCTGCAGGGCTGCCAGGGAATCTCTGCTGCCTGTGGGCCTGGAGCCCCTCCTGCCCTTCTCCTCCTGGGGCCTGGGCCCTCTGCTGCTTCTCCCTCACCCTGGGCCTCCTCCTTGGTCAGTGCCCACTCTACCCTTTCAGAAATCTGTTTTCCCTGAGGCGCCGCCAGCTTGGTGCTGAGCTCAGCTCTCATGGTGCTGAGCCCTGCCATGGGGCTGTTGAAGTCGGCTGGAACAGGCTTGGTCTGGCATGGGGCACTCATGGCCTCTGCCCATGGAAGCCCCTGCAACCCTGCCAACATCTGGGCATGGGCACCCCAATGGAATGATAGGTATGGAGAAAGTTAACTCCACCACAGGGTTTTTTGTCCAAATATTTTCAGATCCTATACATCAATGTATATACCTTGTGGTTATCAAGGTAGTACATCAGCCTGCATGGTGTCTGGAGTCACCATGTTCTCAAGTCTCTTTTTCCATATTCTCGTTTCCATAGTCCACAAATCCTTTTCATTATCTATTCACGTCATTCCAATTCTGTTTATCCTGGGGAATGTAATTGTTCTGAGTATCTGTTTTACTGAAGGAAATAAAAAGGCATTTTAAATGTAGTTCCATTTATTTCAGTGGGGGCTTTGACTCTCCAGGTGTAACCTTACTTAGGAGAGCTTGGACCACAACATCATCCTGTGTGTAGGATGCCCTCTTAACATCTATTAAAGTTAATGGAAATTCAAGATAAGACCTTTTGAACCAAAATTTCTTGGTTAATTTTCCATATGAATTTTTACCCTGCATCAACTGTTCTTGATCATGTTTATTTTCCTTAACTGGAGCTTATGTCTATACACCAGCAGGAAATTCCAGGGAATAAACTGATTATTCCCAGAGATGAGACATAAAGGTGACTGATTAAGAAAAACAAATTGCTAGTTTTGTAAAATTAAAAATTATTATCTTCCAAGTAGTAAAACCCAGTAACACTGATTCCTATTTCACAATAATTCTAGAATCCATTAGAAGAGTCTAATTTACACCGCAATGTAATTCATTCAATTTCTTAAGGTTGCTCCTGTATTTATGGTAGAAGTGAAATCAGCATCTTTCCCAAGCTTGTGTTCTTTGCAAATGCTATAGGGTACAGCATTTCATATGCTGTAGATACAGATTACAATATCAGTATTGAACATGGCTGACAATGTTATTATGATAGTAATTACCAATGCAGAATTATATGAAATAGAGATGATTATCATCATTACAGAACCATAGTAAACAATTGTGGATTCCATTTTCTCAGATAAATATGCTTGTTATGTAATTTTTCAAACATATTGGTTTATTCCATACATAAACTTTAAACTCTTCACCTCATGAGATATGGCCATAATTACATTTGTTTTGCAAAATTACCTGACTGTAGACCTAAAGGCAAAAGAATACCATATTGACGGTAACATAAATACCTATTTTGCATATGCGAGCACTTTTCTTTACACCAAATGCAGCTGTGCAGCATTATCTTTAAATAACTATCAGTAATAACTTGCTGATATACTGTATTTGTACATCCCTTTGAGGCAGTTAAGGAAGAGACAGTCTCTACTGAGTAAAGGTGGATACCTGTTCTCTGGTTATCTGCTAGAAACTCTATCTGAAGGATCTAATCTTGTATGGTTCACAAGATCATCTTCATAGCCAGGAAAGTCATATAAAAAGTTACAGTACGTGTGAAGTGGGATTTTATTTTAATTGGTAGAATATGATATAGATGTATGTGTATAACATTAATGTGTATGAATAAAAATGTAATACAATCACTGAGGTAGCCACTGTTCAGTATAATAAAGAAATAGGATGCATATTTGTAATTTCTTTTAGAAATGCAGAGAAGTCCAGATAGCAGAATTCAGTAGGTCTCATATTGACTTCAGTGGGTTAGGATTCACTCTAAAAACTGTGACTCAAGGTCATTCCTTTGTGCTGTCAGTACTAGAGTTGTGAATTGTCTGAAAATACAAATAAAGAAAGCAAGGAACTGAGCAATTCTTCTGTAGCCATCCTAAAGAAATGTGTAGTGTATATGAACTTTAATTACTTTAGCCATAGCAAATGTTACAAATGTGTATAAGCATTTCCACTATAGCCGTTTTAACCAAGCTCTAAGTCTTGAAACTTTTCAAGATGTCTTCTTCACCCAAGCCTCTCTTTGGTAAAAGCTAGTTGCATTCTCACTAAAATTCTGCTGGAATATAATACTTCCAGAATTTTCAGTGCAGAGGACCTTTGTTCACCTGCTTAGAAATGAAAAAGAAATCATGAGATGTGGAATCTTTACCTTACACGGTCTGCTTGTGTAATTGGAACACAGTTAATGAACACATGTTTTTTAAAAGTGCCTAAAACATGCCTTAAAACTTATGCAATCTAGTTCTCAATGCCAATGTAATGGGCATAATACTATTTTTCCATATCACTGTGGGCTCTTGTGTGTCAATGAACTTAAACAAACAAATAAAAACAACAACAACAACAACAACAAAAGGATGTTAAAAGTGGTTAGACACTATAAAAACAGGGAAGAGAGAAGGATTTATTCTGTAAATTTAGTCCCTCAGAGTCATTAGATTGTAGGATTCATATATTTCTGTGGTACATAAGCCTATTATTACCTATGTTAAAAATTGCTTAAGGCATTAATACCAGGTACAAAACCTGCAATAGATTTACATTTGTGCTATCAACTGCATGACAAAATCTAGCACAGACCATCTCAACTGACAGAGGGAACCTTGGAAAAGTCTTTAAGTAAGTGATGGAAAGAATAGTCAAGCTCTTTTTTACTTAGAAAGCAGGTATGTATGTGACTTTTGAAGTTATCATGTCTGGCTTCTTCCTGAAGTAAGAAACCACCTTACAAAGCTTCTTTCATAATCTCTTCAAATTCAATTTTTTAAAACTAGATGGGCTTGTGGTCCCTATGCACTCTGTGAAAAGCTATTTAAGATATCATTTAGATTGCTTAAATCCTTTTTTTTTTTTTTTTAGCTTAAATGCACACCTTTTTTTCTCATGTCAACACTGACAGTTAAGTAGTTCTCCCTCTTCCTTAATACTTAGCTTTCTTGAGTATGCTTTGATTTCCACCTAACCTTCATTTTACTAAGCTAGGATACAACTAAAGTTCCCTTCTATTACAGCTTCTTGCATTCCCTGGGTCTTGCTAGTATCCTTTCTCTGAACTTGTTCCTGTCTGAATGTATTACTCTTGAATGCAGCTAACCAGAACAACATAGAAGACTCCTCTGGACTCCTCCTGGTGCTTTCCACAATCTTCATAACCTGAACATGGAATATGCTACCTTTGAAGCCTTCATTTACTTTTTTTTTCCTTGGCAAGTGACATTAGGGTCCCAGGGGCACTTTACAATTCACTGATAAGGGAAATAGTGAGAGGGCTGCCTGCTTTGTAGCAGCAGACACATATACAGGTTGCCTTGGGGGTTAAGGCTTCTCCTGAAAGCACTCTGCCCTCTGCTTTTCTTCCAGGGTGGTCCATGGATTTCCACAACAGGTGTTGAGCCTGGGTCACCTCAGTGAAAACACTGAACCTTCACTGCTAGGTCTGAGTGGAAGCATGAATACGTCACCATTAAGACCTGTGGTGCTGCCACAGAGTTCGCCAGAACAGCTCTCCTCTGAGCTATTATAGACTTAGTCTTCCTCTTTCAAAGTCAACTCCTGACTGGGTCTTTTGTGCATAGTGATCTGCCTATAATTATCTCTCATAAAATCAAAAAGGGAATTTGCTTTATTTTAGTTTACTTGTTTGTCAAATCATCTTGTGATTTTCATGAGGAAAATCATCCTGGAGCAGGAAACTTTATGTTCTGTATATAGTCATGCGTTTGAAGCAATATTATTGAGACTGATCAAATGCAGAATGGTTTGCTTCAGAACAATAATACTGATACTCAAAACATGTCTCTCAGTTGCTCAATACTTAAAACTTTTTTCTTTTCTATGTAAGTTCAGACAGACAAGAAAGGAAAGAGGGGCAAAAGTTGTGTAGGCAGTAAAAATATCCAATGCAAAGAAGGATGAGGTTGGTAAGTAGCACAATGAGAGCTAAACAAACAAACAAACAAACAAACAAAAGACCAGATTTGGCACTTATCTGTTTTTCCTTCCCACTGTATTCTCTGACATTTTAATATTACCAGAGGTACAAAGGAAATGTATTTAAAGTTATCAGCAATGTACTAGGAAATACAATAGAAAACAGCAAGTCGTGGGCAATCACACAAAGTTGCTAATTAGGTTCAGCCAGTTTAAAATAAACTCTATATAGTGAAGTTGCACTGATTCCAGCAGTGAAATTAGCTTCCTATGAATGTTTCTTCCTTGTTCATGGTAAATTACAGTTAAGAGTCTCTTTCCAATATCCACTTGATGAGCCTGTTCTCTGCTCAAGTGTGACTGCCTTACTATCACAAGTAGTAACCAACAAATTTGATACCATGAGGTGCTTGATTAAAGGTTTGATTCCAGAGACAGAAAAAAATAACCATTTTTTTTTCCTGTTCCCTTCATTTGATGCTGTTTTAAAATCAGAGCACCTCTTTCTAAGTCAAGATTTAGTTCTGTTAATCAGAATTTGCAATTATTTCTTGTTCTGTGCTTCAGCTCCCAGGCTGTACAATCAAAGCATGATACTTACCACAGCTGGTTGGTAATTTATTTTTACCATACTTTTTTTTTTTTTTTTTTTTTTCTCCAACAGAGAATACCGATTTATCAGAACCTAAACTTCTGGAGGCAAAAACATGTTTTGACTGATTTCTTCCTTCTCAGAATTTTGAAAAATGGAGTTTCAGATACTGTAATATGTTTTTATTGAATCATTTTCCTTTCTTTCTTCCTTTCTTTCTTTCTTTCTTTCTTTCTTTCTTTCTTTCTTTCTTTTAATCATTTTGAATTTTTGATTAATTTAAGTCACCATCCATACAAGATTGATAGTAAATCCTTGCAAATTTTCAGGCTGAAATATTTTGACTGTCCCATCCATATTTCTTCCTTTCCAAAGTTTCTTTTTTTTTTTAACTTCTTATACACGGTGAACATTTTGACTTGTGTTAGATTGTGATTAAAAGGTTTCTGTGATCTTTAATTCCAAAAGTTTTGGTGTGCCAAGATAATTTTCAAAAATCCATCTCCAACAGTTACCTTCTCTTTTAAGTTGCTTTGAGATCCATAAATGAAGAAATCTGAGAAAGACCTATATCTTTTAACTGCACTCTACAAAGACACTGTGTGTAACACCAGTCACTTTTAATCACTTCAATTAAATACAGTTGGGGGTGAACAGTATGTCTGCCTTACACACTTTTACAGCATATCTGAAATTGCAAATTAAAGCATTTCTTAGTATGATCTCTGACATGGAGACTGACAGCAAAACCAAGAGGCCTGCATCCATACTAGTTATCTGCCTCTCTAGACAAGGTGACCTTACCCATTCTCTTTACTAGGAGTGGTAGCATCAAAATTATGCCGAGGAATTGTCTGGGATTGCTGAGAACATCATGCCAGGGAGCATTCCATGGATATGGAAGCACAGACAGTTGTATTCCCGTGCTGAGATTGCTCCTGGGCTCTGCTCAGTTCACCAGGTAATAGTTTGCCTTGAAGCACTGTCGGAACTTACACCATCTTTTTCCAATGTGCCCTTATTGCCTTGGTGCATGGTGCTATTATTCCTAAATTAGAGAAGAGAAACTAATCTATTACATATGAAAGTAACCTCACCTAGCTTTAGTGGATAGCGGCTTTCCTTCTTCCAGATAGACTTGCCAGTTAGCTGTAGAAGGAACCTGTATGACCGATGTAGTGTAGGTGACTACAGTGGGCTGTACTAGACAACACTGTGATGAGTAGCATGCTACTGTTCACATTCACACTACCTTTCACATCTACGCATGGTGTGATGACAACGTCTAAGACCCCACAAAGTCATTCAGTCATATCTTGCACCTTGGAACTGTCACTGGAGAAACCTGATCACAAAACCTAATTTTGGCAGCTGTGGAAGGGAACCTGAATAAGTTCTCTTCTTTGTACTGATACTGTACAGAGCCAGGCTCAGTTAAGTGGGGTAGTGAATGAACAAAATTACCTTTGTAGCAGAAAATGCTATAAAGCTACCTGAGATACTAGAATAGGCAGGTACATGTGGCATGTGGAGTTTAGGGAGATGTGTCTCTGTCACAACATGTTTTTGTTCAGTTGGAACAACATGCTGTTGTTTGTTCGCCTTAGTGAGTGATTCTTCTAAATTGTAGAGCAAGTGATTCCTGAACTGCTAGGCAAGCATCATGTCAGCTTCCTTACCTATTATCAGGGGTTCTCTATGCTTTAAAAAGGCTTTAGAAAGAGAGTTCACAAGACAAGTTGAGCCATTACTGTTACAAGCTATTACCTGGTACAAAAAATATGCAGTTCCCCCATGTCTTCTGTTTCCCAATCCCACTCCTGCTGCTGCTCCCAGATGATGCTCATGTTTCCCTGCTCTGGTAGTTGTGTGGCCCTTCTGCAATTTGTTTTCAATCATCAAGCAGGCAGGAAAATAACACACCAAAGGTGAAGGGATAGATTTCTGTCAACTTTTATGTCAGTTTATCTGGAACTCAGGTGGATGTTAGAATCAACTCAAAATGTAAGTGGAGTGCACATGTAGGAGGAGGAGGAGGACGAAGTGGCACAGGACTGCTCTTATGAGCTTAAATGCCCTCTTATATCACCCCATGTCTCTCCTAACTACATTGCTTAGTCTTGTCAGATAATCAAAGCTGTTAGCACAATCACTTTAACTAGTTACAACCAATTCAAGAACTTCCTTTGCCGCTTTTTTAGTTCTCAGCCTTTATCAAACACACAGTAACCACTTCAAGCATCTCGTCATGGCTTTTTTAGAAAGTCACTTTTCTAGTCACTTAAGTTCCCCTTTTCAGGGCTCTGAACATAGTTAGATGGGAGCTGTTTGGAGAAGAGCTTCATCTGGCTTCCCTATTATGCATGTTCAGCTGCTGTCTTGACATTATGTTCCTACCAGCAATTCTCACCTGCCACACAGAGGTGTTATGTGATGTAATTAGTTTTATTATTACTGTAATTACCATGAAACGAAGCGGACAAAATGGGGCTGCTTCCCCAGGCTTTTCCCATCATTTTTGATGAGCTTTAAGATGATTTTAACAGCTAGAACTTTCTGCTGTGCCAGTTACCCATTCCCAATGCTTCTTTCTTTTTCTTTTTGTATCATTTAGTTATGGTGGCAATAAAGCATGCTGACACATTCCACTCTATCAATTTCCTCAGTTGGCTTGAAAACAAAAGTCACTAACCAAGTGCAATTACTAGTGGGACCCTTCTGCCATTAGGTGAAGAGTGAGAAAATAAACACTTTCTGGTGTTTTATGTTTTGTTGTTGTTTGTTTGTTTTGTTTTGCTTTTTTTTTTTTTCCACAAGGAAATTGAAAATAATATACAAATATATTGCACACTCTGTAAGCCCTCTGAAGAATGCAAATGCATGATAAGCAATTAACATATTGCTTTGATTCAAGTTTCCTGTGAAACCCTTGTTTTGTCCCAGATTCTTAAAGGATTTAGATATTACCACACTGAGCATTTCAGTGCTTAACAGTGATGTGTTTTTCTCCAGCAGCCAAATTTACAGTCCCCAGTTGCCCAAGTTCACTGTGCTGGAAATGAACATGAGTAGGTGTTTCACACAGGAGTGGCAAGAGGCAGCTCTGTCTTTCAGAAGAGGTGTATTTGAATTTGTGTCTCTCATAAACCCTCTCAAGAAATAAATTGAAGTTCAAAGGTAGGGACTGCAGCAAAATATCCCTTTACACTTTTACATCAGCTGTGCACATGTAGTGTAGAGGTTGATGCACTAACCAAGAAAGCAGCTAAACTCCATCCTCAGATAGTGAGGGCTCAAACCCACCTTTCTCACATTATAAAGATTTTAAAGATTTTAAAGATGGTGCAGAGTGCCACCTCTAAATCTATCTGCATATTTACTGAGAGCTGGCCCTCAATTTGATTGATTTAGCAAAGGGAAAGAGGAGTAAGAAGGGGATTTTGGAGAGATGCTATTTATAACTGCAACCAAGTAGTTGGTACCAATATTCTGGTAGAAAAGGCAAAGCATAATCAAATGCTTCAAAGATGATGCAAGAGATAAACAGTTTGAAAATACCATTTTTTAAATCAGCTTACATATCCACAGAAAAATCTCATATAAGCCTGGAGTACATTTCCTATTAGTTCAAAAATTTCAAGCAATTTTATATGAATTCCCAATAAATAAGTCTTCATTTATCCTATTTAATAATATATTTATTAAAAAAAAAATGAAGCCTTTTTATTTTAAAATAGCTTGAAATGCTATTGAGTATAATTTAGATACTATTTATCAGTAATTTTGAATTAAAAATATAATTTGAAAAAACTATTTTTTTCATCATAAAAATAAATTTGATTCATCTTAAACATACTATAAGATAAACCTATTTACCATTAAAGACTTTATTGAAATTTTTATCTACAGATAGAAACTGCAGATCAAATTGTCTGTGTTTGTCATGTCTCCTAATAACTGCATCCATACTAGCAAATTAAGAATGTCCAGGAAATTAACTCCAGTACTGACACATGATCATCCACATCCTTCAATATTCAAAATTTCATTGGCATGGTTTTGGCCCATGCCAGCAGGCACGCTCCCAGATAGTGCCCCAGCATGGTCCAAGGACAGTTTACAGTCAGTAGTGTGGATGGGATCACTCTGTTTTGGAGAGGCAGATAGCTGTATAGTCATAATCCAAATTGTCCAAATTGCCATTACGGCTCCCTTTTTGTTTACTAATATAGACATAAATGATGAGTAATTCACCTGTCTCAATGCCACTTGCTGTATATTCTAATAACAATTCAAGCTGAAAAATATTCTGTGAATATGTAATACAGGTGAATTTTCTGAACACTCAGTTTGTCAGTATTAACTAGGAGGAAAGAACAGAGAGTAGGAAAGGGCTTCTGTGCATGCAGGTGACGTGTGCCATGTCTAACAAGAAACTAACATTAGGAATTGCAGGATGTTACAGATAACAAAAGGGATAGCAATGATTATGCAGATGGCCCACCCTGACCTGCAGTGTCACTAAGCAAACAGCAAAACAAGAATCTACAGGACGCTGTAGTTTAAAAAAATAGAGCTACTAGTTTTAAAGTCCTGGTGACCTAGGAGAAGAAAATTCAGGGTCAATTGGCCAACACAGGAAGGGTGCTTATTTGGGAAGGGATAGATATGATACACTTTTCAGGCCCAGGCGTTTTGACTCAATCATGCATATATGTGCATAGACTATCTGAAGAAAGAAAGCCTTTACCACAGCTAGAACTGAAAATAGCACCCCCGTTCTCAAAGTGAATTTCACTCAGAAGAGTCTAATTAATTTCAACAGCTATAATATATTCAGTGGCTTTGAATTCATCCTGTCTCAAGACAAAATCAATAATATTATCACCAATTTACCAGGACAAAGAGAAAGGTGACACAGAAGCAAAGAGCTTTAACTAGTTGTTATAGCCAATGCAACTTCATTCAGTCTTGATCAGTTCTGCTCTTCAGCTGGTGAGGTTTTGGCAAGGCAGCAGCTAAGGTTTATTGATACCCATAGTCAGTTTGGACTAAACGTTCCAGGTAATATCATATGTGGATGCTGTTATTCTGAAATACCTCAATTATTTCAAAATAGATTTAACCAGTCTAGTAAGAAATTCTCATCCTTCTGAGTAAGAATAGACATTGATGTGCTGATATGGAATGGTCAATTAACTATAAATTATTTATTTTGTCTGTTTGTTTTATTTGTAAATCTGTGCAGATATGTTTAAGGATGCAACAACTTTGCAATAAAAGTTAGAAACAAGCTTAACATTATACCAGATGGACTTTAAAGAAATTCTGTGTATTAGAATAACAACAAAACCTTACTGAAAAGTAAGTGCTTAGATTCTTGTGATAGCATTTGCTTAACACAACTTGATATCAAGCTACAGTAACAGAGTTAAAGATGGGAGTAAGCTATCAGAACAGTGAATGCTATTTAGCTACAGGACTAGTTAGAAACTTCATTTCTTTAGAGATGGATAAAAAGAGTATCACAGAGGTAATTAACCACATGCACAGCATCCTCCCATGCTTCTCCTTCAAGGCTATTCTCCCTGAGTGCTGGGTTAGCCCTGTCCTGAGTGTTTCATGAGATCTGATAGGATCACAGCCATGGATGAAGACCACATTATGCTGGCTGCTTTGCTACCTCACATTGATAATATGCAAACTTTTCCTCTAATTGAGTGTGTGCCACTTGCCCTTCAGTTCAGTAATGGGTAAACAGTTTATTTCAGAGTGTAACACATGCTCAAGGTCTCAGTATTTAGCTTGCCAGAGTGCAGCTCTCTCACAGTTCCATTTAGTCTCCGAGCATACTGCAAATATCCTCTAATACAGTGATTTATAAAGGCATACACTTTCCACATTGGTACTTATGCCTTTATATTGACCTTCTAAAGCAAGGCGCCCATAGGGATGGGTTGCAGGAGAGGGCAAATTATTCATGCAGAAGGTGATGAATGATTTTTTTTTTTGTTGTTTGTTTGTTTGTTTTTTTCTAAATATAGACTCAGAGTTCTGTAATGTAACTAGAATAATCAAGTTGCTTCTAATGAACATTGAGATTCTGAGTGATTTGAGGCTCCTATTATGTTCTGCCTTCCCAAAGCTGCCTTCAGGAGCAGCTTCTGTATTGATACTCTTCTTTATATACACAAGACACAAGTCTTTATAGACTAAAACAAAGAATAAATTATATTACCAGTGCTATAAGGCAAGAAATAGCCAACATCAAAATATGTCTTATCTCTTTTATTTCTTCACCCTGTCTAATGTGAGCAGATTGCTATTAGGAATAAAGGATACATTGCAATTATAAACTGGCTACTATTTGACATTGTGACAGAGAAGATGCTGCCTGAAGACACTTTCCCCCTAAGGACATAGATATTTTGCTGTTCCTGTGAAATACTCTATGTAAACACCAGGGGTGAGAAATACATTTTCAGCACTCCATACTAAAATGTTACCCTAGTGAAGGTTAGATTTCCAAAAGAACACCTCAGAAAGACGAAGCTCATACAAGAGGATTTCCCATACTGGTCTGCAAAGACATTGAGGTATTCCAGCATCTTCTCACTGTAAAGTGAAATGCAATACTTACTCCACAACCTTGTGGGTCAGCCAGCGATCTGTAGAACACGTAATGTCTCAAGGATGCAGTTCTGTCTCCTGAGTGAAAGAATATCCTTCTACTACCAGTTCCCCTGGGGTCTTATTTCACAAGAAAAATAATCCAGTGGTCAAGATGTTAGACTCAAACACCAGGGTTTAGTTCCTTCCTGTTGCTGAAAGCATAAATACACTAATGTTAAGGCATTTGTGGTGTGCCTACAGACCTCTTAGCTCTTTGACTCTTTCTTTTTTTCGGTTCCTTTCTTTTCAGAAATTAGTAGTAGTTTATTATGGGCAAAGTATATCTGACATTTGGTACAGTCACAGCTAGTGTGAAGTTACAGGTGTATTTGAATGTGGTGTGCAGGAATACCCTACACATAGTGGAAATGTTAGTTTAAGAAAATTACTCACTCTGTTAGGGAGGGGTATGTCAATGTAGTGGGTTTACGTGGCAAGGTTTTGGTAGCAGGGGGCCATAAAGGTGGCTTCTGTGAGAAGGATCTAGAAGCTTCCCCATGTTTGCTAAGGGCCCCACTGCTGACCAGAGCTGAGCCAATAAGCGATGTTGTTTTGCGCCTCTGTGAGAGCATATTTAAGACAGGGAAAAAACCGCTGCGCCACTCAGCAGCTGGGAGGGTGAGAGGAGTGAGAAACAGCCTTGCAGGCGCCAAGGTCAGTGAGGAAAGGAAGGGGAGAGGTGCTCCAGGCACCAGAGCAGAAGTCCCATGAGGCCTGTGGCGAGGACCATGATGAAGCAGGATGTCCCCCTGCAGCCCATGGAGTACCACGGTGGAGCAGGGTTCCACACTGCAGCCCGTGGAGGAGACCACGGTGGAGCAGGTAGACCTGCACCAACGGAGGCTGAGGCCTGTGGAAGACACCTGCAGGAGCAGATTCTGGGCCAGACCTGTAGGCTGTGGAGAGGAGCCCATGCAGGAGCAGGTGACCCGGCAGGAGCTGCTGCCCATGGGGGATCCAGGTTGGAGCAGTTTGCTCCCGAGGGATGGACCCCGTGGTACGGACCCATGTATGGAGCAGTTCTTGAAGAGCTGCTGCCTGTGGACAGCCCACGCTGGATCAGTTCAGCAAGGACTGCATCCTGTGGGAGGGACCCCACAGCACAGGGGAGGAGAGTGACCAAGATGGCGCGGCCGAGAAGAAGTGTTATAGACTGACCATAACCCCCATTCCCCCGTTCACCTGGGCCGCTTGGGGGGAGGAGGTGGAAGAGGGTGGATGGGGGGGAAGATGCTTTCAGTTTCTTTCCTTTGTTTCTCACTTCTCTAGCTTGTTAGTAATAGGCAATAAATCTTACTATCTCCCTATGCTGAGTCTGTTTTGCCGGTCACGATAATTACTGGGTGATCGCCTGGTCCTTATCTCAACCTTTGAGCCCTTTTCATCGTATTTTCTCCCCATTCCTCTTTGAGGTGGGGGAGCAAGAGAGCGGTTGTGGTGGAGCTCAGCTGCCCACCTGAGTAAAACCATCACAGTCAAACCTTCTACATTACGGATATTTGTATATGATCTCTTTTATATGATCAGTTCAACTAAATACATATTTCTAGTGTAGGAATCTTTTCATTTGTATTACAGGAGATAAAAAAGAGGAAAGACGAATTGTAGTGATTTTTCTCCCTCTGCTATAGAGTTAGTTCTCTTGACCACCTTGGAGAGATCTGCATTAGACAGATTTAAATAAGTTGCGACAAATTCCCTAGTTGGTGAGTTGTTTTCCTGTCTGCTAAATGAGAAAAACATTTTCCTGACAGATACTGACAGGATAAATCTGATCAACATTTTTCATAATACTTGGATATTACTGATAGTATTGTCTTCCATATGTGTGAGAAAGAAAGAAATGTGGAATGAACCAGTTGCTGATAAGCTAGTGACACAAAATCAAGGTAAGACTTGTAATAAACGTGGACTTCTATTGCAGTGACTGAGGTCAGAATGTAGACAATTGATTTCACATCAAGTCTGAGTTTTTAAGCGATTGGATCTGCTTGGCAAGAACAGCAGCATGGATTTGATCGGCACACAGTACAGCAGTGATTTTGTTGTGAGGGTCTTGTCACTCATCTTTGTAGTTGTGCATTGTCTTTTAATTCCAATATCTGATGGTTTTGACTTTGATTTTAAATAAAGGTATGTCTTTCACTAACAGCTTCCCTGGTAAAACAGAAGTAGAAAGAGTAATTCTGACTTGTGCCAAAATAATACTTAAACTTGAGTATAAATAAAATGCTCAAAATTTGCCCAGAAAATCTGTGGAGGCCCCATCCCTGGAAGTGTTCAGGTCCAGGTTAGATGAAGCTTTGAGCAACTTGATCTAGTGGAAGATTTCCCTCCCGATGGCAGGGAGGTTGGAACTAGATGATCTTTAAGGTCCCTTCCAACCCAAGCCATTCTATGATTCTATGAAAATTTAGAAAGCTTAATCTCCAGTAAAGATCTGAGCAGTAAAGGAATAGAGTGTTTTGGGACCTTCTTGGTCTTCTTTAAATATATGTTTTTAGCAATACTATGCATGAAGTCTTCGGATGCCAATCAAGTATAACAGCAGCTGCAAGCTCAGTCACAGAGTTATAATACACTGTGAGCTACCAGTCTCTTACATGACTATGAGTTAAAAATAATAATAATAATAATAATAATAAAAAAGACAACCAAAAAAATAACAGCAACAACAACGACAAAAAAACACCATCACAAAACCAAAAAAAAAAAAAAAAAAAAAAAAAAAAACCCTACCTAGAGTTGTAATCTTTACTCAGAACTAACCTTCAGTTTCTTTTGCTGTAGGTAAAATACATTGCCTTTCCGTCTTATGTGTGGGAACTCACTGGAGACTCTACAGAACTACATATTGCACTTCTTTAAATTAAAAGAATACTAAGTAGGGGGCTGTAAAAGTGGCAGAAGAATAAAGCTGCTTGTCTAAGAGCAACATTTGAGAAGAGTTTTTTTTTTTTTTTTTTTTTTTTTTTCTTACATCTTGGGCTCTGAACTCATTAGCATGATCCTTGGTAAACTTTTTTGACCTGTTTTTCACTTCGCAGAGGGCAGGCACAACTGTAGCTCTCATTATATCACATCAAATGAGTCACACTGACATGAACTAGGTACCAGCTTGTTAGGGAAAAGACAATAAAGGCAAAATTCTCCCAGTAGATCTGCATGACAGAACTTGATTACTGATACCCTGTTCTCTAAAAATGCATAGTCTTGTCTTTGACGTGCAGTCAGAGGCACAAAATAACAGAGGAAAAATATTTTCTGTGAAAAAAAAAAAAAAAAAAGTTTGCCAAATTTAATAAACATAAGAAGACTTTCCTTTTAGAGAACATT
Organism: Nettapus auritus; assembly: GCA_011076525.1. Taxonomy (NCBI): domain Eukaryota; kingdom Metazoa; phylum Chordata; class Aves; order Anseriformes; family Anatidae; genus Nettapus; species Nettapus auritus. The sequence continues at coordinate 144,814,970 of CM021766.1, forward strand.
CTTATACAAAAGTAATCAGTGTTTAATTACAAGAAACAACAAATCACATAGTCTTTCCCCTCCACACAGTGTACAGGAGACAGAGACGATCAATATTACAACAAATACATGCAAACTCAGCTTGGTGCTTGGAGACCAAGAAAGATACTACAGATTTTGTGTACTGTGGATTAACCCTGATTGGACCACAAGGCAGCATACAAATAAAGAGAAAAAAAAAAAAAAAGTAATTGCACCAGTAGACTGGTGATCATTGTGGTGCCCTGAGAAACAAGTCCAGGATCAAAGGATCAAAACCTTCAACCCTTCAACATTAAAAAAAAAAAAAAAAAAAATAAAAAAAAAACGGGAAAAAAAAAAAAAAAAAGACATGTCTGTTACTACAGTCAAGAAGCAGGACTCCCCATAAAATTAAGGACTGTCATGAGTGAGGCTTCAAAAAAGAGCTTAACTTGCCATGAAAAACAAAAACAAACAAACAAACAAACAAAAAAAAAAAAAAAAAAAAAAAAAAAAAACATTTTTTTTCAGCTATTAAAAGGATTATTCTATGCCGTATTCATGCAGTTGAGAAAACCTTCAGCCTAGAGAAAACACAAGAAGAACAATAAGATTTGCTCTCATTTTACACATCATACTTGTGGGCAAATTCTTACTGTAACACCTCTGCTCTTCTAGATACTTCCTGTATGACAGAAAGTAAGTTCAAGTTTTGGTTTGATACTCAATTTCCAGTCAAAAATTCTTTACCCTTATTTCCTGGCTGGACATTTACTAAAATTTTCTCCTCATTATTTCATACTCTATCAAATTTAAAGTTTACTATAAAAAAATAGAAATTAAACTGATTTTTTTTTTCTGTGTTAAAGCCTCCAAATATCAAAAGAAATCTCACATAAACAAGAGATAGGTTTTGAAGGAAAATAAAAAAAAATAAAAAAATAAAGATTTTTCAACAAATTAATTAACTGAACAAGGTATTCATTTGGTGAATACTGTGAATGTTATTTATTAATAAATGAAGCTTAATTATGACTTTAAAATTCAGCATTTTTCACCATATCCAAATGTCACTGGAGATTTTAAGAGATTTTTAATATTAATATTATTTATTAAAGTCTTGCATGTTGTTTTTTAAACACTGTGACTAACAATCTTCTCTAGGTACATCTATAATTAATATTCTATATTAAGCGGCACGGTAATTTCAGTTTGCCCTGTCTTTTTGAAAGAAATCAGCCATCCCAAAATAAATAAATAAATAAATAAATAAATAAATAACTCCCATGTTTTTTTAATAAAATTCAGCCCAATGAAAATTTTCATTAATTAAAAATATCTTCTGAAAGCTGGGATATTCATTACAATTTTCTTATCACTGTCCAAACCTAAACTTTGGGTATTATAGGCCAAAAACTCATATCTCAAAACAATTGCAGGCACAAAACAATGGTGAATAAAAAGTAAACCTTGAGCTTAAACATCCAACCTGCATATATCTTCAAATTAAAATATGAAATATTTCTTTATATGTACTTACTCCTGGGATCCACAGTCCACAAAATACAATCAGACTTCCTTTCTTCCTTCTCCCAGACTTAGTTCAACTCACCAAACAAAGGTAAAATTTACCATGTATAGTCCCCATATGTAATTTATTTCAAGACTGTAATCCTGACAAGAAAGAAGCTCACTTTATTTTTATTTATTCATTTTTTTTCCTTAGGGAAGACACAGCTTTTTCTGTTCAGTTTTGATGCAGGTCAATGACAATGATTTCCTAGATCCAAGCAGATGTGAGATATGTAGTTTAATCTAGTTAACATTTTCCTCTAATTCAAATCAGTCCTTAGTGACAATAACTAACTGATTGCTCCCAGCATGTTTCATCTATCTACTCTCTCTCATACCTGATATTCCTATTTCTTATGTGGATTAGAAACTGGGAGATGTGTTCAACAACTGGAGGAAAGTCAATGTCACTCCTATCTTCAAAAAGAATATAGAGGAAAGAAGAAGGGAAAGAAATGGATGATCTCCATGGCCAACCCAGAAGTAAGCATCCAAAGATGCCTGAAACTGGGGAGGAAGAGGAAATTGCAGCACACAAAAAGCATGACCTCAAAGGGTGACCCCTCAGTAACCATCCAAAGATCAGGGGTGGTGGGTTAGGCTTGGCTGGCTGCCAGGTGCCCACTGAGACATTTTCTTCTTGAGAAAGATGGAGAGAAGATAAGAAAGCTTCTGTGTCCAGATAAGTATGAGGTGTGGTGTCTGCCACTCATTCCTCCTCACCTTTTCTCCTGCTCCAGTCCATCCTGCAGGATATTGTCCTTGCTACCCTGTGCCAGTGTGGGCTCTTCTCCACAAGCTGCATGCAGTTCCTGCTGCTTCAGGGACTCCTCTCCAGGGGCTGCAGCCTCCTTCAGGACACATCCACTTGCTGTGGTGTAGAATCTTCAGGCTTCCCGATGGAGATCTGCTCTGTCAGGGCTGCCAGGGCACAACCTGCTTCACCATGGTTTTCTCTATGGGCTGCAGAAGAGTCTCTGCTCGGGCACCTGGAGCACCAGGCCTTCCTATTTGCAGGCTTGTTTCTTTCCCATTTTTCTCACTCCCCTCTCACAGAGCGGCTGTGCAGCGGCACACTCCTGGGTGGCTCTGGGAGGAACAGCTTCACCCTACAGGACAGACTGTGCTGTAAACAGTTACCAGCCCAGACAATTCTGCCTGGGGGAAGCTTGCACGTCACCTTTCTCAGCCATGTAGTGATAAAGCAGTGCCTACCGGATTGACTTTTCCTCTCTGGAGGTGCAGAGATGTTTCATGCCTGGCTGACCTGATCAGCTTCTTAGAGTAAAATCACCAGGATACACTGAAATCCTGGATTTCAATGAGACCTTCGACTTTGTCCCACATGAGATCCCATAGAAAAGCTTTTGAAATATGGGTTGGATGAACAGACAGTGAAGTGGATTGAAAACTGACTGAATGGCTGGGCCCTGGGTGTATTTATCAATGCTGCAAAGCCTGGTTGTTGGCCAGTATCAAGCAGAGAAACCCAGGAAACCCAGCGGGTCAATACTGGGTCCAGTCCTGTTGAACATCTTAATTAAAGACCTGGGCAATGGGGTAGAGTTGGAACCCTGCTGTAGGTGTCCCTGCTTGAACAGGGGGTTGGATCAGATGACCTCCAGAGGTCTCTTCTAACCTCAAGCATTCTGTGATTCTGTGAATGGGGTGTTGGTGAAGTTATTAGGAAAATTCTGCTTTTCTCCAAAACATCTGAATGCAGAACTAGTGAACAAACATGACTGATTATAAGATAATTTAGTTTTCTAATTTTAGAACCAGCCTCATGGAAGTAATTCAGAAGCGCTGTAAAATTACATATGCCCTTTGGTCTTGCATGTGGTGTCGATCCAATGGAATAAGAAACTAAAATGCCCACCTAATTTTACAGTAGAAGACTATGTCGGAGTCATCCTTGACTTCCTTTGTACAATAAGTTAAAATTTAATGGAAATAATCATCATTAAATATATATACAATTAATACTTATATATAAAGAATACCTATAAAAAAAGTAGTTCTTTGTAATCAGTTTCCTGTATAAACAACTGTTCTGTGTTCATGAAGGGTGTAAAAATATGTCTCTTTGTTCATATCAATCAGTATTTCTGTTTTCATTCACTGAGTAATTTTTGAATCTGTTATCCAGTTTCAGTGAAAGTTTACTGAGATTTGTCTCAAGTTGTGCCACACTCCTGATTTCTCCATGAAAGCAGTTTACAGAGGAGAGGATAAAATTTCCTGCTGAGGAAAAGGTTAAGAAGAACATGTTACTAGACATCAGAGAATCCACACTGGGAGAAGCATCAGTAATCAGGCTTCATTAATTCTATCCCTGACTGAATGACTAGTTTGTCACTTCATTTTTTTCCCTGCTTAGTTCTTATGATCTCAACATGACTCTGTTCCTTCAGGAAACACAGTTTTGTAGGCTAAATAGGACTTGATTTTTTACCATTGCATAAAGTTTTATTACCTTCTATTTATAGTAGGAGAAGCCTTCTAAATCACATTGAAGTGCTCTGTATTCATCCATTACAGGTAGGGATAGTCATACTAACAGGCTCTTTGCGACATGCTGGTCACTTTTAAAAATCCTTTTTCATTAAACATTTTATTGAGTGATGTGAAAAATAGAACGCAAACAAAGAAACTTTATACCATTTTTTTTTTTTTAATTAATTCTTACATTCAAACAGAGAAATATTGAAAATCCTTTGCACAGACACGTCCTTGATGTCAACGGGAGAAATGGGAACCTGCAGTGCAATGTGCCATTGCATCAAGGATAGCAATGTCCTGCTCTCTCTTACATCACACCATGCACCTAGGGACCATCCCTGCATGCAACTGCTGTAAGACCTTGGTGGGATTTGTAAGATACAGCTTCAGCTTCCTGAAGCTGCTGGCGACCAAATTGCTCTGCTTGTAGATCTGAGCTTTGTACATTGGAGCTGGGGATGCCCAGGGGGAATAGAAAGCAAAAGAAGCAGCATGGGGGTTAAGAAATCACAGAGAAGACACTGGGAGACTGGTTAATGGCAGAGTTAAAGCTTCATTAGCCTCCTCAAGCATTATCTCAATAAATCTATGCTTGATAACATTTCATATATGTAAATATATATATATATATATAACCACCGGTAAACATGCAAACTGTCATGTGCAAAATCTGTTTCAGTGATAAGTGAGCAGTAATCTGGATTCACATCACCAGCTTTGCCTGAAGGTGTAAGCAGGATAGATGAGGTTTTATCATCTATTTTCTCCTTTTGTTTCAGCTCTGGAAGGCAGATTTTGTTTTTCATTGCTGCAAGATACCTGAATGTGAGGGCCTGCTGAAGTGACATAGGCATGGGGAGGCTGGAAGGGGAGAAAGGCATTACAGCAGGCTAGAAAAGCCAAAGGTGTGTGTTTATTATTGTGAGGATGTCAGGCACTGTCTGTGTAGCATTTTCACTCCAGGTCGTTGACAGCAAGAACCCTCATGCAGAGCAGCATGTGACAAATTGATTTTCTTTGCAACTTTCAGCTGACCTTTGAATACATGATAAGTCAAGGCCACAACAAAAGATCCCTTTCCTGCTTTAATTCTCCCCTTTTTCCTTAATGAACTGCCACTGAAATGTCTGCTCAGTATTGTATCATTTAGTTTGATTGATTCTTTAAGAAAAAAAAAAATCATGAGTAACAGCAAAACTGATTTCTTGATATGAACCCTAATTTCTGCAAGCAATTTATCCTTCTATTAAAAACACTGTGTAGTACCTGGGGAGAAAAAAAAAAAAAAAAAAAAAAAAAAATAATTATAATTTATCATCTTCTTCAATAGACCTAAATAATACTTTACAAAAATAAATAAGCAAATATTTATGTCAATATTTCCTATCAAGAATTATTTATCAAGAATGATAGATATTTAAATAGAACATGTTTACACTTCATAAACCTAGGGATCCAGATACCTAAGCACAGAAAGCCAGTGCAATTTTCCTGTGATAAGATGTTCTGCCTGACACTCCAAAAAGCACACACCTCCACAGGTGCTGCTAAGTCTGCCAGCTCCATGCAGACCTTTCTGATACCCCTAGCACCTCTAAATGGCAGCAGGCATTTGTATCCTGACAGTGACCTCAACCTGTATTTTTGCCTTGCAGGATGCAGTGACAGGCTCTTACAAACTTTCATTTTTTGTATATAAATATACTTTGCTTCATGGAAATAAATAATAATTTTAAAAATACCCTTATTTATTTATTTATTTCCCCAGAAAGGAAGTTTCTGTCTTTATTTCACTTAGCATGCATTCATAACATTTTAAAATACTGTCTACAGAAACAAATTTGTAAGAGTGTGCTGAAGTGGAGTTGCCTACTCAGCAGCTGAGATCATCCCTTTCTCTATTTGATCTTTGGCTAAAGACAAGATCACCATTTCAGATGAAGAAAACATAATTAGTTCTTACCTTGGGAACTAAATCTGGGAATGTCCCATTGATTTGTTTACCAGAAACATCCACTCCCCTCTTCTGAATGTACAGCTCCACTCAGCGAGTGCAGAGCCTCAGACTTGGGTCCCTTAGGCAGCTGATATGGCTTGCTAAACTACAGAGACACATTTCACTTTTTTTCTGACAAATTAGTGCTTTATTCTGCCTCTTGTATGAAGAAGCGTGACAGGCAATAGAACCAGCATGAGAAAGGATAAGTCAGGAAAAAAGGAATGCATGAAAGAGGATGGGAGGAAAGACAGGCTCGTTCTCCTTTTCAGTGATTTCAGACTGTTAGCTGTGCTCAACCAGCTTTGATGCACAGAAAGTTTTTACTCCTCAGTAACTTGTCAGCAACTTAAAATTCTCACTTTCAGTGGAAAACCTGAAGTGTAGGGATCCCAAATGAATATCCTTATTCATAAGGAATTTAAGAAGTTGTGAGAAATTTACAACAGCAATAAATAATGTCTGCTGAGGCACACTAATAACTGCTCTGACAATAATCAGACTCTAACAGACATCCTGTTCCCTGGGCTGCTGCAAGCATTACAGGTAAACATATGGAGAATTTATTTATTTATTTTATTATTATTTTTTTTTTTAATATGATCCTAAAGTGTCTTAAACCAAAGCCGCTTTGCCGAATTATTTTTTTTCCATCAAGTGTTTTTCTCTCTCAAAATAAGAAGTTTCTGTTTCTGGCCAGAAGAAGGGACCTTCCTACTTTTTCATTTTAGGATTAGAAATCTCCTGTTCTCACTTCCCTGCTTCAGATAATGACTCCCATCCCTAAAGTTATCTCTAAAGTGATTGCAAAGGCTCAGGAAAAAAAAAAAAAAAAAAAAGCTGATCGGTCTCTAGACCATCCCATATCTGCCACAGTTTACTGACCTGGAGAAATAATGATGGCTCTTTCAAAGCTAGCACAGACTAGATGTCTGTGTTTAAATGACTAATGGAGAGAGAAGTGATTTCTGAGCGACTGGCAGCTTGAACTTCTTGGCTTCTTGGGTGTCAGTGCTTTACTGGGCACAGATAATACCTCCTGACTATGTAGATAAGGAGGGCCTTGATGTAAGGAATCTCTCTGAAGATTCATTCCCTGTGCTCAGATATAAGCTGATTCAGTTCCAATCCCTACAAACCAAACGTCTTTCAAACTGTATGAACCAAGCCCTGTGAAGTTCAAATAGTTCTTCTAAGGTGCAGTTCTTACACTTTGCTTTCACTAGAAGGCTCAGAGCAGCTGGGGTTACTTACATGAAAGGAAGTCTATAAATACTGGGATTATTTGATAGTTAATGATTAGGATTATCTTGCATTTCACCAAAACTGATTCACCAAGTAATGAAAATATTGAGAAAGAAAACACAAAAGCCTTGTCCTTGCTTAATAGTATAGAAAATAAAAATCAACCATCTGACAGAGAGGTGCTCATTGGAAGCAGTAAGAACAAAGATATAGATATAAATTCTGACATAGTGAATCCCAAAGCTGTAGATGGCTGGATGATGTCAAAGCATCCAAGGATGGATGGAGGCTGCCCTTTTACAGCTTTTCCCCAAATATCTGATACTACAAGAGATCACTACCAATGGGGTATAATCCAGCACTTCTGTTTATAACCTGATGTCACTTTGGAATATAGTAATATTATTGGTGTCAAAGTCTAATCACTGAAAGCATGTTTACAATCTCCTCAAAGCAGCAAATATCACTCTATCATCTTTCTCCACCCAAAATATCCCTAAAAGTGTCACCATTAAGTTGTCCTTACAGTAAAGCCATGGGGCTTATTTTTTTTTATCATGTTTCACAGATGGGGGAATGGGGTCCCTGCCAAAACTGAGGGGGAAAGCTGGCAATGCAGCAGTCCAGAAGGTCTTTGGCTTTCAATACATCTTATTCTCAGCTAGTAAAGGGCCTCACTAGGGCTTCATTGTAGCAAAGCTAGGGAACAACCCCCCATCTGGCATTCAAGTATTGTAAAAGAAATACCAATTTTTAATTTGTCCGTACATATTAATTTGTGACATTCAGCTCACATAATTCACTATCACAAATCATAACAACATAAACATTTCCACAAATGTGATAGGACATGAAGCAAGAATAGGGAGACTTAAAGCCCTAAAAGACTATCAATACAACATATAGATAAAATATATAAGTAAATTTTATAATGTTCCTAAATATTGAGATCCCTCTGTCTGGGATAATTGCTTGAGGGTCAAACCAATATCTTCTTTGGAAAATAAGAAATAAGTAAAAGAAAATCCTATATGTGTATCAATTTATAGCTTCTAGCTCAGCTTATGCACCTGAGGTAATATGTATATTGTCACTGAAATAGCTAGTGTAAAGAAAATGACTTTATTGGATTTATCAGTACTGTATTTTACCCAGACACTGTACGATTGCAGTTCAGTGTTGAAATGTTGAAATAGATGAAATTACTATTCAAATTAATGAACCAAAAAAAGAAAGTCAGAATATTAAATGAACTTAGAAGTTTCTTAAGCTAGAAATTGAACCAGCTACAAGTAATGAACAAATTTCTCAAAACCATAATACTGGTACTGTAGCAACTGTCATCCCTTAGTAACCACCTCATCATCAGATAAGTAAACCTGGTGTGCCAGCACACCAGAGTAGTAGAAAAACTAACCAACCAACCAAAAAAAATACCTACCAAGCAAACACACACACACCAGCCCTTAAAAGGGTTCAGTTAACAGCAAAAGGATCATTTAGAAAGGCTGGAAAAAAGGTCAAAACAGGTGAATCAATGGTCACACATTGCTTATATATTATATTTCCCATTTATTAGCAAGAAGCAGAGTCGAGGGCATGATGAAAAATAAATAAGATTTGTTCTCTCTGCACTTTCTGGGAACCTTTAATGTCAGGCTTTTTTCAGCTTCTTATCTGAGATAGATTTTGAGCTGAAATGCGATGAAATTGTTGATTTTTGGTCTTTTGCTTGAGCAAGCAATCCATCCAGCACCCCAATGGGGATGTTACACTTGGTAAAAGTAGCAGAACAAGGATAAAATACTCCCAAACAGACCACAGCTATCCAGTCCAAAGGAGTCAACATAGATTAAAAAATAAATAAATAAAAAGACAAAAGAGGGTTACGTCCTCCAGGGTTATGCCTATGGGGTAACCTCCAGACTCAGCCCATCCTGACATGCATATTTAGAACAGAGAATAGTATTAGCTTTTAGTGGTTACAAGGAAGGTGCAAAGGAGGGGTATCAGCTAGGGACTTCACTAGCCTTTTGGGATGTCACATGTTAAGGGAATAAGGTTAGATCTGGCAGCCTCAAAAAAATTGGAGGCTGCTGCACCATGTTTAAAGTGAGGCTTGAACAGAGGGAACAGGAAAAATGAGGAAAAAATACAGTATAGAGCAATTTAAGTGCTTCTGAACTGCTTCAGAAAGAAGATTCAAAAGACTATAAAAAGTAGCCCAGGAAATGCAGCCAAACAACTAGTTTCTTTGTTTTTTCTTTTAATTACAATATTCTATACATAGTGTTAAAGAAGCACACTCAGCAAACATAAGTCCTCTGTTTTAGTTTGCTCTACAGCTTGCTCTCAGATTAAATTAAAATATGCAAATATTTGGAAAAAGGCCTATATGTTTTTTAATAGATGTTTCTAACTATTCAGGAGTTTAATCACAAGGTGATTTTAACCTGAAATAATTAACTTCTAATAAATAACAAATCAAGACCGATGATGACTTAGCCCTATTTCATTAACATTTGCTAAAGCACTTTCAAATCCCCAGGCAAAAAGTGCTACTGAGAGAGTTTGTATAAAAAACACATTGCAACATTATATTTCTCCTACTTTGATCTTTAGTGTACATATTTACACTCATCACTTGCTGTTATTAATATTTTTTTCCAAGGTAAGCATATACTTTAATGACCTGAATACTAAGATTACATTCTCTAATAGAGATTTGCGAAAGCTGCTAATTCTTATTATTCTGTCACAGAAAATCTTCTCTTTCCACTGTCATATTGGTTTATACTCCAGTATCACTAAAATCTACATGTGTCCAGCGTGGAGCAACCACTATTCTCTTTCTACAGAGCCTTCCTGAAGCCCCTACTGCCATGGTCTATATGAATGTACTTATGTTAAGCAAAGGCATGATTTTTTCCCTAATCGTATAAATGGAGAAATTCACATTATTTCCAAAATCCTTTGTGTCAGTTCTGAAGGAGCAGACTTCTTTTTTTCTCTCACTTTAATTAGTTTCAGCTATATTGCCCATAAAGTAACTGTGTATTTAGGTGTGGCTAGGAAAGCGTGCCTTTAAGAAAATTCTCACATGGTTTGAAACCATGGTCTGTTATATCACATGCCAAGTCATATATCAAGACAAATAAAGGCATGTCTGCTGCTTCACTGCCTGCACTTCAGAGATGTTTAAGACTGACTTAGTTGCAATGGGGCATATACAGTCATTGTAAAACACACTTTTCTATCGTGGAGCTGAAGGGGCTTTGAATGTCACAACATTTATCTGATATGCAATACATATCATCTCTGGGTTCCTCTGTTGCACCAAGGGACTCCTTTGACTGCTTCAGATCTTTTTCAGATGGCTCTCTCTGAAACTATCACTGCCACAGAATATAGCTCTGACTCTAAAAACAGCTCCCTGAGTAGAGGTGGTCACCCCTCCTGTAGGATGTACTTACACAGACCTTATCAGAGGTCACACTCATGCAGGAAGGTGCTTGCAAGCAGAAGTTGCCCACTCCTTCAGTGCAAGCATCCAACGTCTAGTTCATCCAGCTAGTGGGCGTGCAAGGCAAACAAAGAGAGGTGGTTATTCTACCTAGCGAGCATGCAGTGCATAGTTACTTGCCTTGTGCTGATGAAAGGACTGCCACTCACGTACCTCTGCCTCAGCAGGCCATGATCAATGATTCCCTCCAACACACAACTACCTTTGTGTGTTCCTCTGAGCCAGCTGACTCTGGCTGAGGCCAGTGACAAGGCTGTCAGCAGAAACAAATCATCTGACAATGAAGAATGTGGTTGAATTGAAAAAAATATGACAAACATTAGAATTTTGTCTGTGTGGCTCAGCCTGTCTTCCTGGTGATAGTGAGAGGTTCACACTGTAGTCAGACACACATGCTGAGTGCACTGCTGGGTAGAAAGCCTGAGCAACTTACCTGCATTGATGCTTCTTGTACCTTTCTGGAGTTTCGGATAGGCCTTGATGTGAGATAAGAAATTATCATTGTTATTATTATTATTATTGTTGTTGTTGTTATTGTTATTATTGTAATTATTATTATTTTGCATTTGTAATATGGTGCTAAGTCAAGCATTTACTATTTGGGGAACGTAGATTTTAAAGAAAAATCTATGGTCAGATGACTAGAAATATATGGTGTATGAAAGACTCTCAGAAACAATATATGCAAATATTTCAGTACACTTACAAATAGTAGTGAATCTCATTATCATTTGTACTTTCATTGTTTTTTATAGTTGTTTGTATTCAATGAGCTGAAACATTTGTATACATCTCTACTTTTACAATAGAAAAATGGCTTAAAAACTTCCATATGTAAGTTTGTATGTTGTTTCATGTTAATCAAAATTTAAAAGTAGAAATTTGTGTAGCTCACACATTTCTTTTTAGAAAAAGTGACAAAAAGAAACATTTTTTTTTTCCCTTGTTTCTTTGCAATGCTTATTTTTCAAATAATTTGTTATTTCACTTTCTATTTCAGCCTTTTTGTTTCTTTAATTAATCTTATTTATTTATTTCTCCTATGGGGGAAAAAGAAAAAAAAGTATATGAATAAAGGTGAAAGTAAGAGAGTAAAGAGAGTATAGGAGAAGTGAGAAAATAACAGAAGTCAAATTAATACATTCAAGATAGCACAAATAAAGGACATTTTGGAGGAAATGTGACACAATGCATATACATACGTCAAAACTGCTTTTTTGGTAATTATTTAATAAGTCCTGTTTACAAAGCGTGCAGAACTATTCTGTACAGAAATATTAAAAATATCTAACACAGATGTGAATATACCTAGCTAATGGTCATGTTAGCTTCTAAAAAGCATTTTTAAGTTGCTTCGTTAATACCTCAGCATGTAGCACAATTAAAATTAATAAATGAGCTTTAATGAGTGTTCATAGGCAACCATGTGAGATGGTGGTTATATTAATATTGAAGATGATTTTCTTGCTTTGTGGATATGCTTGATTTAAAAATAAAAGGATTGAGCGTTCAAGGCATGTGAATAACTAGCTAGTACTTCAAACGAATAACCTTGCCTGCAACCTTTCATGTTCATTTAATAAATCAAGTGGGGGAATCTTTTGTGTTAAGATTCAATGAAGAACAAGAAATCTTTTAATATTTCATGCACAAATCTACAAAGTTTGTTACAACACATCCTCCCAGTAGTTATTGTCCAACCTGTTCTACGCACCGCTGAAACACAGTTCTCTGTTCTGACCCCATTGAAGAGTGTTTTTGGGTGGAAGGACATTGTTTTCAAACATGAGCAAAAGTAACTGCTTCGGTGGATTTCACATAGATAACTGAAGCATCTTGTGCTCATAAACTATCCCCACTATGCAACCATTCACCTCCATAGCTGAAAGAAACATGGGGGATAGGAGGAAGAGAGAGAAGAGGAAGAGAAAATACTGTTCTTACTTTCAGAGCCCTGCATACCTCTGTAAGTGCTTCTCCAGCTCTTCCTGCTACCAGTATAGACTGCAAATTCTCCACCATAGAATCAGGCCTGCTGTATACTGCCTCTTTCATTCAAGGAACTCAGAGTGCTTTAAAATACATCAGTTTCAAGGCCCATTAAAATCAGTGTGCATCTTTTCCACTAATGTCAAGAGGCTTTTAATCAGGCTTTAAATTACTCCCCAGCTTCAACTAAGTTCTGAGTTGTTTCTTTCTCACAAATGCATTTTCCCTGCCTGAATCTCATTTCCTGCTCTCTTTCTAATCTCCTTTTCAGGCCCCTTCTGTTATTTCTCTCCCCTCACAGTGTATTTTGGAACACTTGCCACCCTAGTGTCATCTGCAAGGTGAATTAAGGGACTTCATCTTCCAGATCATTAACAAAGGCACTAAGTATAATCCAGTTGAAAACTGCCCGTGATGCACCACAGCCACACAGTAAGGAAAGAGATTCACTCCCCTGCTCCCCACAGGATTAGGCAGGTTTTCAAAACCCCTCCCTCCTAGCTCATCAAGGAAATGAGTATTTCAATTACCTCTTTCTGTCTCTAAACAGAATGATCTAACACATACGCAGGCACATACATAGGTGTATCTATATCATCTTCCAAAGAGGAGAAACAGAGCGAAAAAAAAAAAAAAAAAAAGATAAGGAAATGGTGTATGGTGGAGATACATAAAATTCATTTTTATACATGTGTAAAAATACATTAAACAGCACTGGCATGTTACAGAAGCCTGACATATTTTTGATTGAATCTATCCTTCACTTTATATTTCAATTCCATTAGTTAAAGATGATACAGTCACAACAACTCCTACAAAATAAAATGTTTATTACACCCTAACTACTGCAGGTAGGGAATGTTATTTCTCTGTATGGCATTTATATGCTCCAGCTTCAGCTTTAGTCAGATAATAAATCACATTATTTTTTAACATATTCTTCAGACAAACTTTCTACAGTAAAGATAAATCATGTGATTCATGTAATTATTATTCCTTTTAATTATTTCCTTAAGTGGGAGAAGTGTATCTGTTCCTTTGCTGAGCCCTCTCCACACAAGTGACCTTCAGAGCTTCCTAACATCTTGCAGCAGTTGGCACCAGGAAGGTTTGGGAGAACAGGGAAGGCATTATGCATGTATCAGCATCCATATGTATACACAGATACAGCTGCTGAAGAGGGGCAGCAATATATACCAGGTAGTAGATAGAGGAGCCTTCAGCTTTACCACTGGAAGCATTAAGCATCCCAGTGTGAAAAACCATCCTGTTCATCTTTTCATCTGCATCTACTGCAAGGCTGAAAGTCATGTCTCCCCACTAACTCTCCGCTTTTTTCTCAGTCAGTCTTGTGAGAACTTTCTGCTTACCATCAGGAAGGGTAAATTTGGATTTAATCTCCACCATCCACCTCATCCATTTCTAATTTAGTTATATGGTTATTACATGGGTTGTGTAAGTCACTGGCAGCTAAGTATTCCTGCCATGTAATTATATTTTAAAATCCAAGTAATAGCAGTTACTTTTATTAGCAATAACAATTATCATCCCTCTTAGCGGAGTCTCAGATAAAGAAATTCCTTGTAATGATCTTGTAATGACAGTCTTACATCCATGTCATATTGACATGAATAATAGATTTAATGTCAAAAGAAAAAATGATTAACTGTTTCTTCACTGAAGAAGCATGAATTTCTATGCATCTAAATGCTTACACCCAGGGATCTGATCTCATTAGCTGAAAAATATATTTAAAAATGCAATGATTAAAAAATTCCAAGTTTTTGGTCATTTAAAAAATGAAAGTCCAGATGAGGATTAAAGTAAATAAATAATAATGAATCAATGAATGAATAAATAATGATCTGGGCTAATAAGGTAATAAGGATTCAAAGTACATTTAGAGAGATAATAGTTGTCTAGAAACCTTGAGTTAACTCCAAGGAAACTGGTACATCTCAACAGTTCAATATAGACTTATGAAAGGATGCTAGGAAGCCAAAAACAGGAGAGATGTTTCAATGAGAACTTCCTGGCAGCTAATTATCTCTGCCTCTCCCTGGACCTAATTAACCCTGGCACAGCTCTGGCCACGCAACTTCAGGTGGCAGAGTCAGGTTCTTCAGCATCGTTATGGGTGCTCTGGTGGCTGATCTCTCCTGTATCACATAACCATACCCTGAGACATACTGACGTCTGATATCCTGTGCTTAGATGCATTCAACAGGATCTCATAATGCTGTAGCTGTAGCCTGTGATATCATACATAACACATTTTGTTGTTGTTGTTCATCTGCTTACTTCCTTGTTTTATAGTTGGACTTTTTCTTCTTTTAGCCAATTCTCTCTCTCTCTATTTATTTATTTATTTATTTATGTAATTATTATTATTTTTAATTTCTGTTGAATCTCTCAGGTCACAGATATGTTTTCATGATGAGGGAAGTAAACCCAGGCAGCGTACAGAAATGTGAAATCTGAGGTGAGAAATAAATTATTGGCACATCTTATAAGAGACATTTCTATGGGAATTATAAGACAAAGAAATGAAGAGCAAACATTTATTTAGATGCAGATTTGCCAAAGTACATCCAGTTTGATTTCTTTCTCAAAATACAGCCAAACTAAAGATGCAGTTGCATAGGTTAGTAAGAGCTCTTAGCTGCTCTCTACCAGCTAGCTGAGTAACACTGAACAAAATCTCATAAATAGGAACTACTGGGAGAGACAATCAGATGGCAAGGCATATATGTAGTTCCAGTTTAGATACCCCCAATTATATGAGGTATTTGCAGAGGGATGGAAAATATCACACATGGCTTAGAACAGGCTCTCACCTTTCTGAGAGATGAGTTTCATACCACACTGGTTATCCCAGAAGCCTTGCATGACACTGAAGTTACTTGAGCAGTACCTTGAAAGAGAGACTCCCCCACAAGCTATGTGGACAATCTTCTTGAAGAGTGAATATTTGGTGGTGCTTAACCACCAAACATTGTTTATGATTTTGGACAACAAAACTGAGGTTAGTCCTGTTCTGTTTTCAGTATGTTGTGTGCCCCTCTTCTCCTTTTCTGACATATCATGTAGAGTTCACCCTGCTAACTCTGCCCTTGATGCTGCTTTTGCAACAAAACTGTTTTTCCATTTGTGTGGGTTTCTGTCATTTAGATTCAACGTCTGAGCCAGAATATGGCTTTTTGTGCTCTTACTTATTTCAGACGCTGTGAATATCATTCATGGCAGCTAGCAATATTTCTCTGTGTTTTAATAATTGACATGAAAATGGTTTGCCCTTACATTTGTTAAGTTACAGATAGACTTATCCAAACCAGAGGGAAAAAAACTAAGAATTGTTTATGGCACTTTGGCATTGCTACACCATTTGCCAAGTGTACTTTTGTTACATAGGTCTGATGGAAAGCTGTTGCAGTCCTAGACAAAAGATATGTCTGCTTTCCTTTGGGGAAGGTCTATGTGTACATTGATTCAGAATAGCCTCACAAAGTTTGTTTGTCCTAGAATAGGTAGTTTCATACTATATAACAACACAACATTTTAAATCTTTTAAACAACACTCAGAAAGCTGAAATTTGTCACATCTGGAGAAAGATAAAGCCTGCACTTTTTTTTTTTTTTTTTTTCAAAAACAAACAAACAAACAAACCAAAAACATAAATTCCTCTTATTTAAATTCTGAGCATCATTTTAAAACCTTCTGGGCACTATTTCATTCAGAGGAACATTTTGCTATCATCAAGACTCCCTGTGTACGCAAAATTTTATCACTATAATTGTTCTCATAATGGTAACATTTGAATAAACTCTCTTAAATATAAGCGCTCTTTTATTAGTAGAACTGCATACACTCTAAATGCATTTACTTTAATGCTGTCATGGGACAAGGACTAAGATTTCTGTAATTGCTTATGAAAGATACTTAAATATTTTCCATACATCACTTACTTATCCAATATTTTGGTTACAGTGTTAGACTTGTGGAAAGGAGTGTAATATGTCCATATAGGGCACAATCAGCTAATCAACTGTAGTAATATTAAAAATAATGAAACTTTGCATGCGGGTAATATTTTTGAATGATTCTTTCTACATCTGAAGTAAGTGCTAAAATCCCCTCCAGCAAAGCTCCCACTGCAATCTATGGAACACTTTTTTGAATCCCTCCCCGATGCTTTCACTTAGGCGGTCAACTCTCAGTGTCAGTGGAAGTTTGCCTGCATATGAGCAGAGAAAGATGGGAGGAAAACCTTCAAGATCTGGCCTAGGGTTATCTGCAGTGAAGTCTCAGCAGTATCTTTGTGCCTCTGAACTCTAATTGGCCTGAAGCTAAGCAAAGTTCGCAGATGCAGTGCTGGAGCTGAGCCAAGTCTAGCAGTCCTAACCACGGCAAAGTCTTCACTGAGGTATGGGAGTTTCATCTGATGAAAAATTTCAGGGTCTCGCCTGTCCTCTTTTAACTTTGTATGTGTTCACTAACCTACACATAGGAAGTGGAGGGCTGTAAGATCTCAATCCCTTCACTGAGCTGCAGTTGAAATAAATGTGAACAGCTCCTGTGGCTTGAAATACGAAGCATAATTTGAGAGATGGTTTTGAAATATATATATTGAATTAAGATACCCCAGCATTCCAAGACATGGAAACCTTCAAATGGGAGGTTTTAATCAGGTCATTAAAAGAAGCTGTTCTTCATACAGCTTGGAATGAGATCTGAATACCCATTTTAGAAACCTAGTGAGGCTAATCACGTCCAGATCCCAGGAACAATTTTTTCTAGAAAGGACAAAATAGATAATGATGAGTATTTTGCCTAGGGACTGGGGTTTAAAAAGATTTTACCAAATGCTGCCTTGGCAGATTTGTTTAATGTAAATGTTGAAAACCACTTTAAATGTCCTGGGGATGGGGATGGGGATGGGGATGGGGACACTGATGCATATGCAGAATATGCAGAATAAGCACAAAGCTTTAATATTCTGAAATAACAGAAGCGGTGCTCACTTTCCTACAAGGGCCAAGCTTTGTCTTGATTTTGCTCTGACTCTCTAAGGGTTCCAGAACATATAAATTAAATATCTCTCTAAGGGTCAAAATGCTCTCACATTATTCATAACTTCTATGCACCTTTTGAAATTATCTACTCAGAACCTTCAGTATCCTCATTTACTTTTCACCATTTCCATATCCAAAAATTTAAATTTAACAGCTTGCTACATTCCTTTACACAATGCATCCCCTCCTCCTGTTTGATACATCACCATCAAAGTTCAGTGGTAAATGTACTCTATTGTTAACTAGACCTCGATTGAATTCTTCCAGCTCTTTCTTGATTTCTGTCTCTCAGTAATAAATTTGTCATCTTTTTCTGTGAGTGCTGCCACCTGGGCTTTTCGGTTGCTTAGGTGATGTTTTATCCTTTTGTTGCCTCTATTATTTTATTATTTGACCTCTTGAAATATTTTCTTGTTGTATGTCATGAATTCTTCTGACAGTTTGAACAGAATACTTTTGCCGACTTCAGCATATTAAACTTTCTTGCTTGAAAGCTGGTTGTTTTTCTTTTATTCTTTTTATTATTATTATTTTTCTCTTACATTCCCTGAATCCCTTGAGGTCTGTGATCTTTTTTTAAAGTCATTTCTGTGAGTTATCCTATGTTTCTCTTCCTTTTAGTCAAAAACCTTTCAAAATGCTGCTCAAGTTTTCATTCAGAACTGGAGTGTACATGGCTTAGAGCTTCAGTGGGAAAGATCATTCTCAGTGTAGCAAGAAACTCCATTTTATCTCATTCCTGTTGGTGTAGAACAGAAAGGAGAATTACTGTTTTATGGCAAAAGGCTCAAATGTAATGATCAGAGTCATTTGTAAGCTCACATTGGCAAACAGCAGAAGACATGGCTAACATATCCCTATCTTAGCCTATCTAAACACCAGTTTGAAAATGACAGAACTGTACAAATGGCATCATTGTCTTCTCTATACTTCCAAATGTACAATTTACTTAAATTTCCATATAGTCTTCAAAAGATCAGGTAAAATTACATATTTTATAAGGAAAAATGTTCTTGCAAATCAGCACAAGGTTAATACACAGAAGGTCAAAACTATTCATATTTGCAAGACTGGTGAAATCACTCATGCTGATGCAATGAATGGTGTTACTGAAATCAGGAAAGTCTTACCAGGAATGAATTTGTTTCAGTATTTAAAGGCATGAGGATCAAAACCTGCTGAAGTCCAGAGCTTCACCATCTATAGAAGGCAGCGGAGCTATAAAAATTGAAACCAGCATCTCAGCCTTCTGCATACCTAGGCCAAATCCTAAACAAAATTGATAGTTGATAGAATGTTGGTGCTTACAGATGTTAAAAAGATGAACCTGTTTTCTATTGTTTGTTTGTTTGTTTGTTTTACAGCATTCTATCCTACATGTTATTTTTAGTCATTCTTTGGAGAAATTTGCTGGATCTGGACTGGAAAATTAATGAGGATCAGGTTATTTATGGCTTATTTACAACTGCAAAATGTTATTCTCAAGAAATACAAATTCTTGCAATAATAAAACAAAAAATAACTTCAAGAATCCCCACAAAAAATAATGAAACAACTTCAAATCAGTTATGTCTCTGGTCCAGTTTCCTACATGATTAATGTAGAATATTAAACTCATATTAAAAATACATGTATATTATATACATATATATTTTAGATACCATGAAATTGTGCATACAATTTAATGCGTTGTGTACATGGCACACCAGTAAACATTTTTGGATAAGATACTGTTTTCAAATGCATAATACTTTCCTGATTTTAATCATTAGCCACAATCTAATTTATGATTCAGTTGAAATGATCCATTTCTGATAACACAGCAAAACAAAAAAAAATGAGAGAAAATAAAGCACTATTTTGTTCAGATTAAAATCCTTACAGCAGCTTTATTAAAGCAGTACTTTACCTTTTGTAAGGTCTATTCTAAAGACAGTAAAAGAATATTTGTATCCCTGCGGGGGAAAAAAAAATACACTTAAAGTTGAGAGTTGAGCATGTTACCCTGAAAACTCTCTTTGGAAACTCTCTGCAGAGGAGTCAAGAAGGATAGGAAAGGCTGGGAATAGAGAGTAAGTTTTGTTAAAAGTGGAATGATCTTCCATGCTGTCATATCTTCATATGCACTCTGCATCTGTTTAAAATGTCCAAGCTCCTGATATAGTCACTAAGTGCTCAGTTCTGTTGCTCACACATAACAATTTAGTGTCATTAGTGATGCCTCAAGACCTGCACATTAGGCTGTCAGACATGAGCCAGTACCTATGGTATATCCATATTCTTTTGGAGCAGCAGATGAACATCAAATGGGCTAGGATGACAACATTTTTGTTTGAGCAGCCAGACCGTGCTTTAAAGATCTATTCTCATTGCCACTGGAGTGTTGAGAACTACTCACCTGGTTAGCCAGAGTTCTGATTTAGGTGCCTAAATAGAAACATATAGTGCCATTTGAAAGTTGTAGACTACCCAAGATTATAAAATGGGATATCCATGGCAGAGATGACAGAGGAACAACCTTTGGGAGCTGAAGGTAAGTAGTGCAATGTAATGTGTCTGAAATGGGATTAGATGCCTCTGTTAAATAACTGGACTTCTAGGTGTCTGCTTTCAAATCATCTATGTTCAAGGCTTCGCTAACTGTACTCCCATGGGCTGTAAGGACAGTTCCCTGTTCTCACAGGTGGACACCAATGCGTGCACACCAAAGACCTACCACACAAAGTCTATTTGGTTGCTGACTTTGGTGCCATATCAAAAGTCCTAAGGCATCCAAGAAGCTGAGAGGGGTGTGTATGTGAAAATGGGGTGTACATTCTCACCAGTGTGTGCATTAGAGGACTAGTGATTAGCAAGTACACATAAAGCATGAACAGCCAGATCTCCAAAAAGAGCTGTGTCTAAATGGGGGAACTTCCCTTCCAGAAGGGCTGTTCTTGTAATTCACACCTCCTGACAGTGGGTGCACACATAGCACTGTGTGTGTGTGTACTTGTGTGCCTATGTGTGTGATTATAACTTCTTGGAATTATATACAGAAAATTACAGAAAAAGTTTTATTAACATCTTACAAGATTCCAGTATTGTGATTTAGCTGTTTTATTGCTGTTATTGATCCTTAATGCATAGGTAAATGCTTGTGGGTTAATTAAATGTCATTAATAAATCAAAACTGCCTTAAAATTAATTCTGTTTAAACTGTATGAACTGGGTAGTTTTTTCCCTGGTATAACAACTCAGAGAGGCATATTACTGCTTTAAAGACCAAAACACTGTTCTAGTGCGGATATGCACCTCCATAAGATACAACCGATGTTCAGAATTTTATTGTTTTCCTCTATTAGTTAGACTTCTTCACCAGGACATCATGAAGATGTAAAAAAAAAAATTCTCAAATTATGGGAAAAACTTGATAAATTGTTTTGTGAGGTTTTAGTTTAGTCCCTTTTTAATCATTTTGCAGTACGATGATAGTGGTTTTAAATACCTTAAAGACTGTTAGGAATAGAGAATTGTAGAGCTTCCATTTGTTCCTTAGCAATGTCCCTCCCCCCAAGAATATCTAAACCCAGAAGCCTAAATATCCCATAACCTGGCCTTGTGAACTGACAGTGTAAACATCTCAGTGAAACGTGGGGACAGGCCAAGGATAAGTCCAGAAAGCATCAATAATTTTACTGCGAGGAAATCCATTCTTTAACTCAAAGCCCATGAGTAGAGCTCAGCATTCACATCATATACTAAAAAGCTATTCATACATTCAGTTTGTCTTGTACCGTAAAGCACACATCTTTATCCTTTCATTTTGAATTCCCACAACGTTCTTTGTCCTTATTGTATCTGTTGGTGATGCTCTCATCAGGGAGCAGAAGATTAGAAGCTGAACATATGTCACATTTTAAGTTAATAGCTGAGCTCTCTTTAAACAGAGCTGGTAAGTATGACTTTGTGTCTCCCTTTACCTTTGCTTCATACAGTGCAAAAATATCCAGGATACCCACAGAGCTTTGCTGCCTGTAAGAAGTCTATGTTCTATCAAAATAAATGCAGAGGAATTGTGTAAGCTTCTGAAGGATGAATCAGAGCTCTTCTGAGAGCTGTTTTGTTTCTAACCCCTTGATAATTCCCTTAGTGGTTACCAAACTCCCTAAATGAATGAGAACTATATTGAGATGTGTCAGTATTAGCTGCTGAGAGCATAGATTTAATCCAGGAATAAGTGGCACCAACCTGTATAGGATTTCGAGATCCTGTAGAGGACACTAATCTGTGAATAACTCCGCAGGAATCACATTCTAGATAGCCGCCAGGGAATCAACTGAATTGGCTCTTATTCCATTCAAACTGAAATTCTGACAGGGCTATGTGAACCCTAGAAGCAGAAAGGATTTTTAAAAAACAGTATAAGGAACCACAGGTTAGCTGCTTAATGCTTACATTTCCAGCCTTCTGCCATGTCGCTGCTGCACTTCTGAGAGGAGAGGTAAAGGGGAAAGAAAGGAGGGGGGAGGAAAGCTCTCTAGAACAGATGTCAAAATGTCATTAGACTTTATGAGATATTTTGACTCCCCAGTGGACTATGAGGGTTATTTCAGAAGAGACACCAACATTACCCCTACCTTCTATTGCTACCCGTCTTGAATGGAGTGACCTTGAAAAGTCTTTGAACAAGAGTCTGTATGTTGGCTGTTTCTTTACTCTGGAGTTTCAAGATTTCTACCAGAAAAGCAACAATCCTGTCAATTTTCAGATGCAGGAATCCTGGAGACATACTGTGGGACTTATATAGTTTCTTGACTTCCCTCAATGGAGCTTAGAAGTAATATGATCTCTTTGTGATGTAAAACATCATTTTTAAAACAAGAGAAATGTGCAAAGAACTCCTTTTGTCCCTTTTGTCTTTTTTTTTTTTTTTTTTTTTTTTTTTTAATAAAGGGTTGGGGGAAATACAGGATCAGGAGAATCCTCCTGAGAAATGAAATGCTTCATTAATGCTTCATTCCTCATTTTTGTTGTTGTTTATATTATCTAGCTTCTGCCTGTAGGAAGCAGCATTACTTTTTTTTTTTTTTTTTTTTTTTTTTTCAATGAAACTTTCCAAGCATGTTGTACTGCAGAAGACTAAGCATATCAACACACTACTGAACAATGAGTCTGCCTCATCTCAGGATATCCATTTCTAAAACAAGAAGACTACTTGAATCTATAGTCAATCAAGCAAATGAACAAGTACATTTAACAAGCAGTAGGAGGATGTTTAATCTACAGTGAAGAAATATAATTTTCAGTCATTTAAAACCACACATCTGTTCTGCTCAGCTATGAAGGACTGACTCCCTTCTTAATAAGTCAGGAGTATAAAGACCAAAAACTGTTTATGTCTAGCTATGTAAAATCAGGATTAATGGAAGAATATTCAAGGTCCCTTATACTATGGCCTCAAGTCTCCTCAAAATGCACCCTAGTCCTTTCTGAATGGATCATTTTTTTAACCTACGCAGCTACCAAAGCTCATGCAGTTCAGCAGATGCTTAATGCAAAAGTCATTTGAAGAATTTCTCCAAAACAGTGGACTGAGTGCAGGTTTGTTGGTGTTACTGTTGTTGATGGTAGTGGGCCAGTTCACAGACTTCTATTCTTTTCATGGAAGGTAGGGATTGTTATACTCTGAATTTAGAGGGAGCAACCCTGAGATGACAACATTCACTAACATATACATTGAAGATATAATCTCATTTTTTTAACACAACAAAAAAGATGTTTTAAATGAGAGATTGTACTGTCAATGCCATATCACCTGCTTTGCTTTGGTTCGGCAAAAATAAATAAATAAATAAATAAATATGTACTGCTAAAATAGATTCTGATTTCAAGAGAGAAATGGTAGGTGACATTTGTTGTCATCAGTGTTCCATTACAAAGTATGTTAATACTAGTCTGTATAGGTGGCAGAAAGAATAAAATTTGTATATTACATGAAAGATTAGAACATGAAACAGTAAAGATATAATTGCTGTATTTGCTGACTTGAAAAAATGGAGAATATTAATTTGCAACAATTGTTTCTAGCAACTGGCAAGACACAGTGCTCCCTTAGCGGGACATCTGGCAGCTGGGAGGATGTAAGTAATTCAGCACCACTGTGTAACCAGCTTACTTTGCATTGAAATAGAGGTGTTCAGACCAAACTGGATTTGTAGTACAGAATGCAAAATATGAACATGTCACTGCTTCTGCTGGAAGCACAAACAGTGGAAATATGGACATGCTTTCTTGTTTATTTCTTTTCCCATTACTTAAGTTACTGTTGAGAATGAAACCGTTTTAGTAATTCTTATATTCTCTATTCAACCCAGTTAAGGCACTCTAATCTCTAAAGGTATCTGTATAAAGTCTTTCCAGACTTTTATTTTGCTAATAAACCTTTCTGTTCAAGATGATACCAATATTTTGTCATCTTTATTTCCAGGGCTTCTTCATTCCAAATGGATGAAATTATTTTATGTCACTCTATATTAAGAAAATAACCCCCCAGAATTTCAAAAGTATTTTGTTTTTATTTAGTTTACAGTTGCTAGTGGTGTAACAAAACCATATAATGGCATTAAATACCAACAGTTTTTTTTTTAGCAAGTTACAGACAAACTTGCTGCCTTCCTAATGCAAACCCATGCTGATGATTGCTGTTCATCTCCTTTGTACTTTAAGTGGGTTGTAGCACTGTTGCATTTCTATAGTGGTGCAAGAGTGTTGTTCCATGCCAATGAACTGCTGAAATATGCAGTCCCTGCAATAGATATGCTCCAACAGACAAGTAAGTTGTCGTGTAAGATATTTTGGCCAGCTCCAGATGAGGCTTCCAGAAAGTGTTTCATTAGCTTTAACAAAATTACTAAATTTCTAACTGCCAATACAAAGAATTTCTGGAAATGATGGATAATTTGTATTGTCCTTCACTGTCATGGTGGTTAGTCTTGATCCCCCACTAAATTCTGGATTCTGTTGACTCTAATAATAAAATACATTTAATTAGTAAAATGTGAGTGCTGAATTTAGGAGCCTAGGCTGAACATTAATCTGTCCAGCTTTAGTGGACTCAAACTGCCTACACCAATGTATTTAGAGACACTTGGGACACCTAGGACATTGCCACTTTAACCATCAGTTGGTGTTCCACAACACATGCAGACCCTGTGTTGTCTGCATGTGGATGCTTCAGATACCCTTGGCCACTGCAGATAACAGTATAAACCTTTTTTTTTTTTTTTTTTTTTTAACCCAGGAAATTAAATTAGTCCTTTTTTATCTATAACATAGGTGTTTTGATTTGAGTTAATTATGTAGGATGCCTGACATTGTAGTTATTTTAGATCTTGTCAATAGACATTGACATTTAAAAATAATTCCTCTAAACAGAAGAAAACTTTAAGAAGATTAATTGCCTCTCAAACACCAATAGCTTTCTATATTGACTATTGACTATGAAGGAAGCTACAAATGATTTTTCCAGCTGTAGATCTTCACAGTAGACACCCATCCTTAGGCAGAGGAATCTCACACCTTTGTTTAGGTCATTGAAAAGGCATGGGCACCTAGTCCATCATTTGGTTCCCAGCTGCCACTCTGAGGTCTCTGTCTCTTTTGACTGAATATAAAGGGAGCCAGATAATTCAATTCAGGTGCTTATGCATGGGCATTTAATAAACATCAGATGTTTTATGATAGCCAATATAACTGCAGAAATACAACAGATTTGATGCAGAACATATGAGGCACTTGCCCTCTTGGTTGGTGGTAGGTAAGGTATACCAAGGTACTTTTAACTGTTCCAGATGCTTGCATACAACCAAAATCATCTGAGGGGATGAAAAAATACTTCATGTACTATTTTTATTTTTTAGAATTGGAGGGGATGAAGTGGCCTAAAAACTGTAGATAGAGCTTGTTCGATATGAGTAATGATAAAACCTGAGTTGAACCTCCTAATTTACAGCTGATGCTATTGTGGTATATATTTTCAGGTGATATAATTCCCTTTAACAATGTGTGTGTGCAGACATATATTGTAATACAGTCACTTTTGATCATAGGTTTAGAACATGTCAGTACCATTTTCTGTTCATAATCTCAACACCATAACTTTCTCCTTTCTTAACTGAGCTGAGCTGCCAATAAAAAGATGGCTTTTTGTAAGCTAATCAACTGGGAGTGCTACATTTTCTCCAGCAGAAAAACATAGTCATTTAAGTTTTTTGAGAATCACATAATGTGTCTCAGGGTTAAAGAGCTCTTCTTACAGGTATTACTTTTCTCTGATTAACTGAAATTTCCATTGGCCTCTATTGTATCCACTCAGTCAGTTGTTTTTTTATACCTTCTTAGAGATTTTTTTTTTCCACAGTTTTGTATATAATTATGCAAACTAAGTAGTTTTAGAATCAAGAAAGGATCTAGATAGTGGGCTTGTTTAATAAAATGGGGAGGAATGGTGAAGTCTGAGGTCTTTAGAAGGCAGGTGATTCCAGAAGAAGAAAAAAAAGTATGAGGTTAATTACCTCCTTAAATTCATCAGAAATCATTACTGAACAATATTTGTAAGTGTTGTATTTCATAATGAACCAAAGTAGAAGCATGTATATATCTAGATTTGGACAGCTGACAAACGCAAAGGAGCTTCCACTGTTATGCACAGAAATTCCTTTGGAATTTTTAAATCTCCTTTTATTAGGGTTTTTTATTCATTCTTTTCATCTTTGGATTTACGCAAATGTAATCGTGTTTTTGTTGTTGTTGTTGTTTTTGTTTTGTTTTGTTTTTCACCTCTCCACTGACAGTATTGAGATCTGCTATCAACTGAACAGAATTAACTCTATAATCACCAGGTAAAAAGTTATCTCAGATCAAAGTTAACTAACAACTTTTTTTTTTTTTTTTTTTCTGAAAGGTAGAATTTTTATTTTCTATTCTCTCCACTTGCTGAGAGAATATCTTTAGCAACTATATCAATCATCAGGTAAAGTTATCTGATTAATTGAAATTTAGACACTTTAATAGGCAAAAAATTAAGACACACACACTTTGAGAGGGTATTCTATTAGTAGTTATGTTGTTGGTTTAAGTAGAAAAAAAAAAGAAACAAAGAAAAAAGTGAAATGTTGAAAGGCAAGTGGGTTTAGAGTCAGTTTTCTGAACTTCTTGGAAATGTTCTTCATCATATCTTTGCTTTTTTAAAAAAAAAAAAAAAAGATTTAGGGTTAGAATCTTTTTTTTTTTTTTTTTTTTTTTTTTTTTTTACATCCAGAATAAAATCTGTACCTTCACCCTAACAGAGACAAGATAGACTCACGAGAACTCATGTCTCAGCACTACTGTGGTAACTCAGACTTAAAATTGACCATACTCGTCCTATTGAAGTAAATCTTAGTCATCTTTGTAGCTGAAGCACAAAGAGGATGATTAATATGTTCACAAAAGAAAGATCAATGTAGATCAGGACTTGAGTCCCAGACTCTGGAATCTAAGGAAAAAATAAATAAAATAAAATGTATTTCTAAGTCAGTTGTCCTTGCCTGAGAACAGGTGTACAGTACATTTGGAGAAGCCCTAACATATCTGCCTACCCTTGGACATGCCTGGGAAGGAGACTTGTCTCCAACAGATCCTTTTTCATATCTTGCAGATCCCATGTGGATGCATCAGAAACTCTATGGACACTCATTTTGTACTAAGTGCCTGTAAATAAGGAACTGAATTGATCTTCTGGATGTTCCAAGAAATATATATATATTTTTTTTCTTCTAGGTTGTGTGTTGTCCTGATAAGAGCCTGTTCTGTTCACCCAGGCAAGGTACGTATACAGCTCTATATCCTCCTTTTAGGAGGATATAGTATTTAACACTGCTCTCAACTGCCTTTGCTGTAAATTTCAGTGTTTCCTGCTGACTGATACACTCCATTCCAGTACAGTTCCATTCAGCTTCAGGATCCACTTATTTTCCCCATTCTTAATATTGTCTATGCCTTGCCACAAAAGCAGTATTCACAGGTTCCTTTGAAAAGGATGGCATTTTCTGCCAGTGGCAGAGAAAACATTTTGTTTATTTGACAAACAGTTTGTTTGACCCTGAAGGTCCTAATTCCTCAGTTTCAAGAGCTTATTTGGTTCACCATCTTCCCAGTGAACATCCTACCTGCTGCAACAGCACCCATACTGCCTTCTCATAAAAACTGATTTAATTGATAATTAAAGTTATCAGAGAAAAAAATGGAATATATGTATACATATATGTATATAAATAAAAATGGTCTGTGTGAGAGTTTATGGATACATATATTTAATTTTTATATGCATATATTATATATAAATTATATAAAGTGGTGAAAATTGAATGGAAGGGCCAAATTAACTATATTAACCCCTGATCTTCCCATTGCTTATTTTGAACCAGAACATACTATTATTAAAATCCATAAAAAGAATTGTGTGTACTGGAATGGAATGCAATGGCCTTATTCTTTTGAAAGCCATTTAACTGTTTATGCTCAGCTTTATTGCGTGTCTGCTGCACAAATCTAATCTATTGTCAGTCAATGGGTTCCTAAAATATATTTACTTAGCTAAAGGATTCATTTGGATAACTTCTTTTAGTTGCAAGGTCCAATGACTTTTTAAAAGGGTTATTGTTTAAAGGCTTCACCATTACTATGAAAATAAATAAATAAATACTCCACCTAAAAAAATGGAGTTTGTAAACCAATTCAGATCAACCAGGTCTAACTGTTTCATTTGCATCAAGCTTAAATACTTCCCTAATGCAATAAACTCAAATGACTGTGGGGCATTGCTGAGTTATTTTCAGCTTTCCTTTGTAGAAAAAAGGCGCTCCTCCGGCATCACTCTACAGGCCTGCTGCTCACTGTCTGTTTTTGCACCACTGAACGATGAAGCCTCAGCATGGCTTTTTCCTTGTGCAGTCAAAAGGGAATATGCAATGATAATTCACTTCTAGTGATATGCTTTGCTCGATTGCTTAATTTGCATTGATTTTACCTTTAAGTTCCCCAAACTCTTCCTCTCTTAAAAAATAAAGGCTTTAATGTAAACATAAAGAGCATTTATCTATTTGTTAAAAGCAGTGAAGAGTATCTGGAGGGTGACAAACTAGACAAGTACTTTCTCTTCTGCTCTAAGCTAAAAGCATGCAACTTTGATTATTAATTGCTAATTGATAACTAGTTGCTCATTAAGCTTTTATTTAATTATTTATTAAATTGCTGCTTAAGCTTTTTATGATAAGCTTGAGAAAGGCCCTTAAAATATTCTTAGAGTGCCATAATTTTTCCTTTGGAGGGCTATCGGAGTATTTTTATCTTTATGAGAAGCACAGAAATTAAAAATGGAAAAGAATAATTTGTGCATAGATTCTGTGCTGCTCCTTTGAATCTGAGGACTTACTCTCTTAATTACATATTATCAGTTTCCTTCAGGGACCATGCTTATAAAAAAACTATGTGGGAGGGCTTGATTGCTTATTGCAGATTGTCTGCTGCTTTTGGGGTTAACTGATGGTCACTTTTTTTTTTTTTTTTTTGTGGGGGGGGGGGGCGGGGGGAATGACCATTAAGTCTCAGAAAAAAAGGAGTTCAGGAGGATCTTTTCAATGAATACCCAATTGGGGAAGTAAAGAATATGGACTGAGACTTGTACCAGTGACAGCCAGTGACAGAAATGAGGCAAAGGACACAAAATGAAGGAACTCCTTACATGAGAAACAAAGACTGTCCTTGTTCATTTAATTAAATGTCATTTTAAATGAAGCAAACTGTATGAGAGCTCAGAGAGACTGGGAAATCTTGCCTGGTAAGTAAACTTGTATTTTAAAATGATTGTTTGGGAACGTATGGGCAGTCTAGCTTAAAAGGGCTAGAAAATATGCCTGGACATGCTGAGAAACATGGGTAAGCATATTTAATAGCGACAGGTCTTAACTGACTTTACCTCTTCCATTCTGAGTGCTCGTCTCCCTTTTTCCTTTTCTTTCCCCTCTCCTCTATGGGCATAGCACCAACAGTGATGTTCTAAAAGATACAGAGCTGTACTCCTTCTCCCAAGGGCCCTGTAAAGATCTCACTGAAGTTGGTAGCACAGCTTCCTCTCCAGCTGAGCTTGGGAACATCTGGTGCAAAAACATGCCAAAACAGTCTTGAGCATTTTTGGTTTTATTTTGACTTTTAAAGTCCTCAGCTGCTCCAGTACACAAGCCTGACAGTTAATATTTTTGTATGCGGCAGTCATACAGCATTAATGTTTTGTCCCTCAAGAAGGCAAAGATGCTGAATGGTTTAATATGTGATGGACTGTATTTTTCTGAAGTGGGTCTAGATGAACTGTTCAAAGAGGGAAAAGACTGTTTGTCATGATTTGTGACTATTAAGATGAATGGCTGAGGTTTCATAATGAACTCCCTCACCCCCCAGGCAGATCACTGATCATTTTGGGCTGCTAGTGTAAGTCCTCTGGAGTTCCTTTGAACAGAAATAGTATCTTTCATTTGGAGTCAAAGCCCACAGATATGTTTTTCATGTTTCTGCAGTCATGGCTCCTGCTCCTTCAACTGTGCTCCTACTAACACATCACTCATCTTAGTAGCTAGATGCAGTAGTAGAAGCACTCGACACCTAGGAGCTGGGAAACACTAGTAGCAAGTCTAGCTGCATAGCAGGGTGGAATATATGGAGTCAACAAATTTGGTGAGGCCTGCGAGGAGATGAATTTTGGAGAGTACCAAAATGCAGCAATTTGTTCTGTGAATCTATGGAGTTTATTTCCAGCCACACCACAGCAAGATTGCACAACCTGTGTTTGAGAGTAAACTCACACTGATTTTGATTATATTTTTTTTGAAGGGGGAAAAATGCCTTCATAGAATGACCAGTGCAATAGGATGGTAGATGCATACATGCTCACTATGATATAAATTGCTCAATAAAATATGAATATGGATGACTTAAGGTACTTCTCATGAATAGGAATGAAGGGAGAGAAGAAGCAGATAATGACATAGAAAAAGAAACATATTTCTGCTCACAATGAAGCAAATTGGAAACTTTTCTGTTGCTTTCAATGAAAGAAGAAATCACCAACTCCTTCAAAAAACTCAGTTTGTGCTATCTGGATTTTCACAGGCTTTGCTTTCTTTTTCTATTTTCCAGATCTTGACTGAAGTAGAAAGACACAGATAAGAGTATTACATTCATATATTTAAAAAAAAAAAAAAAAAAAAGATGAATGGAAAAGTCATTTGGATACACAATACAAGAACATTCCCATCTGGGCTGGATAGGTAAATGGTGTCAAACCTGCTGTTCCTATCCATTTTTGTTTCTAATATCATCTTTCATGATTCCCAGTGCACCTGAGGGTAGGACAAATGTACTAGATACATGCAATAATACAGATTGGTGATATAAAAGTAGTTAGCTGTCACAGGTTGTCCTAGGTGGCTTCTCCTAGCCATAACAATGGCCTCAGAGGAAGTTCTAGTATCATCAGTGCAGACAGCTTTTGAAGTGGCATTTCCAAGAAGGTAGTGACTTCATAAATTTTACTTGGAAGATCTTACAGTAAGCAGATAAGCAGGAGGAAGACAGCATTTAAGTGTTCAATGTGCAGAAAATAATGCCCCTGTCTAGTTTAAGACATTCCTAACAATGAGATTCCTCCCATGCCACTAAAGATGCTGTTCTATAAACTGGTAAATCTTGCTAATTTGTAATAATGTTGAGCCAAATTGATCCTTTACCTAATTTCCCCTTAATTTCTCAACAAAACTTTGGTATCTCATGCAAAACCTGAAAACCTATTATGTATGTAATTGTAATAATTGCTTCTACTCTCCATGCGCAACTAGACTGCCAATATGCCTGAGCCGTGTTGGCCTTTTAACAGGAAAATGGGAACTTGGGAAAGGGAATATGAGGTGTGTATGCTTGACTGAGTGGGTAGTGAGGGTGGTGGCCCTTTTCATTAACAGGACAACACTATACATTAAGTAACCACAGGCTACTAAAGCAGAAAAGAATTGTTCATAAATGGTAAAATTAGGCTTGGAGAAAGGAATCTGTTATTTTAAAATCTCAGGTTTTCAGTTCCTTTCTTTTCCACCTTGGTTCTGTTGATTTAATTATGTTTCCACGAGTCAAGCAACACGGTAGCTATGAAATAAAAATAATGTTCAATGATACAAAAGGCACATGTGATCTTTCAAATAAAGTTCAAACTCCCTGTCAAGCCTCTGAGTGGTTTTGTCCTACGTTGCTAATTCTAGTGTTCCTATTCCCTCCCACTTCTTTCTTGCTGCTTGCTGCTCACCTTAGGTTTTCTAGCTTCCTTTTTATTTCCCTCACATATCTAATGATACCCTTTCTGCTTCAAATTCTGTTTTTGCTTGAGCTCTACGTGACCATTGTCTGACTGTACTAATCCAGTCTTCCACTTTGCTTCTTCTGTGCTGTGTGTATTCACTGTGAAATATGGACAGGAATTTCCTCTGGCACTTAGGCCAGCTCAAATAGAATGGTCTGTATATATAATACTACAGAATATTAAATTTTAATGTTATACAATAATGAAGTCAACCTCACAAACCATAGGGACATAGGGAAAGTAAATAACTATCAGAAAAAATCTCTGCTCTGCATTAACTAACTATATTTTGAAAAGAGATTTAGCAGACTTTTAGCTGGCAAAGGCCAAAAGCATGAAAAGAATTGAAGAAAAAAAGAATTCTGGCTTATTTAAGTACATAGATGATCAAGATCCAACACCTGGCTGAATTCTCCAGTCCAGTTAACTACAAGCATAATTGTGATTTAAACTCCTAAACAGAATTTTTGAAAAAATATTACTGCCTATGTATTTATGCTAAAGTTAGAGAACGAGATAGTTCAAACCCATTTCACACATTCTACCTTCCTAAGGGAGCCCTCCCTTCCTCTGAAGACCATTTTTGTATTTTAGCTAAAGCCATAACTGAATTCTATCTCCAACCTATTCTGTGAAATACTGCCATTTTTATATCATTTTCTTCCTCCAGAGATCATCTACGTAAGAAAAATACAAATCAAATCAGAAGTCTGTAATCTTAGTACATATGTAAAAACCTCAAAGTTGTCAGCTTGTTTTGTTAAATCAGAGATCCTAACTGGTGAAACCCACAGAGAGATTCAGGAAGAAGAAATATAACTTCCATGACTTAATATATAGATTTGGCATGGGGAATAAGATAGATTTAGATTTTTTTCTTTTTTCCAAGTCTCAAACAGTTTTGGAAATCCTCAGAGGATCTTATAAGATGCAGGCAGCTTTATGGCATAAAAAATAAAGCTGAGCTTTTTGTGCAGTCTTGGACAGCATTTGAACATTTTTACAAGTTTCTTGCACAATGTCTATATTATGGAATGGAAGGCAGTGTAGAGTTCCTCAACATATCAGAGACTCAATTTGATTAAGCCACTATTTATTTTTTATTTTTTATTTTTTATTTTTTATTTTAGCAGCACAAACCTTTCTGAAGATGACAGGATTAAATCTTGTATTCATTTTTATTTCTCCCCACTTAGCACTGATGTACTTATTATTATTATTAACAAACAAACAAAATAGTTGCCTTAACATACCACGGGTAGTATAAAAATATTTAAGATTCTGAATGTTGGTTCCTCCCCCTTCTTTCCAAATCTGCAAACTCTTATGACTCAGTTGGAAGGAAATGGGGGAAGATGTATTTACCTGTATTTCTTCCTGGTTATCACAACACCTATTAGATGCTGAACTGCAGCATCAGAAAAGTAATGATGCATATCAGATATGATAATAGCAGCAGAGAAGCAGCACAGAGCAGTTTAGTGTGGACCTGTGCAGGACTGAACTTTCTCCTTTCAAATCATTAAAGCTCTGCCATTGATTTCAAACTTCTAGACATCTTGTGAGCTGCTGTTCATTTGCAGCAATATGTCATCATTAACAATATGTCTGCTTTCTTTTTTAAGCAACATGCCATCATTAATTTTGAGCTGCTGTATTCCTCAAGATTCTCAGCTCAAATCCAGGCTTAATGAGGTTGAGATGCATAAAGGTACATAATTGTGTGTGAGGAAAATGAAAATGGGAGAAAAAAAAAAAAAAAAAAAAAAAAAAAAAAGGGAAAACAAGGTAGGGAAAAGCAGCACAGCTTTGCTAATTTATTAGGGAATAAATTGAGTCTAAAAAAAATGGAATCTCACCATTTATCTTTATCATTAGCGGACCCATGATTGAGCTTGAATGTTTCCCCCTTATTTTGAGGGGTTTTGCTTTGTTTTATGAAGCAGCTGGTGAAATATTCCATCACCTGATCTGACTAGTGGCCTCCTTAAAACGTGATTTATAAAGGACTGCATGGACTAGGACATTAAACAGTTAACAGGTTCACATGAACTTCCACAAATGGCAGTAAAAGAAAAACAGTGCTGTTTTAAACTATTTAAAATAATCTATATTTTGGCAGTGGAAATCCCGTATTTACACATCTGTTGGGTTCCGAGATGTACAAATAATTCTTTAAGCTCTTTTAAGCAGGATTATTCCTGCATATTTTTATATAATTTGATGTGCTTTGAACATGAATGGTTAACTAGTAGCAACAAAAATATTTATTCATGACATTAAAAACTAGCAGCAGGGAGTTTAACTTTTTTTTTCATAAGAGGAGAAAGATTAAATGATGAAAAAAATGAAAATATATATATATCGTGTCACTGAAATTAACTGAAATAGATCCGATTAGTGCGACACCCTTTTCTGAGCCCACTTTATTTGGTTCATTGCTTTTAGTCCTTCAGCACTTCCTCTGTTAAAAGAATCCTAAACTTTCTGTGGTTTGCTTTAAGATATCATGAGGAAAGGAGATGTCCATATGTCAAGTATGAGCAAGAGTGGCAAGCATACCCCACTATGTTGATACATCTAATTAAACAAGATTTAGTGGTGGTGTATTACAGCTCTTATACTCTCCTACCATTCCTTGTCAAGTTGGTAAAGGGAAATAGCATCATGACAGTGGCAGTTCCTTCACCCACTTTTCCTAATCTCAATGCATTTAGGTACTGCAGGAGAATAAAGTCTGGCAAATATAAGGCAGGATGCAACCATGCAAAATTTCTGACCATTAAATTTGTGTGTGATTCCTGGAAAAAAAAAAAAAAAATGCTGTAAGTACAGTAATATAAATGCTAGAACTTTGGTTCTAATACATCTTATTTAATTTTAGGTGCAAAAATGAGGTGCCTAAACAAGTACCCTATTCAACCTTGGGAGAACATACTGCTGGTAAGGACTGCACAATAATGTGACAATCCTGCAGCATTTTAGTAGTGTTGATTTTGCCATTCACACTGAGATGTGTCTGGATCCTAAAAACCAGGCGTGTTCCTGTATTTCTATATCTTGTACACTTAAGATACTCCTTAAAATGGTTGCAGGCTGCTATTAATACATTAAAATCCTACTTTCTTTGAGACCACAGAAATAGGCAGGATGTTAATTGTTGTGTAGGCAACTAATAGCCTAAGGCTCCCAGTTGAGTGATATCACATGGGAAGCATTTGAATCAAGCTGTGAAAGTGCCCTTTGTTCTATGCAGGTCACAAATAAAGCTCAAAGTGCACACTCCCTCTATTTAAGCACTTTAGATGGATTTCAAAATGTTAGAAGGATTAATATAGCCCTTCCTTTTTAAGGTTGGAGAGATTCCTGTATGCTTGTTTTGTTATTAGTTCCTGATATACTTTTTTTTTGCTCATTCCTCATGTAGAAGCAAATCAGTGTCACTCATTTTAGTCTTAACATAGAATTTATTCCATACTTTTTTAATCCCAGTACTTCAAATGATAGAAGTAAGTCATATGACACTCTGGAAATAACGTGGAAGCTACAAACGTGATAAGAACTACGCACAACAAAGGAAAGGGAAGGGGTTAAACCATGTCATTGTTGCAGCATGACCTGAATTTCCTGCACCCCACCGGGCATAGGGCATGTGCATCAAGTTTTTCTTCAGATAAATCCGTTAAATTCTGCAGTGAGTCATTCATGCTTAGGGCATGAAGCCCTTTGCACTTTGATTTCATTGCCTGAATACAATTTTTCTATCTCAAATTGTGTTTAGTTTGGGGCTTTCATCTTTTCAGAAGTATATTTTTCAACTAGAAGCACCATTTTAATTCAGCAAACCAACATCTTGCAATACTTCAAGAGAAGTATTAGGTAAGCTTCTGTGTTCTTGGATGATCAGTGGAACTAGATAAACTTCTATATCAGATTTACAAATCTAACAGTCTCTTGGAGTTTTGAAGTTTCCAGCTGGATACAAGTATATAATTATCATATTTGCTACAAAGTTGGGTGTGTTTTATGTTTTTTATTACTTCTTGGACTTAATAAAGTTGTTGGTTTTTTGTTTTTTTTTTTGCTTGTTTGGTATTTTTTTTTGTTTTGTTTTGTTTTGTTTTGTTTTGTTTTTTTTCTGGAGTTCCATGAGCTAGTAAAAACTTTTTCTTCATTTTGTATAATAGAAAAAAATCTAGAACAAAAAAGCACATTATAAAGGGGATAAGTGGCTTGCAGTAAAACAGAAGATGCTTCCTGGTCTACATAGAAATCCAAGGAATGATGAAACATTAAATAGATTTTTACTCAAATTTCAACTGGTAGCTCTTACAAATATTCCAATTTTATTACCATCACTTAATTTCTGCACTGGGTCTCCCATCCCTAGGGTTTGGGTAGAACAGAAGAGATAGGATGGAGTTTTGGAAGTTTAAACTATTTTTTTTTAATGATGCAACAAAAGAAAAT
Source organism: Nettapus auritus (assembly GCA_011076525.1). Taxonomy (NCBI): domain Eukaryota; kingdom Metazoa; phylum Chordata; class Aves; order Anseriformes; family Anatidae; genus Nettapus; species Nettapus auritus. The sequence goes on from CM021766.1 coordinate 144,851,765, forward strand.
TTAAAGTTAGTTCTAAATTTTCAGAGTGAGTGTCTGACTTCATTTTGGAGTTACATTTAATAATCTGAAACTGGATCTCCATCCCAGCCACTCAGAGTCTGCTCATCTTTAATGAATGATGGAATAGATACAGTCCTGTCTGTAGAGACAGCCTGTAATTAAAAATATATTCAAAAAGTTAGCTGTACTTACAACATTTGAGTTAAGTTTTGGGTTGCCTAAGTTAAGAAAGTTTTACATTATATATCTGGCATAAGAACTTAATGATGCTTGCCTCTAAGGCTGAGAATTTGACTTGCAAAAAGGGTGTATGGAGATGCAAAAAAAAGGCATACAAAGCAGATGCCAAGGTTTTCTTACATGTCACCTACAACACCTGCAGAAAGTGACCTTATGTAATTTAGATTTCGCCTATATGAAAGACGACAATCAGGCTCAGCAGAAATTATACAAGAACTGAAAAGAAATGATATTCAAGCACAGGGAAGGGAAGTTCACTGAGTGCTCATTATAAATTAAATTTTCTATTAAAGAAAAAAAAAAAAGTGAAAGTTCCATACTCTGAGTCCAAAGATAGTTCATTGTTTCCTCAAATTGTAATGCCCTATGGAAATCTGAAGTATAATTTTATTTTTATTTTTTGCTATTACGATGTTCAGTTTCTCACTTATCCTGGACCTCTAATTTTAAGGATTGTCATTCACTGATATAGCTGCTAATTTCTATCCCTTGCAGACTTCGCAATATTAATGCGGAAGGGGAAAAAATAATGAAGTTACAATAAATGGTGATGGAAGGGGCACTGGGAAATATGCTAATTAATTGCTATTGTTAATAAGATAGATGTACTTTAAATAAATAGGTAATAATTTTCCATTTTCTCAGGTACTAAGATTATGGGCTAAAGAACTAAACAGAGATCAAGAGCCATTTCCTTGAACATTCAAAACATATAAAATATATCTAAGATAAAGCGAAGTTTAAATAAAAAAATATTATTTTACAAAACCAGTTTGAAAACTGTGTGATAGAGCATCTGCCACTTACAGTCCTCTGGATGAGGACTTAACCAGTGCTATTTACTCCAAAGAAAAAAGGCCTTCTATTCATTGCATGTTCATAAGACCAGACCCATCCTTAAGCATGATGCAATGGAGAGCTGTGTCATGGTCCAATCCTCAGTCAGGGGTAGAATAAATTTCTTCTAACTTTATTTATCACCAGTGTAGATATCTACATCTAAACTTGTTGTCTAGATTCCCTTTCTGACAGGAAATGAGGAAGATTTGTGCTCATACAAGCTGTGCCATCTCATCCAGAGGTAGACATTTGAATAGACAGAGTGAAGCTTCCTCTACAGTTATCTATTATTGTCCTAGAATTATCATACCTATTTATCTAAATAGTACCTTAGAATTATCATACACTTTATTATTATTGTTATTATTATTATTATTATTACATATATGTCTGATGATGTTTTTTGGCATCTATATTAAAAGATGAAGGTCCAAGGAAAATATGTTGGGACCTCTAGTTTCATGGAATCATAGAATGCTTTGGGTTGGATGAGACCTTAAAGATCATCTGATTCCAACCCCACTGCCATGGGCAGGGACACCTTACACTAGACCGAGTTGCTCAAAGCCCCATCCAGCCTGGCCTTGAACACTTCCAAGGAGCCACATCCACACACATCCAAACATCCACAGCTTCTGCAGGCAACATGCTCCAGGGCCTCACCACCCTCTGAAGAAAGAATTTCTTCCAAATATCTAATCTAAATCTACCTTTTTATAGTTTAAGGCCATTACCCCTTGTCCTATCACTGCACTCCCTGACAAAGAGTCCCTCCTCACCTCTCCTGTAGGTACTGAAAAGCCTATAAGGTCTCCCTGGAGCCTGCTCTTCTCCAAACTGAGCATACCCATCTCCCTCAGCCTGTCTTCACAGCGGAGGTGCTTCAGTCCTGTGGACTCACCCTAACACTTCTATGTCCTTCTTGTGCTGTGGGCCCGAGAGCTGAGCACAACATTGCAGGTGGGGTCTCGTGAGAGCAGAATAGAGCATAGGAATCATCTCCCTTGATCTACTGGCCATTATTTTCTCTAATCTAAAAACCTGTAATAGAAATAAAGATAGATGCATTTCCCTCCACTGTATGTACATTTAAAATAATCTAACATAAATATTATTCAAACTGCATTTAACACCCTGCTTCCTTCTTTTCCTTGTCATTCACTTTTTTAACTTACCTGTTACAGTGCCAATAGGCACTTCTAGTTCACACTCTGATTCTCAAAGGATATTATTCGTCTGTAGCTGAGAATTTCTAGGGGTAATTATGGGGAGAATCATTCAGGAAGAAATGACAATAAATTCCTGTATTTTTCCTTTGTCTAATAACTGTACATCTATTATAGAAATGTCTCCATTCAAAACAGTAACTTCTTAAGAAAGATACACATTTTCTTCCAAGGTTTCTCTTCCTTGTTAACTTAATCTATCCATTTATTCCTCTAATTACTCCAAATATCTGCTCACGCATATTTTTTGCTTTATTTCCCCAGTTCCTCATTTCCGTCTCTCACTTCTTAAAGCTCGGTAATATTAAAGAGTCAAGATCAATATGATTTTGTGCTTGGTAAATATTTATCTTGCTTAATTCCCCTCCCAACCACCATGACAGTATCTTGCAGGTTTTTGACTATACTCATCCTCTTCGATCGCTGCTTTGACTTTACAGCACAACTATTTGAAATGGGGGATGTCTGTGTTGTCACTTTTTTCAATATCTGCGAGCAGATCTGTCTGAGATATTTGTCATTAGCGTCCAGAAGAGGTGCCTCCTACTGCCACCCGTAATAATGGTTTTTATTTGCTTTCCCTTGTTCTCAGCAGTATTGTGAGTTTCCTGAACAGCATAAATAGAAGAAAACATATTAGAAAAAAAAAAGAAAGAAAAAAAAAAAAAAAAAAAAAAAAAAAGAAAACTTTCCTCTATTTAATTCTATGTTTTAATTTACTTACTGAGGTAGCAGAAACAAGAGAATAGCTATTCTCTTTAAATTTCCCTTAGGAATCTGGAAGTCAAAGTGAGGACAGTAAAAGAAATTGGCTTTAATTGCCGGTTTTCATTTCTTTAACCAAAGTAAAACGTTTTCAGCAATCACAGTCTCCCTGGGACAACAAACTTTGGCATTTATTTATCACTTTAGGACCCTAGTACCTGTCTGTTTATGGAATTAAAATGTCCCTTTGTCAGTTATTGTGGCAGTTTCACACTGACTGGCAGCTGAGTTCCACCACACCTCGCTCACTCCCCCTTCTCAAATGAAGAGGGGGAGAAAACACCATGAAAAACGTCTCAAGGGCTGAGATAAGGACAGGGAGATCACTCACCAGTTTCTGTCATGGGCAAAACAGACTCCGTGTAGGTAGATTCATATAAATTATTGCCTATCACTAACAGACCAGAGCAGTGAGAACTAAAAGCAAACGAAAAACACCTTCCTTCCATGTACCCTCTTCCACCCCCCTCCCCCCCCCCCCCCCGAAGCATTGCAGAGGACTGGGGAATGGGGACTGATGTCAGTTCCTGACTCTTCGTCTCCACCGCTCCTTCATTGTCCCTCTCTGCCCCTGCTCCACGCGGGGTCCCTCCCACAGGATGCCGTCCTTCCCGAACTGAGCCTGCGGGGGCTGCCCACAGGCAGCAGCTCTTCAGGAACTGCTCCCACACGGCTCCGTCCCACGGGGTCCATCCCCCAGGAGTAAATTGCTCCAGCACGGGTCCCCCACGGGCGGCAGCTCGCCCCAGATTCCTTGCTTCTGTGGGGGCTCTCCATGGGCCGCAGCCTCCTCCAGGCCACATCCACCTGCTCCACCGGGGGCTCCTCTCCGGGCTGCAGCATGGAGATCTGCTCCATGTGGGACCCATGGGCTGCAGGGGGACAGCCTGCTCCACCAGGGGCCTCTCCCTGAACAGGCCTCAGGGGAACTGCTGCTGCGTGCCTGGAGCACCTCCTGCCCTCCCGCTGCACTCACCTTCAGGGCTACAGCGCTCTCACATTTCTCACTCCTCTCTCCCAGCTGCTGTTGTGAAGCAGATTTTTTTTCTCCTTCTTAAATCTGCTCTCACAGAGGCACAACCAGCATTGCTCAGGGGTTCAGCTCTGTCCAGGTCCTTTTTCGAGCCAGCTGGAGCTGACTCTTCTCTGCCATGGGGCAGTTTCTGGGCTCTTCTCACAGTGCTGTGATGTTACACAGCAGCCGGTTTGCTAGCGTAAAGATATCTTCATATCTATGCCCTTTGTTTTGTTTCTGCTTGAAATCACTGCCTTTTTGTTAAAGAACTTCCACAACGGAGTGCTAGAGATTACCTGTTTTCTGATGCTTCGCCCAGTTCCCAGCAGTTGCAGGAAGGTGAAGATCACAATAGAAAAAAAAAAAAAAATGGGAGATACATTGTCCAATTCTGTACTCCTCTGTGCTCCAGTGATAAGTCCTGTTTTCTTTGGTTCCCATTCTTTGCTTGATTTGCTAGTTCTACACTACAGCTGCCTTTGAATTGTTACCCTTATTTCCTGTGATGTTTGTCTTCATTTATTTGAATCTATAATTTGACCATCAGTCACATCAGTAAATAAGCCCTGGATTTAGCTGCAGTCATGTGCAGTGCAGATGCTGGGACCAGGTTCCCATTAGAGCTCCAGAGGTGTATCCAGTGTGAGTAGCATATCCATACCTACTTCTAACTCCTGAAAAGAAGATGTCTCACAAAACTTTAAGAGATTTTAACATTTCTTGTAAGACCACACCCAGCACCCCTTCAAGTTGCAGAGGGAAAGGGACAGTGCTCATACAGCTGCCCCAGATACTGCCTTCCTGAACATCTGTCATATGAGGGGTCAGCACCTAGACCTGTTACAAAAATAAAATAAAAAATAAAAATAAATAAAATGGCTGGTGTGGGAAGTAGCCTTCTATCTAGGGGATGTGAAGACTGAGATGAATAATGTAAATACAAACTTAACCTGAAGAAGTAGGCATCTGGGACATGTGGTCCTTAATGTTTTGCATTTTGAAGCCAAAATATCTAACAGTGAAGCAACTGTCAGCACAAATTCTTTTGCTTGATCTACAGTTTTTAGATCTGTACGTGTCTCTTGTGTTTATCTCCAGGATTCATGCTTTTAAACATCTTATTTGTTATTTCCACGATGGCTTTTCAGAGTCCCATTAAAGTGAATGTCTTTTCCCCAAAGCAAATTACAAAAAGCTGAAAATAAGGGCATTAAGTGAAAGAAGAAGCCAAGGTTTATTTAACATGCAAGGGGGAAAAGAAAAAAAAAAAAAAAAAAAAAAAAAAAAAAAAACCTTTTGTAATAAAGCATTTTTTAGCATGTGGTTACAAAGTGGGAATGTCAGTGTCAAAAAGAATGATCACTAATCTGAATCTTGTTTTTCCCCCACAGAAATCTAGTTACAGAATTTTTCTTTTTTCTCTTGGGTTGTCCAAAAAAGGGTAAGTCATCCATAAAGTCTCATATATAATTCATGCAAAGACTTACTGCACCGTGTATTTGCCCTGCTTCAGTAAAATCATGTTATTATAAGTTGACTTTAGATATAGGATACTTATTTATTTAATATTTTAATTAGAGTCATAACTATTTCTGGTATTCACAATAGTCAATATCAACAGTACGGCTGGATGACTTTTTATAAATATCTTCTTTTCCTTGCCATGCCCTAAATTGAAGTGAAAGAGCATATGAAGAGAAAGTATTTATATCCCGTTTTAGAAGACATAATAAAATAAAACAGAATTAAAATGAAAATAAGAGTTCCCATATATTAATGAGAATTTCTGGAAATATAATTTACTTTTATGATCTCACTTGCATTCTAGTTAAATAGATAAATAATAGCTCTACTGAAAAAAATGCAATTTTACTAGTATGAATGCATTGGAAGTCTGAGAAAAATCAAATTTGGTGAATCTGTCAAAGGTATGTGGAAGGCTTTTCAATACTGATTGAAAGCAGAAGAGGTAAGTTTATTATTTTTTCTTTTTCTGATATTAATTATGAACACATGCATATCTTTACTGAAGGTAAGAGGTACCTATAATTATCTCTTACATAACACTGGCAAAATACAATAGCAGGAATTTATTATTTGAGTTAGTCGTTATGTGAAAGATACTGTTCAGGCTAATCAAAAGAACACCAGGAATTTTCTAGCTTTTGTCATTCAGACAAAACAGAAAATATCCTCTTATAAAGTTTCAGAGCCCGGGACAACTTTCTGATAGTAGCTAGCTCAGTTTCTGAGTATTCAGAGCATACTCCTTCTTGTGAGGGTATTCAAATCAAACCTTTCACTAAGAGTATCTTAATCAACACACTCAAGTCTATCCTAGGGCTTTCCTGTGTTCAGATTAATGATTGCTTACTTTATATTAATCATCTGTTGACTAAATATATTACCAGTCCTTGAAAATAGCCCCAGCAAGCTCCACGTGATCAGCAGCTTGACCACTGAGCTATTAACTCATGCCTCTGGATAAGACTTCCCACTGAGTACAAAAAGCATGGAAGAATGACAGTCAACGGAGGGTGACTTGTAGGAAAAAGCCATTTATAGCATTTCTTCCTTAACTGGATAGGCTATAGATTGGCATTGAAATTGGCATTTCTTCTTGCCGATGGTGGCTTCAAATTTTTTTTCAGACCCTCCCCACCCAAGAAGAAATCAGAGGCAGGTTTACTATTCTCAGGACAACTGGTTTTCAGAACATAGCTATTGAAAAAGAGGGAATGTTGTTCCTGTCTGCTAGCATCTTAGGAGAAGTAGGTGGTACTCCATTTATCTCAGAAACAAAATCCATAGGCATTCCCAATACATTTTGATTCAATCAAGCACCATAAGTGAAACAGACAGAGGGGTGACAGTTTAGGGTTACACTGTCACTGCATATTAATAACATGACAGGCCGTGTCATGAGTTAGGCTAAACCCATTGTAGATCAGTGTCTTAACTACTGACAGTGGGAGGTAGCTAGGGACTAAATATAGGAAATATAAAGGGAAAGGAAAAAATAAACAAACAAAAACCCAACCAACCAAACAAACAAACAAAAAACAATGGTGCTCATCTCCAGATGTTTGGTGTACTTTGTATGTATGGAGCCAGAACACACATTCATTGTTTTATGCTTAATACACCATTGTGGAGTTTTCCTTCTTGAATTTAATTATGTTTTTGTCCTCTATAGAGTCTTACAATGAGAATGAGTTCCACAGTTTAAATATTTGCTGTTTGGAAGATTTCTTGTCATGTTCACAGTTCAGCTTGATACTCCTATAGTCACGCTATACTGCATATACTTTTTCCATGACATTCTTGGTTTTCATTTGCCTCTTCCAAACTGAAGTCTATGTAAATCCTTGAACAGTACCTTCTCTGTATAGCTGAGGGTTACTGGACTAATTTTATTTTTTGTTTGTTTCCCTCTTTCTTGTACCTTTTCTTTTGACATTGTCCCTTTTGAGATAGGTGACTATCAGCATCACACGATATGAATGCAACACTAATGAGAAAAGAAAAATATTTTTTTTCTGTATTCCTCTCTAAAAAGGGTCATACATCTTATTTGTTATTTTTAATGAGCATTGGCAAAACTGCAAATCTTAACCTGATGAGGAAATCAAATTAAGTACACAATTGCTTGAATTTTTAAATTTAATGATTAATTCTCACCTGAATGATTTATTTCTAGGTGCTAGAATATTTTGCTTGTCTGAGTCTTTCACACCAGCTGAAAAAGCCAAGACCTGTATAGTTAAAGAAAAACGCCTATGTCTTTTGCTATACAAATGCAAACTGACACTTTAAGGATCACTTAAGACTGAAAACTTATACCAAGTGCTGAAAAAGTTTTATATGAATAATAAAGGGTGTCCGAACTTCTTAGAAATAGAATTTCACTCCTATTAAAACTCAGTGAAGCCAAAAAAAAGTATCAAAAATTGACTGAATAAAAGACAAAGTGAAAATCCACATTTTAAATCTTCTCTGAGAACATTTTACCACAAAGACAAAGACAGTGTAAGTTCCAAGCTGAGGAGAATTACAATGCTATAACATTCGTCAGTGCAGATCACTCCCCAGGAACTGAAAGTATTAACAAGGCAGCATATGACAGTTTGGGGCTAATGAAAGGTTGACAATGACAGGATTATAAAACTGAGGAAGGATCTTGCTCTCTGCCCTCTTCCTCAGTATTCTGCAACTTCTCAAAGTCATTGTCTACAGAAGGGCAGTTTCAGAAAGAGTAGTGTCCCAGTTTGGATGGAAACACCACAAGAACTTCAATATATGTCATTTAGATTCAGTAATAAACCTCTGGCAAGGGATCTGGTTAACATTTTCTTGCAATGATTACAAAGAGATGCTGAAATGTTATTTTAATTTAAGACAATGATAGCTTCCCCTGTTAATTAGAAAATAGCTTACATTCAGGGAGAAGAGATACAAGCTAACATTGGTCTACAAAAATAATAGTACTTAATTCTGTATTTAAGATACTTGATATTCATTAATTTGCTTGCTGTAAGACCATTTATTGATTTTTCTTCTCCTTATAATATTTTCATTGTTTTTTTTTTTACAAGACTTTATTAGGATTGTTCATATTTACTCATTTATAAACTGCTAGTGTTATTAATGGAGCAACAGATTAGACTAATCTTAAATAAAATTAATTACCATCGACACATTATTTTTCAATTATCTGTGACACACTGAATTACAAACCATGACAAAGTGTAGAAATAAAGTACATGCTGTACTGAAGTTTGTCAGATTATTCTTTGTTTTGTTGCTGTTTCTTTATGTTTATATGTATATATATATCTTCAATTAAAAGTAAAATTGTAAATAAAAACCTCTATGCTTTTAGTTATTTCTAATTATGTTCTCCTACCCATGGCAGAAAACAGTTAGGATTAAAATATTAATGTCCATAATTTAAGCAGCATTAAGAAATGCAGTTTTTAAGATACTTTTTTTTTTTTTTTTTTTTTTTTTCCTAAGAACAGGATTGCTGAACTGTTACTGAGGATATTTATGGCTTTTTACCTTTGTAATCTTCACCTCACAGCTGCCCATTTTCAGCTATTGCTTCATCATGAATGCAGGAAAGGTCACATATTTCAGATTTTGGCAAAAACGAATCATTGTGTGGGCTGTTATAAGTCTGAGAGAGTCCTGCTCCATTCTGCAACTTCTTAGCAATTCCACAGAAAATGTGCTTGAGTTTCTTGTGTTTGAACTACCTTTTTCCAACCTTCAGTGGAAAAGTAGCTATTGAATCAGCAGGCAAAATCAATTCCACAAAACACATAAGCCTTTGTGTAGGGGGATCCTGTGAGTTAAAAGGTGTTTCACTTCTCTGGTATAACTTGAGAGGAGGATGTGGATGGCTTACAATTAGAAAACAATTTGTAGTTCACTGGAAAAGAACACGTTCCTCTCATGTTGATTTAGAAAATCTTAGGGGCAAACCTTTCTGTCATTTATATAGGAATTTGATTGCCTTCAAAGGATACAGAAGGCCTATGGTAAGCTACAGTTACCTGAAAAACACACTTCACAAGCAGATAAACATAGATGATAAATTTCATAGCTGAATCATGTCAAAATGAATTCTATCAAAGCATAAGTTGCAAACGTACCTTTAAAAATACTGCATGTAAATTAAGGAATTTTCCTATTCTTTCTAAAGACTTTCAGTCTTCCAGTTCTTCCACAGATACATATTCCTAAGTTCCTCTAGCAATTACACAGATGATAGGTCACTATGAGTAAGACAGAATGGTTGGGTCCTTACAAACCCTGTATTCCTACTGTAGGTGAGATAGAGCAAGGCAATGAAGCTGTTTAGAGAACTTCTGCTTCCTTGTTTTTCCCTGCTTCCCCTTTTTTTTTTTTTTTTTTTTCCTTCCCCTTGTATTCAATACTTCTTGCAAATCCTCATTGCTTATCCCATTCACACACAGAAAAATCACCTTGAGGATGCTCTTAACACTCAGGGTTAAGTCTGCAGATTGTCAGCAAATTTGCAAACTTGCTAGTCGTTCGTTTCTCAGGACTGTAGAGCTCCGTTCCTGTGTTGGTCCTGCAGATATCATTCTGATAATGATCCTTCAGAGTCATCAAAGGCTGCAGCTGAATTGCTTGACTTGTCTCATAAGAGAAAAAACAAACAAACAAAAAACAAAACAAACAAACAAACAAACAAAAAAATCAGTAAAAGGAATCTTGTGAAATGACTTTCCAGAACAAAAGGGATACAATTCATATTTTCTACATTTGGACGTCTGCTTCAATGTAGATGTCTGTATCTGAAGTAGTTAGTTTTATCCTTTATTACCATCAGTAGAAAAATAGACATTTGATGTTGAGATCCCCATTTCCTAAAGCAGATATTTTTAACAAAGGTTATGTGGATAGCTGTCTGGGAATGGGAATGCACATTTATCTCCATTAAGTAGTAAAAAAAAAAAAAAAAAAAAAAAAAAAAAAAAAAAAAAGTTTTGACAGCTAGGTGATATGTAGAGGTCCAAAGTCAGGCAATCAGGCAAGGTAAGTCTCATCCATGAAATCTGTGACATACTTAATGTGTTGCACTGCCACTTGAGAAGACAGGCTTTGTCCCAGCACATTTAACATGTTAATGTTAACATGTTAATGTTAATATGCATTAAGATGCATTCTTGTAAAGGTGATACAATTAATTGTATAGATTCTAAACTGCAGAATTTGAAGTGTTTACGAATACAGCATGCCCTGTTCATGAATTGTATTTATCTGAAGCTCCAAGAATGCTGAAACATTTCACAGCATAAAAATACAAGCTAGCATACAGTTTAAGAAATGAAAGCATTTTTTAGCTTTGGTATTTTGTTATATTTATCTGGTTTTGGTGCTTACTTTTTTGTGATTATCAAGACAAGAGATTTATTAGGAACAAGTCCACAGATTTGAAAAGCTTAATGCTTATTATTTTGAAAATATAATGCTTTTATTTGGAAAAACTTAATGCCTAGCCTATACTATTGCACTGTGCCAAAATGTGCATCCAATTCATATTATCTATTGTGCACTTGTTACTATTCTATTTCATAAATTTAAGTAATGTAGTCAAAGAGCAGAGAAAATTTCATGTAACTGACTACTAAAAACACAGCACAAACAGTAAATACTTTAATGTGCAAATTAGGATGAAAATGATCTGGCTAAATTACTCTTGTATTCTAATCATTTACTGAAAGAAAATGAGACAGGTTCACATACAATTTGCTGAAGAGTTGGAATGAAATTGTAGATAATATTAATAATGAGGAGTTCAATTAATTTTAGTTCTTCTAAATATTTCATAAACCAAGATACCAAAAGGTTAAACTGAGCTAGAGAACATTATTATATCAATTTGTTTTTAATTAAATAGTAACCATGAACAAGAAGACAAAAATCTTTTTTACATGCAAGGTTCTGTACAAAAACATCTGTATTGTAAAGATTGTCTCTATTTTGTGTATGTCATGCAATGAATGAGTTGTCCATCTCTCTCTAGTGACACTGTGCTTTCTGATAATGTTAGTTATCAGCTCATTTCTTACTATAGTGGTCAGTATTCTTAGGCAAATAAAGTAATTAAGTGCTGGAGAGTTAAAATTAAAAGTAGCAGTGTTTGCCTTGTATCAATAGCTTCTTATCAGAGAAAATGGTATCCTGCCAAAAAGATAACATTCAAAATATACATTCAAAATTTAAGTTCTGAATTAACTGGATGAGAATTACAAGACAAATACAGCATTAACATATCTGTTTTGGTCTGCATTCAGAGGATTTTTTTTTCCTATTTGGGGCCAAGATAGTGTTAGTACAGTAAAACCAAGTTCTGAGGCCTCTGAAAAGCTCATGCATCTTTATTCAAAATCAATGAATTAAAGTTCTGATATCCATATAAGGAAATAAAGACTATATGGAACCAGTAATTGTTTAAATCATGAAGGTTGCTTTTATGAAGAATGATAGTGACACAGCTTGGCATTCACATACCTCCAAGATTAAGACAACTAGAAAAGAAGAGCTGGAATTTTCGGGATGGTCATGCTCAAAGAGTTGTGGTCAACTGCTCAATGTCCAGGCAGTGACCTGCTGGTGTTCCCAAGGGCATGGTATTGGGAACACACTGTTTAACGTCTTTGTTAGTGACATGGACAGTGGGATTAAGTGCACTTTTAGCAAGTTTGACAATGACACCAGGCAGTGTGCTGCAGTTGACATGCTGTAGGGAACAGATGCCATCCAGAGGGACCTTGAAAACTTTAAGAGGTGGGCCTGTGCAAATGTCATGAAGTTCAACAAGGCCAAGTGCAATATTGTATACCTGAGGTGCACAAATACAAGCTGGGTGGAGAACGGATTGAGAGCAGCCCTGAGGAGAAGGACCTGGTGGTGTTGGTTGATGAGATTCTTAAAGTGAGCTGGCAATGTATGCTTCCAGCCCAGAAGGCCAAGGGCTGCATCAAAAGAAGCAGCAGGGAAAGGGAGGTGATTTTGCATCCCAACTCCATTCTCGTAAGATCCCACCTGGAACACTGCATCCAGCTCTGGGATCCCCAGCACAAGAAGGACATGGAGCTGTTAGAGCGAGTCCACAGGAGGGCTGTGGATGCCCATCCCTGAAAGTGTTCAAGGCCAGGCTGGATGGGGCTTTGGGCAACCTGGTCTGGTGGGTGGTGTCCCTGCCCATGGCAGGGGGGTTGGAACTAGATGGTCTTTATGATCACTTCCAATTCAAAATATTACATGAATTACTGTCTCTGA
>CM021766.1:144864767-144877517 GCA_011076525.1 Nettapus auritus
TTCTGCAGGTCTTAATATCTTATACATACACCTTTTTTTTTTTTTTTTTTTTTTTTTTTTTAACTACATTCGTGTTGTGCCTTCTCAGCTTTTGCAGCAGGGACAACATTTTTAAAACTGCAGCTTCAGCAGATGTCCCAGGACAAAGATGACAAAATCAGATGATGAAGCAGGCCCTTCACAAGCATGAATGTTGCTAAACATTTTGTTCACATGTATCTTTGTTTAACTGCTTAACTTAGTTTTAGGATGGGAGATTGACCCAATTTTTTCTTCATTTGTATGCGTGCAGTCCACTGATTCAAGCATCATAGAATTTAAATTATCTTCCCTCATACTGGGAACTAAAATGTAGTCTTAATGTGAAAATCTGTTCTTAACATGCTCATTCATCAGATGTATCAATGTGTCTCTAAAAAATAAACCTAACAACTAAAATTGATATAGTGGATTGATGTTCTGCTATTTTAGGGTAGTTAGTTGAAGTATTGTTCTGGCACCAGAAGCTATTTTATCAAACCTGAAGTTGCACTTTGTTCCCATGTTCTAAAACCTACTGAAATCTGTGGTAGTCTTCTGTTAGTAGATACCAGCCTTTCATGAGATGCTGATAGTCTCATGGCTATGAGGGGCTGTGAAAGACATTTGGGAAGAATGCTGATAGATCTCAAACACTTTACTGATAACTAGACCAAAAAAAAAAAAAAAAAGTGCAAAAAGGAAGAAGAGATGGCATATATATTGAATCTTATAAAAATACAAACTTGGATGCAAGGAATTTTTCAGACACACACTTCAGGAAATTAGATTGCTGCTCCATTGGATTACAGTGACAAGCTCATCTTTTTCTTATCTTATGTACAAGGTATTCCCTTCTTGGTTGGTTTTAGACATGTGAAGTGTTCTAGATAGATGGACCATTCTTTTGGGCTTGTATGGCCACTTCGTAGAATGGTCACTTTTCTGTAGCTTGGTAAAGGAACTTGAATTTATATGGCATTTCATACACTTTTCCTTGTTTTGTATTGCTAAGGATGAATGCATAATGATCTCAAACACATGTAGGGTCAGAATTGCAATTTAAACTGAAATCCTAAGAGCTCAGGATAGTGAAAATGGTGTCTTTTGGGTTTAGGTCAGTTGTCCATTTAAGCTACAGACTTCAACTTTCCCACATTTCAAGCTGCTCTAATTTGTCACAAATCACTTTACATCCTTTATTATTGCATAAAACAAAAGAATATTGACTTAATGAGGTATCTTCTAGTTTGTACTAAGCTTATCAGTTATCAGGGAAGACAGGGTGGACGCATCCCACTGTCCTACAGTGCCACAGAAGAAAGTGTGGCTACTTTTTTGTCTTCTTGCTTATTTTTGGATATTTGTTCTACTTCTTCATTTATGGATGGAAAGTTGATTTAGACCTGGAGATATTAAAGTTTGATGCTTACAGTGGCCTGAGGCAGCAGTTCAAGTGTTAAAACATGATAAACATGCAGTCATTAAAGAGTCAGTATTTATCATTACCCTATGAATGAGGAGCAATAATAAGCCTTGATGTATTTTCACAGTGGTTCAGGAATGTCAGAGACAGAAACGTAGAGGTTTATTTTGCACGTACTGTTTTATGTCTTTAAAAATAATCCTGTATTTTACTTTGAAAGTTATATTTAATTAATTCTGTTTGTAGACTTTTTAAGAGATACTTAAAAACATCATCATAGAAAGCAAATGACCAAGGATGGAAATTAAGAATATTCTTGCATAGTCATTTTGTGACCCCATCTGTTTGACTATGATCATCTATGGCAATTGGTCCTATAAATAGAACTTATGGTTCTCATGTCAGTTGCACGTGCAACCCAGGTGCCTGAGAGAAGAAGCAGGACTGCTTCACACTTGCAGGTGGTTGTTAGATGTTGACAGGGATTCAAAGGCAAATTTGCATAGACACTAACAGTCAGAGAATGAGAAGGAAATAGAAAGATAAGGATTGAAAGGTACTCAGAAGATCCATTCTCTCTATATCACCTGCAGGTTTAAAATCGATTATTAAAAATGTAACAAGCAAAACAAAGAAACAAAAACCTGAAGGTGTTGCTCATGCATTTCCAGTGTATTCTTCATATTTTCTTATATTTGCCTTGAAGATAACATATAAATTGCAACACTATCCTTGGGGGCATTTTAAAAGGGGGTACTTTATTTTGCAAGGAGTTGCATGTAGTTCAATGCAATAGAGTACACAGTAAATGACTAGTTCCCAGTTTGTTCTTCAGATTATAAACCAGAAGAAATAATAACTGAAAATAGTAACAGATCAAAGCTATCCTAACTCTTTTGAGGAGGCTTATTTCAGGTGTGATTCAGGATTCATCTGGGAATTCAGGCTAGCTTTACTTGAAATGAGGCAGTTCACCTACCCTCAAATGCCTTTACAAGAAAAAGGATAAAATAATTTGTTGCGTCTTGAGCAAAGTACCTAACCTTGGAGACTCTGGTTCAGAAGGCAACCAAGAAAGTAGGAGGATACAAGGCCAGATACCTGAGCATAAATACATGAACAAATCCTCTTTTGTTGGGGATATACAGAGTGTTTTTTTTTTTCCAGAGCTTATCCAGCAAAGCAATTCCCAAATTCCAAGCCATTCCTTTGTATGAGTTTCTGTCACTCTGTGCCATCCACATACTGTTTGTTCAATAGATTTTTATCAACAATACAAGAATGTACTTTAGGGTTAAATAAAGAACCACGCAGAAAATATTTATTTCTTTTTAAAATAAGTTTGAATTATGTGATGCATAGACAATGAAGGGGAGGAAAATACTCATTAAAGCTGTATCCTTAACAGTGTCAACATTGTATTACACCTCAACGATTTGAAGCAAAACATAAAACCTCAAATACATAAAAGGAAATAGCTGAGAGCTGCTGAAATGCTGTTCTGCTGGACGAAGGACTATTATTCTTCGAATTCTATAAAGCAACTTGGATTTGATGAGAACTGTGAGACAAGTGTTTACCCTCATTTCTTCCAGCCAAGCACAGGAATAAGGAAAAACTGACTACCCTAATCAGTTCTGTCCCATTCACAACATCTGATCTGGTTTGATTCTGAGCACAGTCCAGTGCCTCTGCAGGAAAACAGACAGGCAGAAGATGTAGTTTTCAAATAACAGATTTCTGATTGCAAGACCTGTGGCAGATTATTGTTTTGTAGCTAAAAAGGCACTGGGATTCTTCAGTTACCTCTCCCTGCCCCAGATCTAGCTGTGCTACTCCCTTACTATTACATTTGTCCTCCAAGACAAGTTTTGAACCAGTCCTTGAAAAGGGTAAATGGCAGCAGAATAAGTAGCTTTATCTTTACTTATTCTCTACGTAAACACCTGCTACAATTTCATCTCCTGTATTCAATCTGTACCTCCTGGCATATGAAATTTGAGCAATGAATTTTTATCATCTTTATTTTTCCAAGATGCCATTATTGCTGAAGGCAATCAGCATTAAGTAAAATGTGTTTAATGAGGGAAAAGAGTGATTCAGAAGAAAATTAAAAAATAAAAATAAAATAAAAATCTATGTTGTAGGATAAGGATGTCTCAGAGTTAGATGTCAGGGAAAAGTAAAATCTAAACTGCACACATGTCTGTAGAAAGCATTTACTAAGGCAGTCATTAGGATTTATATCAAAGGATCTTTAACTCATCTTTAAGAAAGCAGCAGGGCTCAGAAAGAAATCATATAAAAGAAACATATTGTAATGAAGGAATAAATGATCTTAGTTGAAAATGGTATAGGATCTTCCTACCTGCTGAGCTTATTTTAAAAAAATATAGTGATGTGTTATGGTAGGGAAAAGTAGAAAGAAAAGGGTTGTTTGGCTATGTTTTTTATGTGCTGCTTTATGTTTGTTTCATCAATAACTGCAAAAGTAGAAAAAAAAAATGTTATGGAAAGTTATGTCTGCTTGACTTTCTTGGAACCATTCAACTTTTGAAGTGATCTCATAACCATGCTAGTTGGATTGTGTGCAGAGACTTGCCAGGTTCTCTTACATGAACAACAGTACAATTCAGTCCATTTAGTGGTTGCATTAAATTAAATACTCTTCCTAATGAGACATATTGTTTCTGCATCTATCATCAGCTACTGGGTGAGCAGGTGGAACATTTTAGGGCATACCAAATGGCACTAGAAGTCTAGATTTGAGCAAGTGAGTTTCAAGGTAAGTGCTTATAGCTACCAACATTAACAATCGTCTCAAAACTTAGGGTGTTTACCTGCAAGTATTATTATTTCTTTTAATGTCAGTTTTCATTTGTCAGGGACTTCTTTTGAACTGTATTCAGAAATGACCAGCTGCAGATGGAACCTAACATAGATGATAAATCAATGTCCTGTTGTTACATGAATATAAATCAATGGGTCAAGATTGAGATGCTTGCCTCATTCCTCCTCTTTTTAAGTTGTATACCTTCAGAAACTGCAATTTGCCAAGTGACAGTAACCCTAAAATTTATTCACGAAACATGCTTTATGAACAGGCAGTATGAACAGAAGTTGGTGGTGGAAGCAACAGAATGGGATGTGATTTAGTGAACCATACCTAGACTTTGATGAGAAATCTGGAGTTGGGCTTCCACTGAAAGCCCACAGGAGGGAAATATATATGTATATATACATATATACATATATATTTCCAAGTGGAAATTTTATTCTTACAAACCAGCTCTAGAAAGCACTGAGAAATTTCTCAGTTTCATGATAGAAATGATCAAAGCAAAGAAGTCCTGTAATTATCTACCTGCCCAAGTGCTAGTGTATTCAGCCATAAAAGACCTCATTTCAAGTTTCTGCTTAATATGATTCAGATCAAAGTCTTCTGTATTCTAGCTGAATGCTCTAAATTCAGATATAGAATATATTCTCTCTTTACCTAAGTGAATTTTTAATTCCTATATAAAGATGAAGAGAGAAAACGAGAGAAAACCAATATAAAATATAGAATATCAAAGTGCTTAAAGCTTTCACCACACACATCCATAAATATAAGGTCTATTTTTTCAGCAGAGATTTCAGCTTGGGTTTTGTACCTGCTGTAGCACTCTGTCTATCTGGGATCTTGTCAAAAGAAGAGGTATTTTCACAGATTAGAGGCAAAAGTCTTTGGCTTCTTCCTGATGTAGGATGTTGTTTTTTTCTTTGATGGATGGGAGGAGATTTTGCAATCTGCCTGTAGGGCTGTAATTGTAGACACTTTTTTTTTTTTTTTTTTTTTTTTCCCTGAAAAGGTTAAGTAAAACTGATCATTATTGGAAGCCAATTATTTGTAATCTGAGGCAATTTCTAAATTACTTTTTTTTTTTCTCAAGGATCCCCAAGTTTCCTTCAATTCAACTGCAGTAGTACCCCTTGTCCTGAACTAACCTCAGCCCTCAATATTTATGCAGTTTGGAAAATATGTTCTGAGGGCAAAGAAATGGTTGGAAAGCATCAAGCAAAATAGGAAGTTAACTCAAAGTTGTTTTGTTTTGTTTTGTTTTGTTTTGTTGTTGGTGGTGCTGTTGTTTTTTCTGCTTCTTCGTTTCTCCCAGCTGCCTCTAAACCCTTCTGTTTAATCACATTTAGTAATCAGAACATGCAGGTAGTAACCCATCAACTTCTCAGTGGGCAGTTCTAACTTATTTACTGAGGCATTCAACCTACCTGGTGGGTCTCAACTACTTATTGATTTTACTCCATTAAAATAGATGGTTTTGTTTAGCATTGAAAAAATGAACAATTTTCCTGACACTGAGGACTTATTTAATAGTCTTGGAATAATGTATATTTCATTAAAATGATGACTTATTACACCCAAGTACTTTCCTGTCTTCTTAACTATTGATTTAAAGCAGTTTAACACTTGTATAGCATGTAATAAATTGGTCTGGACCGGCAGCAGCACTTTGTTATAAAGTCATTCTTAACTATATAAACACTGAATTGGCACATATTAAAGATGTTCCTCAGATTAGTTTCCTAGAAAGGATCTTTCCCACCAAAACATAATCACTACATTTTTTAAAAGCCTCATAAAACTTTTCGATAAGTAGAGGTTACCACAATCAATATTCATAGCATGATTTATAGTAGAGGGAGGCTTTCCACTAAATCCCGACTGTAAACCCAGTACTGTAAAGCATTTAGTACAGCAATCCATCTCGTGGATATTTTAAAAAGGGCATTAATGGTGCTGAAAAGTCAAGTGGCAGTGAATCAGCTGTATTAGAGAGAAGTAGTTAGGAACTTTATTAGTAGAAATGATTCAAACATGCCTAAGCCCTTTATCCCTTTATTCTAAAATCAGTGACTTCTTATTTTCTCATATTTTTGTCCTCATCACCTTTTTTAGCTTCTGATATTGCTAAAACCTTGCTTTGACATGGTAAAAGATATTCATCTTCCCTGTGCTTACAAGAAGGCAGACTGCAGATAGAGGCAGGTTTCAAACACAAGTCATTTTATGTTTTGCCAGCAGATACTCCCCTGCTATTGCCAACATTCTTCAATTTACCTAAAGGAATCAAAACAGGCTTGGTTAAGAGTTTGCAAAATTATTTTCCTATAAGCCTTCTGAGAACCCTCAAAAGAATGCACAGGAAAGTCCACTGAAGATAATAAGTGGTCCCACACTTACATGTGGATCATAAGTCTACAAATGTGTTGCTCTCTACCCTTGAAGTACAGTGTTGGAAGTCAATAGCAGGATTTAGTCAAATATAAAAGGGATTTTAAAAATTGCTATTTTATAAAGGGTAAAAAAAAAAAAAAAAAAAGCATTTTGTAGATAGATGCTTTTTCTGCTTCTCAAGTTCATAGAGTCATTTCCTCCCATTGCCTGTCTAGAAAGAGAAACAGTGGGAAGAAAACAGCCCTCTTTAAGTAAAAAAAAAAAAAAAAAAAAAAAAAAAAAATAACTAAAAAATAGAAAAAATCAGGAAGAGCCAGATGAGGTTTGAAACCTTATTTCCTTTTAAACTAGATTTCAAGATGATGATGACAACCCTGAGAGATAGTAGAGTGATATTGTTATTTTAGTTTCTCAGAGAAGAACATCAGAGCACAGAGACATAAAGTCAAGCAAAGGTCAGTTTCTATTTGAGAAATCTGTAGACAGAAATGACTGCTGTTCTCTAATCACCAGGGAAATGTATTCAACTTTTCTGAGCAAGCAACCATATACCTTCCTCCAGTGCCAGGGAGAGAAGCATAATATCAGCAATTCCTCTACCTCATGATCTTCAGTAAGGCTTTTGACACCATTTCCCACAGAATTCTCCTCAAGAAACTGGCTGTTATTGGCTTGGACTGGCATACGCTTCATTGGGTGGATGGGTAGCCAGGCCCAAAGAATCATGGTGAATGGAGTTAAATCCAGTCAGATGCTGGTCACTAGTGGAATACCCCAGGGCTCAGTACTGGGGACAGTTCTTTTTAGTATCTTTATCAATGATCTGGATGAGGGGATCAAGTGCACCCTCAGTAAGTTTGCAGACGACACCAAGTTAAGTGCATGTGTCGATCTGCTTGAGGGTAGGAGGGCTCTGCAGGAGGATCTAGATAGGCTGAACCAGTGGGCTGAGGCCAACTGTATGAAGTTCAACAAGGCCAAGTGCCGGGTCCTGCACCTGGGCCACAACATCCCCAAACAGAGCTACAGGCTGGGAGATGAGTGGTTAGAAAGCTGCCTGTCAGAGCAGGACCTGGGAGTTTTGGTTGATAGTCGGCTGAATATGAGCCAGCAGTGTGCTCAGGTGGCCAAGAAGGCCAACAGCATCCTGGCTTGCATAAGAATCAGTGTGGCCAGCAGGTCCAGGGAAGTGATTGTCCCCCTGTAGTCAGCTCTGATGAGGCTGCAACTGGAGTACTGTGTTCAGTTTTGGGCTCCTCACTACAAGAAGGACATCGAGGTGCTCAAGCATGTACAGAGAAGGGCAACAAAGCTGGTGAGGTGTCTGGAGAACAAGTCTTACAAGGAGCGGCTGTGGGAGCTGGGGTTGTTCAGCCTGGAGAAGAGGAGGCTCAGGGGCGACCTTATTTTACTCTACAGATACCTTAAAGGAGGCTGTAGCGAGGTGGGGGTTGGTCCATTCTCCCATGTGTCTGGTGATAGGATGAGGGAGAATGGGCTAATGTTGAGCCAGGGGAGGTTTAGGTTGGATATTAGGAAGAACTTCTTTACTGAAAGGGTTGTTAGGCATTGGAACAGGCTGCCCAGTGAAGTGGTTGAGTCACCATCCCTGGAGGTTTTTGAAAGACGTTTAGATGTAGAACTTAGGGATATGGTTTAGTGGAGGACTTGTTAGTGTTAGGTCAGAGGTTGGACTCAGTGATCTTGTAGGTCTCTTCCAACCTAGATGATTCTGTGATTCAGTTATTCTGTGATACTGTGATCTTACACATATGCTTCCATGTGTACAGCAGGAATGCTCATCTAATGCCATCATACTGCACAAAATTTAATCAGATAAGCAGTATTGCTCAGAAGATGTAGGTTGGACAGTTCTGGGAAGAATTAGCCTTGTTACATATGAGCCAAGAAGATGAAGGAAGAATACAGTCAAACTGACACAAACAGAAAGATTAATGAAACTCACTCCAATCCACATCAGTCATCTGGCCATGTACAGCTGAGCAGGGTGGCCACAACATATCTGAATTGTTCTGCTGTGTTTAATGCAGTAAATAGGCATTAAGCTGAGGATCTGAGGACCCCATTATATATATATATATGTAGTGAAGAAATTCAATGTTTTGAATGTTTCACAAACTGAAAAAACTAATCTGTATGTTTTCTATTTACTGTAAGAAAGGTGTATGAGGTATGTATTACCAAATTTAACTCATTAAATGTATATATTAACTACAGAAAATTAGTACTTTACAGTGTATGCACGACTGAAACAGATGCTAAGAAATATAAGCACATGTTGGGTGATTTATGTAAAAAGAAGCAGGCAAATGCATACTATAACTGTGTATAAGTATACATAAAAATTGATAATATGTTTACCAAGAAATACCAATGTAAACACAAAATAATATCCAGTGGTCAGTTTATAGTCTACCTCCTTCTTTTTTTCCATTTGATGGTGACTCCTTTCTGTCAGCACTCTCGGTCTCTTTCCTTATCATATTCACTTGATCTGACATAAGACCTCTCATCATATAGTTTTCTAGTCTATGTGTACAGTGATCTGTAACTGCTTTGGCACCTACTCACCAGGCAAATCAGAAACTTATCGACCTTCACCAGAATTCCTTTGTCTTTCTATGGGCCCGTATTTTTTTTGTTGTTGTTGGAAATTAGAGCTATAAGGAAAACATGGCACAAAGGTGTGTCTGTGTCTTGGCTCAGTAGTAACAGAAGAAATAAGATTCATTTACACCTCAGGGTTGTTACATGTAGGTCCATTCTGTGCGAGGGTCCTGACATGTGAACAAGGAATTTCAGTCATCCCTTATAACCTGTGGGCAACCAGGATTTGATTCAGTTGCCTAAATATCCACCTGGGGCTAGTAGGTTTGACAAAGAATCTGCAGGAGATGCAAACGATTCTGAAGTGGCACCTGCAGGCCAGGTATGAGAGCATCTCAAAAGGCACCATATGACTGTTATTAGGCAACTGAATAGTACACCTAGTTAGTGGAGCTTGGAGCACAAATCACACCCCCCACCATCCTCCAAAATAAACACCTACGCTCAGTGAATCATTATCCAGACTCAAGTGACTGATTAGACTTCCTCTGAGTATAGCACAAATGTGTAGAACAGATGTGGACACTTCACTTTAAATGTCTTAATCTCTCACTGAGTCTCACTTTTTATACCAAATAGGGCCTAGGAGCATGAGGGTTTTGTAGACAAAACACAGACTACATTCATACTGTCCAAAAACTTATCTCCATGACACAGTGCAGTGACCTGAACAAAAGCATATGTCAGCTCTAAAGCAACTCCTCTGGGGAGCAGTGGTAGGATCACTATAGTAGTATTGTGATCTTCCACGGTTTATATGTCAAGTTTCTCATTCAGAGCTTGTTCAGGTACTTCTTCTCAACATTGCACTATACCTTTCTGATATATCCTGAATGCCTTTCAGAACTATGTTAAGTGATGTAGCTAACATCTGTCACATATAATTTGTCTTCCCTTTCCCGCTCCCCAAGGGAGGAATTATGCATGCAGTGTAGCATTTTGTTTTAGTTAAGAATTTGCACTTGCTGTTTACACATAAAAGATTCTGGGACAAAGTGGCTGTAAGATGAAGGCCTCTTGCTGTGTATTCAGAGCTCTGAGTTTTTGCCCCATTTTGAGCCTGTATGGAAAGAGCCTTCTGCTTAGCCATTCATAAAATTAATATCCATGTAGGGCAGTTACGTGGTAAGCTCACTCTCACCCATTCTGCCCCATTTCAAACTTATTTTGCTATAGATATAAATTAATCTGAATTTAGCTAAGTTCAGCATTGTGATGGCTTGACAGAAGTGAAAGCAAGGTTGGTTGTTGTATTTTTGCATATGAGTCATGGGTATTTATAATATAATATGCTGAAATGATAATTCTGTCCTTCAGAATTGAGCTGACATTTAAAAAATAACACTAATGAAATTCTCCCACATCTGCACTCATCTAGATTCCAGACAAAACATTCAATTTGTTCAGTACAGATTCAAATCAAAATCTGACCCCATCATTCTTGGGCCATTTGCTTTTTTTAGAGTTCATAACCAACTCTGTTGCTGAGTGTAGGCAAATAAATAGTTACACAGGTTAACTTCAGTTCTCTATACTGAAGTTGTCCCTACCTTTTAACCTCCCTAAAGTGGGAAGGGAGGAAGAAATATAGTCAAGGTCTTCTGCCTACTCTTCTCAGCATAATGGATCCTCCCCCATGTTCATTTAGCTCATCCCCACTATAAAAATGACTTTTTCAATCAAAGTATTGTACTCCTTCCAAAGACATTAAGCCAAATGACAGAACATGAGCTGAAATGACAAGGACAAGCTTGCTCAGTGCAAGGCAAGCGGAGTTTCTAAAGTGAACAATTGAAAACAAATACATCCTAGGACTTTGCCCAATGACTTTCAGCAAATTGTTCCTATGAGGAACCTAATTTTGGAATTTTAAGTCAGGATATAAAAAAGATTATACTCTGTAGTACTTGGTTGTTTTTTTGTTTGGTTGCATTTGTGTTTTGTTGTTGTTGTTGCTTTTGTTTCTCTTTTGTTTGGGGGGGGGGAAGTTGTTTTTGTTTGGTTTACTGTTGTTTTTTTTTTGTTTATTTGCTTGGCATAAATATTCCTGCTCATTGTTTATGACATTTAAAATAAACAATACCTTTAATTAAGGTATAAGCATATGAATGACCTCCACTTTGGCAAAGAGAAGGACTTCCTAATTTTAAAATATAGCCGCAAGCTGATATTGTTTACTATGAAAATTAAAGACCTAAGTTATATGCTCATGTAAACCCAAAGGAGCCAAACCCATATGTATCACATTCCAGAAAAGCACCATTCTTCAAAGTTAGGATATGGCTTCCCTGAATTCTTCCTACTGAAGTCATGTTAGTATCTATATCTAAAGACAAAGCTCCTAGAGCAACAGAGGCAATAAGCAAAAAGGAGCCCACGTCTGTAGCTTTGTGGTTAGGGCATTACATGGGCACCAGTAGCAACCTGTATTCCCAGTGTAACACTGTAAAATGAAAAACAATCAGAAGAATCTGTATTCTAAACTAGGAAAGCTGGAACTCTACCTCTAAAACACTTTTTAATATGAAATTTAACTGCTCTGCAGTGCTGGTATAAGGTTTATGAACTACTTTGTTTCTAGGGTCTTTATTCCTGACTATCAATCACTGCATTTTTGAAAGTGATCCTTCATGTTGCATACCCTGAAGAAAGAAACTAACAACAAAAATCTAAGCAGATTTCTGACATGATAAACCACAACAAGGTTTCTGAGAGCCATTAGAGGCTATTGTGCCAGCCAGCTCTCAGGGAATGTTTTTTCTATACCTAGCCTGATAATTAGTACATTTACATACTAACAAAACTCAGCCTAGGCATTGAAACTCCAAGAAACTGCTTGTCTCTGTAGAAACAATTTATATTGAAAATAAATAAATAAATAAATAAATAAATAAATAAATAAATAAATAAATAAATTGTCTTCATTCGGGATAAATGATTTAACTATAGGATGTGACCCCATCTTTCTGTTTAAGAATAAGCGTTCTGAATACTTCAAAGAATAGTTGTGATACTGTTTTTTCCCTCATTATTTTTTAATTTATATATATGTATATCACTTTGAAGATAGAAATGTCATTTAACCCCGAGAAAGCAGGAATTTTTATCAGAATCAATCTTACTCCTTTTTCAAGTTTAGCCTGATTGCAGACACCATTCTCACATTGGCCTGTGACACATGCATTGGAGAAAGCATCATCTGTAGCTGATTCGGCTTTGTTCAGTGCAGTTTGCAGTTTGATTCAGTGCAGTTCCCCATGGCTACACATTCAAGCTTTCAGACTGAGCTCCATCTTAAAACTCAACATGTACTATCTGTCAACATAATCCCTTCTTACAGGACAATCACATCCTATGGTTAGAAGGAAAGTAGAATAGAATAGAATAGAATAGAATAGAATAGAATAGAATAGAATAGAATAGAATAGAATAGAATAGAATAGAA
>CM021766.1:144877527-144916565 GCA_011076525.1 Nettapus auritus
AATAGAATAGAATAGAATAGAATAGAATAGAATAGAATAGAATAGAAAATAATAGAAGAATAGTTCAGTTGGAAGGGACCTGCAAAGATCATCAAGTCCACCTGGCTGACCACTTCAGCACTAGCCAGAAGTTAAAACATATTATTAAAGGCATTAGCAAAATGACTCTTGAACAGTGGCAGGCATGCATATCAACCACCTACCATCTGTCTTTTTGAGATGATATGGGATACAGATTTTCCTGCAGCTCTTTCTCATTGGAAATGATTTTGAAAATGTTTTATTATTCTAACATTTTCAGAATAACATTATGTTTTTATTGTTTAATTATTTATCATTGTATTATGCACCAATCATTAGAAACAAAACCAAAAACAAATAATATATGCTAAGCTCTAGCTATTTCTCTCCATCCCCATCTTTTCTTTTTATTATTTCATTTCCTGGAAAATTTTTAGAATTGAAATTTTTTTTTTCTTTGCCTCTGATTGAAGCTGAAGTGTGAAAACTTTTGTGAAATGGAATTATGTTCTTCTGCAGTGTTTTTCAGACATCATTATCTTTTATACAGCAGTTGCAAACAAATCATGTTGACTCACCGTTCAGCAACTTCTAATTTCTGCTGACATCTTTTTATTTGTTCTCAGTCATTCAAGATGGAACAGGATTCCAACATTTGGAATGGGTTGCCCAGGGAGGTGGTGGCATCATCGCCCCTGGGGATGTTTAAGGAAAATTTGGACGTGGTGCTTTGGGACATGGTTTACTGGGTGACATTGGTAGTAGGAGGATGGTTGGACCAGGTGATCTTGGAGGTCTTTACCAACATTAATAATTCTATGATTCTCAGATGAGTGTCAAATTCCCGTTCAATATGTAACTGAAAAATAAATTTCTATATTTAAGAAAGAAATCTGGTAAACTTTGCAGTAAGCTTTACTGTGAAACTTTCAGCAAAGACAATTTCAAACAGTGTCTTCACATTATCTCTTTTCCCATTATAATTATGAGAGGTATAAGTCTAAAGTAAGTTTATCTGATTTGGTCATCTTCAGGTAGCTACTACCCTGTCATTGATATTATCTTCTAGAATATTGCTCTATACATATTCATCATATTTTTTTTCAGACTTGGAGCTAGCTAATCTCATTTTTGATATGGTTACATTCTTCTACATCCTCTATTTAGACATTCCTAAACAGATTATAAACATTGATTTTTTTGAAATTTCCATCAAGTCATCAAACATTGGTGCATGTTTCAAAAAACTGAAGGGTGAATTTTTGCTAAAAACAGCAAAACTGGTAGTCTTTTGTTGTTGTTGTTGTTGTTTTGTTTTGTTTTGTTTTTGTTTGTTTTTAATCAGGTGACATTTTTCAGATGCTTGATCTCTTCTGTCCCATTTCCCACAGAAATCAGGTTTCTGTATCACACTGTCTTGTTGTGTTTCTCTTTATTTTCAAATATTAGTTCACAAAATGCTAGTTACTTTCAGCCCAATTTAACACAGGGTTAGATATCTCAAACACAAATCAGGTTTCTAGAGGTTTCTAGAGTTTGTTTGTTTTTAATAAATAAATACAACAGTAAGAACTCTTATCTCCTTAGAAAATAGCATCAATTGATCAAAAGATATACATCTATAAGAAGTGGTCACCAGTCCCATCGTTGTGGCTGATGAAACCCTGCACAATCAATGAGTACATTGATTAAAATATTGTTAAATGGAGTTGCAATATATTGGAAGTCACTGAAAGCATGAAAGCAACTTTGTCTGTTCAGAGATAAATATCATTCATGGCCGTGATCTACAAGTTCAACCATAACAGGTTCTGCAGTGCTTCATTGTCATTTGACTCTTATATGCTGGTTTACATTACACAGATCTTGACTATCTGTCTAAATATCACCTACCATCTCTGACAACACATGCCCTTCATGGTATTCCTAGTCATGCTTCACTGACATTCACTGTGGACAATGCATGTTAACCATTTTCTATGTGTAGTCCTGCGTAAGTGCAAATGGATCACTCAGGACTTTTTTTGTTCATGTTTAGTGTCTTTTTGCCCATTGTTACAAGTACAGATTTTCACTTCTGCCTTTTTTTTTTTTTTTTTTTTTTTTTTTTTTTTCTGGAAGTGGTAATTTTTCACTGTAAATAAAGGGTATTATCTACACACAGTACTTGTAACAATTAAAATCTGTGAGGCATTGAACCCCATCTATTTCCTCAAGAGGTCTTAGGTGTTGCTTCCATTTCCTTCACAAATTTTAAATGAGAGAAAATACAACTGCATAAATTTTCCCCTAGAAGCACAAAAAAAATGATATGTGCTATTTTAATTCCTTTAAATTTTACTAGATCAATCCCTTCCTTCTGTATGCCAGCTATGGTAGCTTCAACTGTTTCATATATCAGGTCTTTCAACATTTTTTTTTTTTTACTTCTTCTCATGAAAGAACAGCTAGTTGTCAGAAACCACAAACATTTTGTCATACTCCTCTCAGAATCCACCTTACTCATCACACATCCCAGCAATTTGTAATGGCTCATCAAGTAGCAACAGTTGAGTCAACAGCTAAAACTGGTTTATAACTCCACCACCTAATTAATACCCATTTTTTTCTCTTTCTGTCTTTATCATCTTGTAGGTACCAAACTGCTTGGGCAGAGGTGGAACCAGCAGCAGTGAATTTTTCATAGAGTCTTAGAAATATGGGAAATCTGCCTGGTCCTTATATATCCATTTAAGAAAGTCTCCTGTCCACAGTTCCATACTTGGCAAAAACCTATTTCCACCTGATTTTAATCTGTCTTGGGAAATGACAGCAAATTACAAACACAGTGGTTTCAAAGAACCCACAAATCAGTATGTTCATTTCCCTGACTGACTGTGAACAGCTGGAAATGAAGATCTACAAAGTATGTGCAATCACAGTGCAATGACAGCACTTTTTTATGTATGCAAACAAGATGATTGATTATATATGGACAAAGAAGTTTCCCTGTAAACAAACTAATCACAGGTTTTAACCATGTTGTGATCTTCAAAGGAATGAAAACACCAAGTGCTGTCTCCTGAACTATTCTTTATATCTCTATTTCAGTCAACAGAGATTTGCAATAATATATGTCACCTTACACAACCTGAGCCCCTGATTCCGTCATTCTGTCCCTGCATTTTGGGGCAGTCTCCTTTAAAGTGGTGTTTTTTTTTGTTTTTTTTTTTGTCCTGAGCTACAGAAAGCAATCAAGGTTGGCAATGTATGGGAAAAGGGTGACACTTTGTGGCAATACAGGAGAACTAAGGTCCTTTCATCCTTTTGTATTTCATTGGTTTTTATCTATCTTCCCGATATCATAAAAAATTAAAGTTGATAAAAGTAAGATGGACCTTGACCATGATTGTCCATAGTCATTGTCAAAATGAGAGAGAGAGAGAAGGAAAGAGAAAGAATGATTTTGAGGACACACTTGTGAAATCATATCTAAGCAAGTTCTTTCAAAGTCTACAGTGATTATTTATTTATTTATTTATTTATTTTTAAGAAAGTCCATCACATCCTATTCAGGAAAACTAGCAAAAATAAATATAGGAAATTAGACTTTGCGGAAGATTTTATGTCTCTCAAAGCCAAGTTAACTGCTTTCCTTTCAACAGAATGATATCTCCCATACACCTTCTTGCAAGCCCAGCCTCTCTTACTAGATCTTTCAGACCCTTTAACTTGAAAAATAAAATTAATGCAAGGTTCAGTCTTAGTGTAGAGAACTTTGTCCGTAACTCATATTTGCTAAAACTCACCAATGAGTAAACCCAGATTTACCTGTGGAACAGGGGAGATAGAAAGTTTGATGCTGCTTTAAAAATCAATATTCAATACAATGAAGATAATGAAGGTTAAAGCAAATTGTCAATCCTATACAGAGTAAATCAAATTTTGTGGTCCCACCATGACTGCATCTAGGCTGCCTATTATTCCACATGTTAAAGAGGGGTAACGTAAAACACCAGTAGTGTGGAAAGGAAGTACATTTATGAGAGATGAGCTTTTGAACTCTGCACTCTTGCTGCACACAACCACTGTTAAAGAGAGAGCACTTGTTAAATTGATTTTTATGGCTCTGTTCCTTCCAGGAATAATACTTCACACTTCTCAGCTTTGCAACACCCATGAAATTAGTGGCATAGTAAGTCCATTCTGCAGGGTAAAAAACTTGGATTCAGTGTGGTTTTAAATGCATTTTACAATTAATACTGTGGAAAGAGAAGGTTGCTGGGAGTCCTGACTTCAAGAGCTCTCTTTTAGCAGACTGTTAACTTTTGCCTGGAAATAAAAGAACATTTCCATAGTTATCAAGAACCAGACGAGGTCATTGTACTTGAATCAGACACCAGCAGCCAAGTTATACAGAGCACTGAATAAGGGGGGAAGCAGTCACCCTCCTCCATATACACCCCCATAGAGGTGTTAATATTTCTGGGGAAAAAAATAAAAAGAGGTTAGGTGCCATTCAGTCCAGCTAATATAATAATCAGCTTTAGTCTGCTGACTGCCTAATTTCCCAGTGCTCTCTCTCTCTTGTCAGTGGAGGAGGGAAGGTCCCAGGAGAGAGTCATTCAGAGATCCCAGGTTTGTCTGCTTTTAATTCAACGGCTGTCTGTATTGAAATACAGGAACATTTGATGTAGGTATCTAAGTGCATGAATGGCTTCAGGCTCTGAGTCCCTGTTTCCCAGAGGGATTTAAGAAACTATTTAGTTCACCTCCTCGCCCCGAGGCATGATTATTTATACAACTATTTCACTCCTGACAAAGGCTTTTCCGATCCTGTTGAAGGACCTCCCAGCTTCCAGGAAATCAATCCCAGTGTTGTATTGGGAAGATTTTGTTGTGGTGTGATTCGGCTTAGAACTTCAGATGACTACATTTAGGTGTCCATTGTGCAGACGTGTCCAGTTATGAGCAAGGTGTCTAAGTTACCT
Organism: Nettapus auritus; assembly: GCA_011076525.1. Lineage (NCBI taxonomy): Eukaryota > Metazoa > Chordata > Aves > Anseriformes > Anatidae > Nettapus > Nettapus auritus. The sequence continues at coordinate 144,882,519 of CM021766.1, forward strand.
CTGCAATCAGCATGGAAGCAGTCAATTTTCTTTTCATTAACTGAATAAACTGTTTAGTCTTTCCACAGCTACTTTGCTTTCTAGGTTCCTGTTTATTCTTCCCACATATCTATATAGAGATAGATAAATATACAGATATAGATTAATCTTTAATTACTGTACATTAGTAGGTCCAAAACATGGTGTTCCATTATTCCTTACATATTACTACACCTGAAAGAAGTTAGGATTAATTAACAGCTTCTATAGATGTTTTGAACTTTTGCTTCCCCAAAATAACTTTGCTATTTTCACCCTACAACCTTTTTGACTTATATTTGTCCTACATTGTTCTCTATCTTTCAGATCCCCTTTCTACACATCTGCTGTAGTCATAGCAGATATCACATCACAGTAGTGCAATGGATTATTCCTTCCTAAAGTTAACACCTTGCATCTGTCCCTACTCACTGAATTTAATGTATTTATATATATATTTAAGAGAGTTTTACAAATTTTCAAGATTATTTTTAGTTTTAATCACATCATCTAGTGTATCTGTTGTCTTCCTCAGGTTCATGTGATCTGCAGAATGAATAAATGTACCTTTTAATTAATCGTCTGCATAGCTAATTAATATATTGATCAGGTAAGATACAAGCTAGATTTCTTCAAAGCTCCAAAAAGATATTTTACTTTTTTTTTTTTTTTTTTGAAATCAATAGCTATTTTATGGGAATGACTTAATTAAGCAATGGAGATTCCAAGTTGTTCATGATTTCTTCCCTGTTCATTAGATTCTGCTGCAAACATGTATCAAAATGTGTCTAAAAATAAGTTTTCATTTTTTTACTTCTTACTTTTATCTTCTTAACCAGAAAGTCTGTTAATCTGTCTTACAAGAAAATTGCTGTGGTCTGATATAATGATGCAATTTGTTCTTGTTGATTGCTACTGGTTTACTTCTTCAGTTCTTAAAGTAGAGATAATTACTAAAAATATGAGATTATTTTAACTGGAAATGTATCAGGTCTTCATAATTACTTCTTAATTTCTACTTTCCTTTCAAAGCAGAAATCTCAGAAATCTTATCCTTTTGTCACCTATATTAATATTTCCAGACATCTGCTAGTCATTGACCTTTTACAGAGAAACTTAAGAGCAACATTAACTTGAGTATCACATCAAGTTTATTCCATGACACTTCTCTTATTACTCAAAGAAAGAGTTCTTCTTCTCCTTGATGTCTTTTACACATTAAACCTCAAATTGATCTTTGGTCTATTTTTTTTTTTTGTCTACATATTCATGTTATTTTATTTTATATTAATGTTCATCCTTATAAATTTCAGTTTCTATTTCTTATTTCTTTTTGTATCTGAGTTCAAATTTTAACTACACCATTGTTTATTAAAACACCGTCTTTTGTGTACATTTGAATTGTTTTCTTATGTGCCTGTTTTATCATTTCTTTATAAACTGTAAAGAACTGTAAAGTCTCCTTCAGTCCTTCTTTCTTCAGTTTGCTTTTTTTTGGAATTTTGTCTAGAAAATATCTGACATTATTAATTGTAGACAATCTTAGTGCACAGTGAGGTGTCTCTGCCCCTTTCCTTTTTTCTTTTTTTTCCCCTTTCTGAATGAACCTCAGTAATTTTCTATTCATAGTGCAGCTCAAAGCTCTGCTGTAGCAAATAAGTTGTATCCCTGAAGTAAGGCTTTCAAATCTCTTTGTTTATTGTTATATTTCCAATGTCAGTATACAAATATCTGGGATGTTCAGTACAGCAATGATTTTCTTCTTGTCCCTGCCATTATATCACTCATATAAATAAGTCTATCCTCATTTTCTATGAGGTAAACTGTGTTCTAACCACAGAGATCATGGAAAGTGTCCATACAGACAGCCTCTAGTCTCTAGGTACAGTCTCTACCTAGTGACACCACACATTCACCTTCCCATTCTATGCTGCTGCATGACTCTTGAACTTTGGTGAGGGAACTGGACAATCTCACAGCTTTTTTACCTAGCATCCAGCAGTAATTCTGTTCATGCAGCACTATTTCCACAGAATTATTCATGTTCATGTTTTTGATAACTCCAATAGAACATCAAGCCCAAGTGACCTCCTGGTATTGTCTCAGATTCAGGATCTTGGGTTGTCAAGTTTTGGAAGAAACTAGGTCTTTCTGAAATCCTTAGTAAAAGTTGTGAACCATGACTTTGTGTTTCTTCTTGGAGATGGTTGTTCTGAATTTCACATTTCTGAAAGAATGAAGCTTTTTCTGCAGTAGCATAGGGACTCAATTTTTGTCTTCTCTCAGAATCAGCATAACATTTCTTGATCTCAAGGTCACTTGAGAGGATGAAGAACATTGTACGAATACCAAGGAAATTGGTATTCAGCTTTTTTTGGGCAAATGACCAGGTGAATATGATTATATCTAAAGTTCTTTAGATTGTTTGGTCAAATCTATTCCCAGAATTAGGTAGCTGGCTTCAACACATTGTGTGATTGAATGACTGACTAAAAGGAGCATGTTCCAAATATTTTAGTGTCATATTTGTTTTAGATAAAAGACATTTTCTGAGTTTATAATTTGATTCAAAAAAAAAATAATATATTAACACAATGTGATTTCTAAATGACATGAATGGAATTCTTTATAAATAGTAATATTTAAAAAGTATGCATTCATGTTAATATTAATAATAAAATGCTGATAAAGTCTTGAAGATATGATTTGAAGAATCAGTTATGAATTTTCAGGATATCTTCATCTGTTACATGTTTTGCTGTCAAAAAAAGCACTATTTTCTGGCTATAAAAAGATAAAAAACAACTAAAATTTTCTAGATCTTTTTTTTCTACATAAGTGGGTATCTGTTGATAACTGGGCAGAATCTTGTTTGTTTTATTCTTACTCTAAATTGTAACACTGGAAATTAGACTCACTGTATAAATACAGGTGCCTAAATTATTTGGATATGTCTCCAAATTGTTTCCCCAATTTCATCCTTTAACCATTTTTCTAAATTAGACACTTTAATTTGGACTAAGTGTAGGTCACTTGTATTTGTTTACCACATAAAAAAGCCTCATATACCAACACTTGCATTTTCAGTGGCCACCACTTAAAGAAATAAGTAGCAGGGTCTTCACTGTGATGTTGATCAGCATAAATCATGTTTATATTATCAGATTTGCTTGCTTCTTACAACAATTTCATGAAATAATTATTGGTGGGATTGACTCGTTAGTCTAAGGCTGTTTTTATGGCAGCCTCGCTGATGGTCACTGTGTCCCCGTGCTAGCTTCACATTTCCATCCTCCACCTTGAAAGACTTTCTGTAAAGGTCTTATGGTATAATAATCCATCATGGAAAATAAATAAAATAAATATGTTCCTGTAAGTTTAATGTGCTGACATTGCTCAGAAAATGGTTCAACCAAGGCAAGAAACAAGACAAGGAAGTGAATGGGAGGATGAGCCAGGACCATGTTGCACAAGGGGAAAGAAAAGACTAATGCAGCCAACAAGATACAACTGACCACATTTTTAGTTTAAAAGAGTTCACAACACAGACAGCAGAATGCTACATTCTCATCTGCATATACTCAAAACTTCTTGTTGGTGTGGAGGTCTTCATGCAACTGGTACTAAATGGTAAATGTCCACTGATATTTCTGAAACAAAAACATCTCATATATCTCCTTTCATTTGTCTTGCAGTAAGCAGTGTGGCCATACTTATGACATCTTATTTTATGTTATGGGTGGAAGTAGCATAATGTAATTTAATTGGTAGTCTACGAAGCAGCATTTGCAGTGATCAGATCATGCTCATATTGTCAGTGCATTTAAGTAAAGAGTTGAAAGAGCATCTTGGGGGGGGGGGGGCGGTCAGTGGCTAAAACGAACAGAAGGGGGGCGGGGGGGGGTGGCAGGAGGAGGATCATTAATTGCTAAATGGAACATATCCAGAGTGGAAATCATCTGAAGGCTTTAATCTATTTTACTTCATAAAGCTCTCTCTTCCTTTAATGCAAAAGAAACCATTTGAAGAACAAACATGGAAAACTATTGCATTACATTACAATTACTTTTTTTTTTTTTTTTTTTTTTTTTTTTCCCAGGTACTACCTTCCTCCACATCTGATTTGTTGCAGTTCTGTGCCCAGTTTCTTTCTTTCAACTATCAAGCTAAATATTGTCCAATTCTATAGCTCTGCAAGAGTCTATCACACTCCACCTGGCCTATAGCCTTATGATTTTCTGTGGCACTTAATCTTCTGCCTGCTTAACTTGTGAGACCTGAGGCTTGATCAGAGGTCACTCCCTAGATAGCAGACCTCTGAGGAGTGTTCAGGTGTCATAATAAACCTTTGTTGCCAGTTCTGAGTAACGTTATACATTTCTCCATCATTCAGAAAGAAGCTGATTCTGTTGGCACCAAAAACCTTCCTCCTCCCAAGTTGCACCAAAGCTATCAGATGGATACACAAAGTTCTTGATGTCAGATCCCATAACTCAGAGTTGTCAAATCTCATGCACTGAGCATGAAGTTCATATAATTGATTTCCTTGTCACGATCCCTTGTTGCTCTGCCTGTAGCTCATACATTAATAGAGTGTGGCACTATGACCTCTTTCCTGTTCTCTATGCCATTATCTTTGCAGCTGAATCATAAATCCAGAAAAAGACATTGTCTCTGAACCAAAGCTGGGAAGAAAAGATGCCACCTCATGAGTCCCAGACTCATAAGGAGCTTGTTTTCGTATTTAGGGGGGTTAAGATCTCATCAACCCTTTCCAGGCATGTGATTTGTTTTGTAAGTCAAAGCCAAAATCACATGACAGACCACAGCCATACTACATGAATGGGATAGGGATTAAGTATTTGAGATATTTATATAGTGCTTTTAGTGTGCTCATGCAACTTCTTTCCATTTCATTTTTAATGTGTTAAGAGTGGATAGGATTTGTTCATAAGCCTGATGTTACCTGAAATAGAGACCATGTGAAAGTCGTATCAGGTATCATCTGGCAAGGCAGCAGAGGACAGGCCAGAGATGAAGTTGTATTTTGCGTCTTGTACCAAGAGTAAATAACTCAGAATTTGACTTTCTGTGTAAACTAAATAAGGCCAGGGCAACATCCCTGGTCTATATTTGGACTGTACAACTAGCAGGGCACAACACTGGGATACAATAGGCCAGGAGTTATCCTTTAGGGTATGGATGAAACCACCCCATTTTTGGAAAAGGACATTTTAGTTAATTTGGTTGTACGGACATAAGCCATTCTCCCCCAGAAGCAAAAACGTCTTTTTTTTTTTTTTTTTTTTTCCCTGTAGGAACAAAGAAAAGGGAAAAACTGAATGTACATTTCCTGATCATGGAATGGAAAGGCTATTTTGTAGAATGAAATCAAATAGGGACTCAAGGTTGTGCTATGTGGGGTGTGAGAGAAGAAGAGAAAACACAGGTTGAAATTCAAGAACATTTGAGGGAAAATTTGGCAATTTCAAAAAAAAAAAAAAAAAAAAAAAAAAAGAAAAGTTGGCAATATCAATATAACAGGCCTGAACAGAGTTCTGGAAAAGGCAGATTACTGAGAGAGACAGGTTTATATTTTTCAGGATATTACAAACGAACAGGCTCCCCAGGGATGTAGTCACAGCACCAAGCTGTTTGAAAAGTGTTTGGACTATGCTCTTATTCATATGGTCTGAATTTTTGGTAGAACTGTGTGGAACCAGGAGTTGGACTCCATCCTTGTGAGTCCCTTCCAACTTGGGATATTCTATAATTCTCTGATTCTATGAAAGTATTTCCTTCATCTCAAGTTATTCATTATTTTGAGGAAAATCTCTACATTTTTGGGAAATCTCTAAATTATTCTGTTGGAGGGTGATGCACGTGATGATCTGCTAGTAACTGTCTAGGAGTAATTTTTTTTTTTTTTTTCTGTTGCTCATCACAAGAAAAGACATTGGAAAAATCTAGGATGAAGCAAGACATCAAGACTGCTGAAGATGAAAGAGGTGAAGAGTTATTGAAGTTTTGGCTGGAACTAAGATGTCTAAGATGAATTCTTATCTCCCCCAGTGCCTTCAAGCATGATGTCAGTATAAGAGTTTTGAAATGGTTCTACATTTCATATAGCAACCAGTAAAGAAGGGAAAAAAAAAAATAAAAAAAATTATTCAGTTTTACACACCAAGACTGTTCATACACTGTTTTACTACAGACTCTTTCTCCCCACTTGTTTGTACACTATGTAACACATTAAATCTGCCTCAGTCCTTTATGAGCACTCTGCACACTGCTGTAACTTCCACAGCCAGGAACCATGGGTAGAAAGAGGTTTAACTCATGATAATTAAAAAAAAAAAAAAAAAAAAAAAAAAATAGTTAGTGTCCCACCAATCTTCTCCAGATCTGTTACCACATTCCTGATGGAAAAGAAAAGAGTTTAGAAAAGCAAAATAGCAGTACCAGATTGTGCTTAGAAGTTACAATTGTGAGTGCTAAAAAAAAAAAAAAAAAAAAAAAAAAAAAAAAAAAAAGGATGAAAAAAAAAAATTATTAAATAGGCAGGTAGAAGACAAGATGACCTACATCAGCCTAGATTTATCAACTGCAAATAATTAGAATCATTAGTGCTCTCAAAATGTCTTTTAATATTCAACATAGCCTTTATTTTTATATAGAATCAAGTAAATACATATCCTGGTATTAACATAAGTGCATATTAATTCCAGATTATATAATACTGTCACTTAATTGTGATATATCAGGATTGTACTCACACACACACAATCCGTGAGTATTACAGTATTTCCTATTTCTCTTTGTGATTTTGTACAGTCAATAGAAGAACAGCATTGATCTTTCCTATTCAGGATTCGAGAGTGAAATAGGTCACCGAGCTCTGTGACCTGGAGGTGACATAGATTATCATTAGAATCAGAAAAGTGCACTGACATGAAAAGGGGTGCTTCAGTGTAACTCCAGAAGCAGCACCTTTCTTAGATCTTTTTAGACACCTTCAACAGTTTTTCTCCTGGCTCTGAATCTCTCACTGCATCCTATTAGCACTTCACTTTGTATCATCCATCAGAACATGGATGACACCTCTTTCTTCTCCCTTGCTTGCTTCTGGATGACCTTGCATTTTTCTCTCTACATGAACTAAAACTCCTATGAATTCCATTTTTTTTTTTTTTTTTTTTTTTTTTTAAATATTCTTTAGCAGACATTTGGACATTAATAGAAACCCCTCATTTATCTTTAAGGCAAACCTCAAGAAAAGATTTCTCACACAGTTGATTTGCTTCCACTATATGTAATTTCCAGTATTTGCAACCTCAACAGAAAAATGCTTCACTGCTGAGTTATGGGGATTCATTGCATATACGATGGCATTGAGCCATTAGGGTCCACCATTAGGTTCCTATCTAAGGTTTGGGATTTATTTTTTTTTATTATTATTTTTGGAGGAGTTGGGGGGAACAGGACAGTTCCTGCAGTATTTAATGAACCACATTAAACCTTCCAGAAATGCAGCTTATTAGAAAGATGAACATCAGTTGGAAAGGTTAACTCCACATCTAATTGGGGACCTGCATATCAGCACTGTTTATTTCCATCCCTGTAGCTTTTAGTCTATGCATAGATTATTACAATACTGTTTACTACTGATTCAGGTAGGCAAATCCAAAATGTTTCACATTAAAAAGAGTCTGTAGCCTTTTCTCTGCATATGCATTCCTCAAAGTAATGAGTAGTGCTAATCTGTCACCTGTATGGAAACAAAGCTCCTCAGAGTCCAGTTCAATGAGTAGTATACATAATAGGCTACTAAATTCAAGTGTATCCTTTTTGACCTCAGAAGTAATCTAATACCTTGCCTCTTTGACCTATATTCCATCTATGTTGTTTAGTACACCCTGTAGTGGAGCCAAAGCCTGTGGTTAGTCCTTAATTAATATGCTTCTGTTATACTCTCATTTGCACTTCAGTTGAAATCTCCAGATGCTGGAGATAAGTGGATCCATGAAGCCAATTGCAGTACATATTCCAACTAGCAAAACAGTGGCATACTACATAGGATACTGCCAAGTTACGAGCTCTTATCACTCAACAGTTGAAAAATAAGTTATCCCATTTTAAAGATGTGTTGTGGAAAGTGACAGATGGAGAGAGGGAAAGAAAGAGGAGGGAGGAAGAAAGGGGGTGGGGAGGGTAGGAATTTAGTTAGTCAAAAGTCCGTGGGCTTTTGTTTAACATATTTTTACCAGGAATAAAATAAAATCCTAGACCTTTAAGTGCCAATTAAATATTTTCCATTAAGATTGCAGTCCTTCAGAAAAACAGGACTAACCTTTGACATCTGCAAAATAATGTGTTATTAATAATAATAATAATAATATGATTATTTATATTTTACAAGCCTCTAACTCACTTTTCAATGAAAGAGGGTTTAATGACTCCAGGAGATTTAGGTTGCTTGTATTTTCTGTCTAAGAGACTATTTCATTAATACTGTTGATTTCTATTGTTATTATTGCAAGAGAATACAGCAGTCTCAGAACTGGGCCAAGGCTGCATTGCTCTCAGTATTGATGAAGCAAAGGCAAGAAGGCAGCCTTTCTCTAGAACATTTTACAAAGTAAAATAAAAGAGATGCAGACAAAAGTATAGAGATACAGACACATGCACAAAAAAAAATATATATATATATAGTGATTATAATACAAAATTGGCCATCCCTTCTCTGAACTTCACTGCAAATAAAGCAATTATCAAATAATAAGAATCATTGTAATCTCCTTTTAGGCACTCATCCCTCAGTCAGACTCCAAGTTCTATTTAAATCTAAGACATAGTACAAATAACTTAGCTGAAGTTGAGGAGTTAAGTTCCATCTCTCTTACAATTTTCGTTAGTATCAGTACTATAATTTTGGTGGGCATCCCTAATTCCTATTCAATTCACACTAACTGAATTATTTTTGGAGAAAAAGAAACTAGAAGCTCTGCTCCAAGTTTGAAGCAAATGCCCACTTACCTCTAATGGAATTACAATAGACAAGTTACCAAGGTTTAATTGGAAATATGTTCCTCAGATGAAGGAACATACATACATAAGAATCACAGATTCATTCAGGCTGGAAAGGACTTCAAGAGGTCTGTAGTCCAACCTCCTACTCAAAACAGTGATTCAACACTGAATTCAGACTATGGTTTTCAGGGCTTTATAAATTTAAGTCTTCGAAATCTCCAGGGGTAGAGGCTGCACAACAACCCTGGGCAGCGTGCTCCACTTATTCTGCTTATCCTTTATCAGTCTATAAATAGAACCTCTTCTATTTATTACCTGTGTTTGTTGTTCTTATTCAGTGGACTGCAGTTGCTCTGTTACCTTGATAACCTCCTTTCATGTATTCAAATGCTGCAACTAGCTCCCCCTGATGCTGTATGCACTCTGGGCTGCAAAATCCCATCTCTGTCAGGGTCTGCTCACAAGATAACTGTTTCAGTCTCTGACCACTTTGGTGGCCCTCTGTTGAACTTTCTCATTGCTGGGAGAGAGGGAAGCAGGTAATTAATCCTTTGGGTGCTTCTTTCGGTCTGCTGTCCTACCCTGAACACACTCTAACTCATAAACCTCTTTTGCAAATTGTGACCAATGAGTTCTAGTGAACCCAGCACAAGTAATTTTCTATCTCACAGCTTAATTCTCCTCCTTTCTCATTCCCCATTCAGATATTTAGTGTGTAATATTATTTCCAGCTTAACCCTTGCAAACAAGGTGGAGAAGACACAAGCTGTTTGCCTACCTGTTGTTACAGTGCCATTTTGAATGCCGTAGAGTATCTTTGCTTCATCTCCAGCTGCTCTTTCATACATGCACTGGTGCACTGGTCTTTGGTCATAGCACTCAGACAGCGTGTATATAGCAGATATCCTAAATTATCTCAAACAGAACTAGACACTTTTATTTAGACAACTAAATTGAGACCCCAGAGATCCAATCAATCCTTAAACTTTCTGTTCTTTGTCCCATGAGACCACTGAACTGATGGACACTCCTGAAATAAACGGAGCTAAAATGCCCTTGAGGTGGAATTAAGTAAATCTGGCTTCTTCCCAGTGAGTTATGGCACTTGTTTTCTCACAGCTTGCCAAGCCATCTGTGAATAGGTATGATTCCTTCATAAAAACCTTTTGCAGGTAGAAAGGGCAGTCAGACTCCCCAGTGCAACTCATGCAAGAATATTTTAAAAATTGCAGTTCTCCATTTTCTTATCATTTTCTTATCATTAACTCTTTCAGGGAACAGAAGGACTACTTCATAAACCATAGGAAAATCTATGAGTCTTCCTACATAGATATAAGTTTTCAGATGTTCAGAAAGCAAGGGCTAGTGCGAAAGACATGGTACCAAGAAGCTGAGGTGAAATAATAGACCTCATTCCTTGTTGTGGGTTAACCCTGGTAGGCAGCTGGGCATCACACACCTGTTCATTCCCCCTCAGTCAGATGGGAATTGGCAAGATAAAAGTGAAAAAACTCATAGGCTGAAACAAAAATAGTTCAACAGGTAAAGTAAAATATGCATGCACAAGCAAAGCAAAATAAAAAATTCATTCACTACTTTACATCAGCAGGCTGGTGTTCAGCCATTTCCAGGAAAGCAGGGCTCATCACTCATAACAGTTACATGGGGAGAAAAACACCACCACTCTGACCATCCCCTCCTTTCTCCTTCACTCCATTTTTATTGCTGGACACAACATCATATGGTATGGAACATCCCTTCGGTCATTTGGGGTCAGCTGTCCCAGCTGTATCCACTCCCAGCTGCTTACACACCCCCAGCCTCCTCGCTAGCAGGGCAGTGTGTGAAGCAGAAAAGACTTTAACACTGTGCAAGTGCTGCTCAGTGACAACTAAAACATCTGAATCAACATTATTTTCATTTTTAAACCAAAACACAGCACCATACCCAGTGCTATGAAGAAAATCATCTCTATCCCACCTAAAGAATGTAAATTCCTTTAAACTAAGATAGAATAAAAGGATCTGGTTATTTAATGCAGAGAAGAAAAACAAACCCAAAAGCTGGCATGATAATTTGTTATGAAAAAGGAGAAGAAAAGTAGCCGTCAGAGGAGATTGTTTGAGAAGGACTACAGAGATAGACAGACATCTGTCCACCCCTGCAAACCACCACAACAGCATGCCTGCCTGATTGCACTCTGCACATCACTGTAAGATACAGCAGGTAATTTCGAATATGCTGTGTAAAGCCACAGAGACAGAGGAGAACTATGTAGCATTATGAGTGAGAGTTTCAAGGGCATCTGAAGGATCGGGATGTGTGATATGAAAGACTCTTTCCATACTTGTTAAAAGTGAAATGAGGTGTCATAGAAATATCAGAATTTCTGGTAGCTTCTCCAAATCAAGCTATGGCTTTGACCCGTGCAAGACTGATCCTTCTCTAACTCTTTAAGCAGTCTTTCTCCATTAGGATATTTCAGTGAGCTAGCTATGAGACATTTCTTCCCAGATATGCTATTTTTGTATTCAATTCATGATGTCAGGTGACTGAGCAAAATACTTAAGGAAATCAATTGCTACTTGTTAACTCTATCGTTTGTTTTTCCCTCTGCTACTCATTCTTGCAATAGATCAACAGAGAGACATTATTTTTATTTTTTGAATACATATATGTATTTTGTGATTTCTTGTATGTTTTCTTATTGTCTCTACAAGTTACACCTACTAAGCAAATCAGGTATTATCCAGAGAGATAATTATTGATTTACTATATTCTGTTTTTCTTTGATATCTATGCCTATTTCCAATGGAAAAAATATACAGACTATCTAAAAGAAACTTAAAAATGAAAAATAAAATAAAATAAAATAAAATAAAATAAAAAAATCTGGGTTTAGTCAAACATCAACTTTAAAAACCCACTTTCTGGTGCAGTTTTACAGTCAAAAAGTCATAGCCTCTTTGGGGCTTCAGTAATTCCTAAACAACTCTAGCTAAACTCCAGTTCAAGGCCCCTTTTCAAGCTTATCCTCTTTCAGACTTCTTTTCCCTGATGGGTGTTCTCAAACACTATTTTCTATCCCAAAGGTCGAATTATGCTTTGGGCAGGGTTGAGTGAGGCAAAGGTCCTCCAGGAGGTTATCAATAATTGTCCTGCAGTACCTATGCTTTTGTCTGATAATATAAACCCAGTAGTGATGACTGCAGCAAGGTACAGACTAGAAATCAAGACTTCCAGCTGGTGATAGTTAAAAGAGTCAACTCAGGGCTGCAGGAAACTAAATGCTTAAATTTCTGTGTGACAAAAACATGCTGTCTTAATTCACTTTGGTATGAAAAACAAATAGTGCTCCCAGCACAGGTAGGTAACTGTAGTAGAATAAGGACAATAAGGACATATTAAAAGGAGCATGGCCAGCAGGTCAAGGGAGGTGATCTTCCCCCTCTACTCTGCCCTGCTCAGGCCTCACCTGGACTACTGTGTCCAGTTCTGGGCTCCCCAGTACAAAAAAGACAAGGATGTCCTGGAAAGAGTCCAGTGGAGGGCCACAAAGATGATACGGGGCCTGGAGCATCTTTCCTATGAGGAAAGGCTGAGAGACCTGGGTCTGTTCAGCCTGGAGAAGAGAAGACTGAGAGGGGATCTCGTCAATGTGTACAAATATCTGAGGGGTGGGAGACAGAAGGATGTAGCTAACCTCTTCTCAGTAGTTTGTGGGGATAGGACAAGGGGCAATGGCCGCAAGATAGAGCACAGGCAGTTCTGCACCGACATGCAAAAGAACTTCTTCACAGTGAGGGTGACAGAGCACTGGAACAGGCTGCCTAGAGAGGTTGTAGAGTCTCCTCTGGAGATATTCCAGGCCCGTCTGGAGCCTACCTGGGCAGCCTGCTCTGAGGAACCTGCTTTGCAGGGGGGTTGGACCCGATGATCTTTCGAGGTCCCTTCCAACCCCTACAGTTCTGTGATTCTGTGATTCTGTGATTCTGTGATTCTGTGATATATATAATATATATAATATGTGTGTGTGTGCGTGTGTGTGTACATATGTGTCTGTGTGTGTGTATATCTGTATCTATGCCTAAATGCATATGTTATATGCTCTTCATGTTACAAGAATAAAGAGACATTCTCCTCCATTTCCTCTCTATAAGCCAATTTGATTCAGGGTGGAAATGACTGCTGAATATGTGTCTTGAAATCAGACATTCAAAATAAGTTTATTTCTTTGGATGGCAATTGACACTTCCATGGTTAGAATACTTTGAGAAAGCTCGTCTTCACATTAATATAGGAACTGTGGGTACCTGGGACTGCTTATTAGGCAAAAATAGCTTTCAAAAATATATTTTCAGAATAATTTAGCTCCCGATACCATCAGGTTTCTACCTTGTGTTAAGTCCACCAGCAGCTCAAAATGAATACATGTATAAGCATGATCACGAATGTCTGCTAAGTAAAGCCCTAGAAGCAGGACTTGAGCTTGATGCACCACATCCACTGCTTGATTTGTGTGGGTAGACATCAGTTCCTGCATGGTGCTAACCTGAATGTCGAGCTTCAGTACCTGAATTTTCATAATCATAATCAGAGCCTGAGTCCTGGAGGGGCTGCAAGAATTTAAAAACAAAGTTTCAGGAGGGCTGCAATTATGTAATCTCAGGAATAGAATCCTGTTTATCTTGCCTCATCACTGCATGTTGGAGCATCAAGACACTGGTGCTCTCTCCAGACTGACGGCACCATGTGACACTTCTTCAGAGTCCACTTATGCTAATTGAGATAAATATTCTTCTGCAAGATGCAGCTGGTGCTCAAGGGAGTCTGAAAGAGACATTATATGATTTGAAGAGGCTAGTTTCTTGTAGTTTTGTTTCCCATTACAGGGTCTGGGTTTGAAGCTTCTGGTGCTGTGATCTTGTGCTCCTTCTCTCAGAAAACTAATTTTCTAATCTGTGTGCTTGTGTAGCAGTACTCACAACTGCAGCTTTGTAGGTTAAACTCATTGTGTGCTCTGATCTTTTTTTGCACAGAGAAGCAAGCCCAAATGGAGAGTTATGCTTAAGGAAAGCTTCATCAAATGCAATTACTCCTTCCATAAAAATAAATAAATAAATAAATAAATAAATAAATAAATATATTAGCTAACACATGACCTGACCTTTATTCAGGTTAAAAGATATATCAGCATACTCTAGAGAAAGTCTCCTGTTAGTGCTGTGCTCTTACTTCTTGAAGTGGGAGCATTTCAGCTTGTGGCAAATAAAAAAAATGGTTTGAGATTTTCCTACTCAATGCACCCGTGGCACCCAGATCCTCTTTTTTTAAGTTTTCTGAGTGAATATACAAATGCCATTTATATTCCTATGTCAAGAGTAATCTATTTCAAACCTCACTTATCAGTCTACCCATCTCCTCTTCTGACAAATACTAAATGGGCAACATGAGACGACAACAAAGATGCTGTTCAATACTGTAGGGTGTCATGGCTCTGGCTGGGACAGAGTTAATTTTCTTTATAAAGGCTCACACAGTGCTGTGCTTTGGCCTTTTTATACAGTGGTGATAGCACACCCATGTTTTTAATAGTTGCAGGGTTATAGTAAATCGGGTTACATTAGGCTGGCAGCCAGTCACCAGTGGGGTTCCAAAAGGGCTGCATTTTAGGGCCAGTTCTTTAATGTTTTCATAAATGACTTGCAGGTGGGATTTGAATGTATACTGAGTAAGTTTGTGGATGACGCTTAATTGGGAGGAGCTGTTGACCCCCTTGAGGGTAGAGAGGCCTTCCAGGGAGATCTTGACAAATAAGAGAGCTGGGCAATCACCAACCATATGAAGTTTAACAACAGCGGGTGCCACATTCTGCACCTGGGAACTGTCAAGCCTGGTTGTATGTACAGACTGGGTGATGAGAGGCTGGAGAACAGCCCCACACAAGATGATCTGGAGTATTTGGTCAATGGCAAGTTGAATATGAGCCAGCAGTGTACCCTGGCAGCCAGAAGGGCCAGCTGTACCCTGGGGTGCATGAAGCACAGCATTGGTAGCTGGTTGAGGAAAGGGATTATCTCACTCTGCTCTGCGCTAGTGTGGCCTTACCTTGAGTACTGTGTGCAGTTTGGGGCACCACAGTATAAAAAGGGCATAAAAGTATTAGACAGTGTCCAGAGGATGGCTACAAAGGTGGTCAAGGGTCTTGAGGGGAAGAGTAGGAGGAGTGGCTGAGGTCCCTTGGTTTGTTCAGCCCAGAGCAGATGTTGTGGTTTAACCCGGCCAGCAGATAAGCACCACAAAGCCATTAGCTCACCCTCCTCCCTCCCTCTCTGGCATGGGGGAGAGAAATGGGAAAGTGAAGCCTGTGGGTTGAGATGAAGAGAGTTTATTAAGACAGGATAATAATAATGATAATAATAATAATAATAATAATAATAGCGATAATAGTACTACTACTAATAATGTGTATGAAACAAGTGATGCACAGTGCAATTGCTGACCACCTGCTGACCGATGCCCAGCCTATCCCTGAGCAGCTGACCCCCCCCACCCTGGCTAGCCACCCCTATATATTGCTTAGCATGACCCCAGATGGTATGGAATACCCCTTTGGCCAGTTTGGATGAGCTGTCCTGGGTCTGTCCCCTCCCAGATCCTGCTGCATCCCCAGCCTGCTCTCTGGCAGGACAAAGTGAGAAGCCAGAAAGTCTTTGGCTTAGTGTAAGCACTGCTCTGCAACAATTAAAATATCAGCATGTTCTCATCCTATCAGCATCTTCTCATCCTAATCCAAAACATAGCACCCTACCAGCTACTGGGAGGGAAATTAACTCTATACTAGCTGAAACCAGGACAGCAGAGCAGGCCTCATGGTGGCCTGCAGCTCCCTCACGAGGGGAGTGGAGGGACAGGCGCTGAGCTCTGCTCTCTAGGGACAGTGACAGGATGTGAGGGAATGGCATGGAGCTGTGGCAGGGGAGGGTCAGGGTGGATATCAGGAAAAGGTTCTGCACCCAGAGGGTGGTCGGGCACTGGAATACTCTCCCCAGGGAAGTAGTCACAGCAATGAGCCTGGCAGAATTCAAGAAGCATTTGGACAATGCTCTCAGACACATGGTCTGATTTTTGGGTGGTTCTGTGTGGACACTTGAAGTTGGACTCAATGAATCTTGTGGGTCCCTTCCAGATCAGGATATTCTATGATTCTGTGATTCTAAACCTTTACTCTGCAACTATCACTGTACTTTCTTTCATGAATTTCTATCACCTTTCAACAAAGAGTATTGAAAACAAAACAAAATGAGAATTAAGAAGAATGGAAGAAAGAAAATCTGATCATACTAGCAGGAGAAGCAAGCAGATCTTTTTATTTTCTTTAATTGATTGAGCATACAAAATACAAGTAGGAAAAAAGTATACCCAAGTATTGTGAAATGTATTCTTGAAATTATGCATAATTTACCATTACCATATTCCCTGCTCTCTGAAAATCAAAACACCCCAACAAACAGGAAATAAAGAATTACTACGTCAACTAGTTCTGGAACTAGTGCAACTTTGGCAGCAGCCAAATAAAAAGTGACTGAAGTAGTATTTTCCTCCACTGTTAAAGTCTGTGTGAACAGTGGCTATATCAAAGGTTAAGTACCTGTCTTCCATATGTGAAATCAGCTGTCCATAGTGTAAGAGCCCACCTGAACCTTTTCATGACTGTAATTGAGAAGTTGTTGCCTCACTTGATTGTTTCCATTTTCTCTCTGCTAGTACATGAGCAAGCGAAATTCAACAGATGGTACCGCACTTAGACCATCTTAGTTGAAAATACTTGAGCAAAAATTGCACTTGGCAGACACAGATACATTTTAGGGCAATGACTTTTTATTTGTTGTTTTTACTGTTTTCTTAAAGCTTCTTTGTAGATTGAATTGCCACCTTAGTATTCACACAGCTTCCATGGTAATCTACCAGTGCTGCTACAGAGCAATTTTTTCTTATTCAGAGCTTGTATGTATCCCATTCACAACAACAGCAAGAGAGATCAATGTGACCAAGTAAGATTTTTTATTCTAAAAGGAAATGTGTATTTCACCATATTTCAGAACATTTAATTTTGCATGCTATGACTGTGGATATAGGAGTCAGATTATACCTTGGCCGTTCATATCTCTTTGTACAGGATCTAGCTGAGACAGCTTATTTTCTCCATAGCAGCTTGTATGGCACTGTGTTTTACATTTGTAAACAATGTTGACAACACATTACTGTTCTAGCTACTGCTGAACAGTGCTTTCACAGCATCAAGGCCTTCTCTGTTTCTCACTCTGCTCTCCACTCTATGCATTGGGAGTACACAAAAGTTTGGAAGGGAACACAACCAGGAAAATGACCTGAACCAACTAAAGAGACATTCCATGCCATACATCATAATGCTCAGCAACAAAAAAAGCGAAAAGGTGGCCTTTTATCATTTGTTTGAGGACTTGCTGGTTATGCGTCTACCCATGGGAGGCGACAAGTTTATTGTCTTTGAATCATTTGTTTTGGTTTGGTTTCTTTTTGTCTTCTTCCACTTTGTGTTTGCTGACTAAGCTATCCCCCTCAAAGTGAAAGAGGGAGAAAATATGATGAAAAGGGCTCAAGGGCTGAGATAAGAACAGGGAGATCATTCAACAATTATAGTCATGGGGAAAACAGTCTCAATACAGGGAGATTAATAAAATTTATGACCTATTGCTATCAAGATAGAGCAGTGAGAAACAATCCAATTAAAAACAAACTAAACCCACCTTCCCCCCACATCCACCCTCTTCCACATCCTCACCCCAAGCGGTTCAGGGGAACAGGGAATGGGGGCTGCGGTCAGTCCCTGAGTTTCGTCTCTGCCAGTCCTTCACAGTCCCTCTCTGCCCCTGCTCCCCGTGGGGTCCCTCCCACGGGATGCCGTCCTTCCCGAACTGAGCCTGCAGGGGCTGCCCACAGGCAGCAGCTCTTCAGGAACTGCTCCCACACGGCTCCGTCCCACGGGGTCCATCCCCCAGGAGCAAACTGCTCCAGCACAGGTCCCCCACGGGCGGCAGCTCGCCCCAGATTCCCTGCTTCTGTGGGCGCTCTCCATGGGCCGCAGCCTCCTCCAGGCCACATCCACCTGCTCCACCGGGGGCTCCTCCCCGGGCTGCAGCGTGGAGATCTGCTCCATGTGGGACCCATGGGCTCCAGGGGGACAGCCTGCTCCACCAGGGGTCTCTCCACAGGCCTCAGGGGAACTGCTGCTGTGTGCCTGGAGCACCTCCTGCCCTCCTGATGCAATCACCTGGGGGGCTGCAGGGCTGCTTCTCACTCCTCTCTCCCAGCTGCTGCTGCACAGCAGGTTATTTTCCCTTTCTTAAATCTGCTCTCACAGAGGCACAAACAACATCACCTACTGGCTCAGCTCTGGACAGCAGTGGATCCCTTTTGGAGCCAGCAGAAACTGGCCCTTATCTAACATGGGGGAGCCTCTGTGTTCTTTTCACAGAGGCCACCCCTTCAGCCTCCCGGTACCAAAACCTCGCCACATAAACCCACTACATATGCACAAGTTGTTACAGGGTAATATGAAATAGATTACTTGTTTGCAATACTTAAGTAAGTCTGGGAGTTCTCACATACTTTATGAATCAAAGCTTAGCTTGATGTTGTGAATAGAAATTTGTTCAAAATCTCTTTTGTCTTCTTTTTGTGTGTACATAATTTGTCAGTCCTCCGTATGTAAAATAAGTTCTTAGAGCCATTAAAGTCATTGAGGACATTGCTGCATGCACACCATCCCACAGAGCAAGAGAGAAAAATTAAGGTCTGGGAACATGGAACCTAGTGTATCAGGAACATTGGAAAGCAAAGGGTAAGAAATTATATATTTAAGATCTTATATATTAAATGAAAGAAGAGTTTTTGAAATTATGATCATCCATTGATGCTGTCAGGGAAGAAAGAACACTATGATGCTATCTTTTCTTAACTACAAATGAGTCAGTTGTTCTCCAGACTCTGCCAAAGGAGTAATAAATATTATCAATTCACTCTCTGCATTCTTAAAATTATAGCCAAAATAGGCATCATGAGAGTGAACAAAGATTTTCTTATTCTTCTGGGTAACTTCGAGGGACACAATGGTGGTGAATGAACCACTCACCATGCCCATCTGTCATATATTCAGGAACAGCTGAAGCTCAGTAACAAGTAGGATTCAAATTCAAATGACATTGTTCAGTGTTCTTACACTACTGACATTCATACAGACTGAAAGAGTAAATGAGATCTGCTATCAATCCATTAGCAAGTTCTTTGCCTTGATTTTTTTTTTCTTCCTTGAAACTGCAGTCTTGTCCAACTCATAAATATAAATGTGTATGTGTTGCTTAGAATTGTCTACTACAAGCATATCCTTCAACAGAATAGTCTCTGATTTGGGGTACATCTGCTAGCCCACTCCCAAAGAAGGTCCAGACTCCTTCACACATAGGAGACAAGGCTGCAACTGCGCTTAAAGAGAGCACAGAAAATGTTACTTGGGATTGAAATGGAGACTGGATGCTTGTAGAGCAGTTCTTGACATAGTTTGACTTTGATTAACTAGCAGTGTCCCAGTCAATTCCCAGACAGCTTTCAGGACCTAGCATTGATCTGTTTTCAATAAATGCTGTGGATTGCACCCTGTTCTAGTGAATAAGAGTGTTTAACAGGATGGACACAAGTTGTCCCAGGCCAGTAAGTTGACCTTACTGCAAGAGAACAGTATCAAGAATGTTCAGTTTACCTTTGTCACTGTTTTCAGATGATATTGAGATGAACTCAGAATGAAACAAAACACCATTGGCTCTGTAATATATATATATAATGGCACCTGTGTATGAACCAAAGGCTTTCTTTGTACTCCCTGGAGAGACTTGAACAACTGTCTTTAAGTGATGAGTTTAGATAATTGAAATCTTTATATTATCATATTTTCTTTAGATTTGTTTTCCTTACATTTTTGTTTGTTTGTTTTTATAAGCACTCAATGAAAACAGTTTCTGGTATATTCTACATTATGCCACTGAAGTTGTCCCTGATTTCACTAGGAGCACAGTTAAACCATAGCATCAAACATTTAGGAACATCTCATTTTGGATATCTCAGGGCACTATTTATGAAGTTATTGCTGCTATTCTGTGATTAGTTTCCTCCGCTGTTTTTCCCGTCAAAGGAGGTAACTTTGAATCAAATGAGCCTTCTTCTAAATGAAGACATAAACCAGTTAACAGATATTTTCTGACAGTGTGAATGGACATGAACTGCAGTTGCCCCTATCTGTATTGCTTTTTATATCTAAATGATGTTATACAGCATATTTTGTCTTTCCATTTTTACTACATATTCTGTTTCACAAAATTTCATGGAAACTAACGATGTTTCAGCAAAGGAAAAATAATCAGAACATAGTTCTACGTTTAATCAGGCTTGCATGTATAGTCTGGTATTCTGTTAAATAAGTGTTAGTGTTTTGAATTGAATAAATTGCATTTTTATTTTAGTGGAATTTGTGTTAGCATAGAAGGAAAAGTAACCACATGTCTGAGCAAGGTTATAACAGTGGCTACTGTGAAAGCAGGTTTCTTTATGTAATCTAAATTGGAGCAAGGCTGTAAGTCAAATAACAAAGGATTATGACATAGCTGTAATATACTTAATATTTTTTTTCCTCATTAAAGAATTATGCAATGTTCTTAAGAAACAGTCATTTTATGAGCATCTCAGAGGATCAGATTTATATGGAACTACTAGAAACATGCTTAAATGGACTCAGTCAAGACTAAGGGAAATGCACCCTAGGATTATCAGAAAGATAGAAGGAGAAATTACAGAACTTTCCTAGTATAGAGATGTCTTCTTATAAACTGTGGCAAGAAAAAAGAGAGGAGAGATAAAGTATGCTTCTCTTTCTCCTTGTTAAATTTTCACTTGTTTCCCAAAAGACCTTTGAATCAGAATCAGGATTTATTTTGTCATCCTTTTTTAAAATATATTTCTTTTAATTTTTAGATTATCCTGTGACAACATGTTTCTCTTTTGATTCTCCTGATTAAAATATAAGCAAGTCATATAGCCCCTCTGTACAGAAGGCCTTCTCTCTGTTAAACAGCCCTAATGAAGTTTGCTTATCACTCAGGAAGAGTACTGTGAAGACTTAAGTAGGATATAAATGGTGTATAGACCTCACACCAACTGTCTGACCATGCATAAATTTTTTCTTAATGTTTGTAAAGCAGCGTGAGTCTGTTTGGATGGAGGGCAATATGCCAGAAACAGTTATGTTTGACATTTCAATTAGAAGATAGGATTTTGGCTTCACAGAGTGAAGAAGTCTGCTATTGCAAGGAGGGAACATGTTCTTATACATCCTTTGCAGAGCAGATCTGTACAATTTTATAGCAACATTATTGACTATTTCATTGATGGTTATATTAGAAGAAGCATACATACTCCAAGTTTTATGGCCATAACTACAGCAGGGAGCTAGTAGTTTCTTGATTTTATTTATTTATTTATTTATTTTTTTCTCCATACCCATTCCTATCACTCTGCAATTAACTTTTAGTTGTTTTCCCTCCATCCCAAATTGCTTTTGTGTCTTTTTTTGTCCTTAGTTCTAGTATAAACCAGGGACAATATCACTATAGTTTAAAAACATATCCAAATCTGTAAAAATACTTCAAAACAATTCCAGGAAGCAAGTCTGGGATGAGAAAGGTCTCATCAACTACCTATTTGTGAGCTGAGAGGCAGACCATAGCTTTGCTAAAAATGCCAGCCTCCCTCACTTCACGACTCTGTAAACCCTCACGCAAAACAAATTCCATTTGTTCTCCTCTGTGCCCTTTAAATACCCAGTACTTTCCCATTAACTTAATTATTTAAGTTTTTCATTCCCATGCCGTTGCATGTACAGATGCTATGTGTATAATACATTAAATCTGCATAATTGACTTCCATTTAAGTGTCACCAGTTGTATAATGTTCTGTGTTTGCTCTGTATTCATGACACTGTGAAGAAATGAAATGCTTTGTGTTAGTAAACAGAGCTCTGTTTATTGCTGCTCAGAGTTGGAACAAATTGGGAAAAAGGAACCACTGCTATTTAAAAACACAGACTTGAGCAAAGAGAAGCAGTGATAACCAGTGGATCATCTGCATTGGCATCATCTTAAACAGTAAATGCTTTTCTGCAACTTCCAAGGGAAAACAGTAAGAACATGTTTTGATACTGATATTTTCCTGATATTTGAAAGTGTAGCCACATCCATAGCGAGGAAACCACACCTCTGAGGAAGCTCAACAGAATTGAAACATTAGTGTCTGCATATTTCTTAATTACCTGTGGTGCTGGGTGGCCTGATGAAAATCAAACCAACCAGAAAGACTTCAAAGGAAAAAAATCTCAATCCAACAGCATCTGAATCACTTTCCTGAGATTTGTCATTACTTTCCAATTACCTTACCCATGTGTTGGGATTAAGTGTAAAGTCTCCAAACAAAGCCAGAATAAATTGTAAGGGCTTCTGGTAGCTGAGAGCTCAGGTATCTAACATTGCTTGTAAATACCTTTACAACTTTTTTAAGCAGTGTTTGTCACCTTACTTTTGAAATTGTCAGTCAAGTAAGTCTGGCAAGGCCCAAATGATTCAGGGGAAATTTTCTTCTGAGACAGGTCATCTCCGTGCATTTCCCATAGGTAAATTTGCCTTAAAGACACATTAATCAATAAGAGTTGTATAATTCAGTGTAGCACTGATCTTTCTGTCCCATAGCACAATCGGTCACCAGATGCCTGTCATGAGAGTGTTATGGTTATGTCCAGCCAACAATGTCCAGCCTTGCCCAGTAGGAACTAGAAGGAAAAACAAACAAACAAACAAAAACAAACACACAAACACACAAAAATCACTGGTATCCTCAGAAGTGAAAGAAAAAATATCAGATTATTGTGATATTACGATTACAAAATTTATTGTTTCCATCCTGCACCTCCAAATTGAATACTTTGCGAGTTTAGATCTATATTGCAAAATGTATTTCTACAAGTCTAAATGTCTGTAGATAAGCCTGGCATCCTGCCATACTCATTGGAGAAATAGTTCAATAAAGTTAGAAGAGCTTAAGGTGCTAGTCATTTGAAGTAGGTGCCTACCTTTGGCCAGACAGACTGTGAATAAAATCTTTGGTCAATAGCTCTTCATGAAATATACTGCCTACGTTGGCCAAGAGCAAAACTGCAGGCATCTACACTGAGAACGTCATGTGCTCATTACCTAAAAAAGCATTAGTGCCATATGAGATACAGTAGGTTATCTGACTTGTGTTTCCTGTACATCTTGTGTCTTATGTGCCAACCCTTTGCAGATAGTTGTGACAATTTAAGGGGATGGAACTGGTACAATGGAGATGTATTCTTAGGAAATTGAAGCAGACCTTTAATCTCTAATTGAATCTCACCCATGAAAGTTTGCATTTGAATTAAATGCAGTGAATAGTTTTTTTCTGAAGAAATAGAATAAAAAGTAGGAAAAAAATAATGTTTCATTCAACATGAGTTAAAAAGATTTAATTTAGAAAAATAATCAGTCTTAGAAGATTTAAAAATTGGAAATGAAAGTTGAAAATTAAATTAAACCAACCCTTAAAAAACCCTTAATGTTTTATACTGAGGTGAGTGAGCTTTTGTATGTTTTTGTTTGTTTGTTTGTTTGTTTGTTTGTTTTGTTTTTTCATTTCTCCAGGAGTAAATACAAGGAAAAGAGTGCAAGTGTCTCTTTTTCATTTTTGGGTATGGCTGGTGTGTATTTATGCTCTTGGCTATTGTTGTGACGTGTCTGAATTGCTCATCTCACTTAACTTTAGCCATCTGGGGCTGCATCTATATTGGTAAATAAAGCAAGACCAGGGCATAGACTCAGGCTCTGGACTGTGGTTAGCCAAATGATCAGCATGTGACAACTACCACTTTCTTGAACAATGCCCAGACAGTTCAAAGGCTACCATGCACCAGAGACAATTCTCAACAGGCTGTTTGGACAATAATGCACCAGGTTTAGCTCTTTACACCCTACACAGTCATCTAACACTGTTCTGTCAGAATATGCATTCTCAAACACTACCATCTGCCATGCCCAAGGGCCTGTAACATACACTTTTATGTTCATGGTGTGAAAACACCAATGTGAGAGGTTTCTATACAGCCATTACATTATTTTTGGTAGTTTGAACTGAAAATATATATATATATATATATATATATGTTCATAAGTTTCATTATGACTTCCAAGAAACACTCCAGGAAGTCCAGAGGGGATGCCATGGGGTGAGATGGTAACATGTCTGTCTTCTGTGTACTGAATCATCCTCGAGGCAGAATTTTCTACAACTTGCATTTAAGAAAGTTAAACATTTTAAAGAATTAGTGATGCAAAATTAAGCACTCGAATCTGTCGTTTGCACAGGATTTATACTAAATTAAATGGAGCCTATTTCTCCTGATGAAATTCACCCACAAAACCTCTTCAAAGAGTGGAAGGGCAATGCAACTGCTTCATAAACCTGGCTTACACACAGCTTACTTTCATTTCAGACTGTGCTCTCTCTGCCCCATAGGGGCAAGTTTTCTTCTTTCTTAAGTGATTTGATTTCATTGATGGCTGTATAATTACTCCTTCAGATAAGGTCCTTCCTTTTTCATTATTTATGCCATGTGCCCTAGTTTACAAGCCTTCACTGCGAAGTACAGCACTTGGGTGAAACGGTTGATAAGGAGATTCCAGTCATATGAAAATATGGGAACAAGAGCCTGCACGGTGGCTTGTAAAATGAAATGTCTTTTTTATGCACTTTGAGCCTATGTGTGAGGATTGAAAGCATATCCATATTATTGAAATCAGGGGAAGTAATCTCATATCTAAGGTTTGACTTATGATAACAACTGAAAACATCACATTGTTTTGCTGTGTGTATCAACTTCTGATTTAGTGTTTCAGGCAGGTAAACCGGCTACAATTCACACATACATGCACATATATCAAATACAGATGAGATAGAAAGAATACTGGATGCATATATCTGATGGTAGACACTTCTTTTTTTATCAGCTATAGAAAAATAAAGAGACATAAATGAATCATAAAGGTTGAAAGACAAAGCATTTGAAAGTCAGAAAAAAAAAAAAAAAAATCAAATTAAGGACCATGTTGTGCAACTGACTGGAACCAAAATAATTTGTGAGATGTGAAAGAAGATACTCTGATTTTGTCTAGAGGCTGACCTAGGACATTACTTAAAAGAAGAGGAGTTCATCTATATTATACATCCTGATTTTTATTATTACTATTATTATTATTATTATTTATTTTGTGCTAAAGAAAATAGGAAATGGCAGTTTATTATGCCTGAAAAGAAGAAAGAAAAATACTCTGTGAGGACATCTCTGTGAAAAATACTCTGTGAACTCTGTGTATTCAATACAGTGTGTGTGATATGTGTTTTTGGTACTTTGTAACACTTTTCCTAAACACCTGTTGTGGCTGTTGTTGAAGACAGGACTCTGGAGTAAAAGGATCCCTTCCTGTAGGCAGTACAATCCTACTGAGAAGGATGAGGAATAGGGAAGGTTTCAGCCCACCCTTCTAGTGACAGAAAAGAATGACCAAACATCTGCCTACTCTATGGGACTGAGAAGATATTACTGAACAGGGAAGATAAATCCCAAGGGTTGAGAAAAATGATTTGGTCTTTCATTTACATTCTCTGATCTCGGAGAAGGAGAATGAGCATAGCCATGACTTTGTAAGCTTCTTCAACATGATCCACACAGTTAATAATGTTTTGTGTGTGTGTGTGTGTGTTTGTTTGTTTTTGTTTATTTGCTTGTTTTCTTTTCACAGAAGAGTTTGTGATTGTATTGAAACATTTAGGAGCATGGTTGAAAGACTGCTCTATTGTCTTACTCATCCTGTCTACTTTGTTTAAATATATTTCACCTAGATTAATTTGTTTTTACACTGATTAGTACTTCAGACCTGGACTCTTCTCCCTCTCTGAAATAACTACCAGCAGTGCTAGCTAAATTTTAGATTCTTAAACTCGAGTTAATGCTCTAGTTCAAAATTTCAGTTTTGAAAGATGAGGTGTTTGAGGAACGGAAGGTTTCAATTCTTGACATTTTGTTGTGGAAGAAACAAACAAGCAAGCAACAACAACAAAAAACTATAAATTATATTCTAATATTTACATAGGTTATACAAATACAACTTCTGTCCCACAGCTCACTGCCACAAATCATTTTAGGGTAAGTTTTTTCATTAGATCATATACACATATAATACAGCAGAATAATAGTACTTAAACATACCATATATATTATATGCAGAAATGTGTAAATAGAGACAGTAGTAGGGGTGTAAATCAATGGTACAGAGATACCATATAGGTTTTGATTCGACATGATATGCTGCAAGATTTAATATAGTTTTGAGGAAAAGGCAATGAATGAGATCTTAATATTGTAATTTTAAGATTCCTCTCAGTGGAATAGTTCTATTTTATACTTGACTCCATCATGTTAGGTAACTAATTAGAATCTGGAAAAAAAAAAAAAAAAAAAAAAAAAAAAAAAAAAAAAGAAAAAGAAATTAATACAATTTAATATAAATATTCTGATGTATCTATCAGAATTACTTATAAAAAGTTATGTTTATCGCGTATGTGAAGCTTAGGATTGTTTTCCCTTCAACTATAAGTAGCTTTTTTTCCTGTCAACAAGAGTTTGAGCTAAGTCATTCTGCCATGTCCTGTGTTCATGCAGCAGTTGCCCTGAGGAAAAATGACAATTTAATACAAAAACACAGTCAGGGATATGTGGGTGGCAATGACAATGGCAGAACTAAGGCTCAAAACAGGAGACAGACTTTGAATACCAGATTGCTGATCGTGTTCTAAAAATATCCTTTAAATATTCAGCTGAATATATGAATATATTCATGATTACTTTATTATAAACTTGTTGTATAGGTTTGTTTTTCTTTTTATATCCGTAGGTCATTTTAATGCTTTTGCAGCTCTTTGTGACTCCATGCAATGACAAGGTGGAATGCTTCTGCTTTCCAATTTCTGAGATGCTGAGATGCCTGCTTAAACTCATCAGAGTATTGGATTCTCTTCTGAACTTTGTACCCAAACTTATAAATGATTGTAGAGACTTCTTCCATTAAAACTGAGACTAAGAAGCAGGTTGGAATTCAATTCTCCCCAAGAAAGTCTGTTTTCCTAGAAATTACATTTTGAAATACCAAAACAGTGAAATATTGAAATAGTAATTTATTGGACATGTTTACTTTTTCTTATTTTCCTATTCTATTTTCAGATAGTTGAGTGATACATTTAGTTACAACTGCTGAACCCTGCAGTACAGACAGTTTTAACTTTCAGAAGCAAGGAACATGCATTGTCCATCCTTTCAGTGAGATTTTTATTTATTTCATTTTGTTTTAGTTTAATTTTATTTTAGTTTATCTCATTTTATTTTATTTTATTTTACGTAAATATACAGAAGAATAAAGAAGAATAAAAGTAAAGCTGCAGAATGAGAAAATGGCATAGTTTTTCCTGTTTTGGCAGGATCAAGTGTGTGAAAAAAAATACAAACACTTAAAAGAATAGCCAATAGAATAAATTACATGACAAATCATACATCATTGCCATGGACACTTAGGAGGAAAGTGGAGAGAGAGAAGGGGTTTAACGGTGATTCAGAAGCCCAGTGACAGACAGAATCCCCTGTCCAGACTGTGAAATCAAAGTTGAAGAAAAACGTTTACTATCTGCACCAATAAAGAATGAGAAATAGAGTGAATAGCAATCAGTAAGTGTAAGGGAATGGGAGAAATCTCCAATTAAAAAAAAAAAAAAAAATGTCACTGAGAAGTAGAGGGGAAATAAATTAGTTTTGGAATCTACCACAGATAGGAGAAAAAAAAAACAATGGTTAAAAATATAGGAAGAGAGATTAATGTTCAACATTAAGCAAAATATTCAGTGGGAACATGAGAGAATTGCCTACAATGTTTGCAGACTTTTTTTTTTTTTTTTTTTTTCCTGTGGTTAGAAGTGTATTTAATTAAAAGTTGAATGAATTTTTGTACAGGATACTGTTGGAACAGTAGGTCTCTCCCTAGTTAAGCGGAATACTGCTTATTTTCTTACGTTCTCATGAGTTCAAGTACCACTTTAAAAAGTCAGTTGTTTGCTGTACATGATAGTAAAACACTTAAAATTAGGCCAATGCAATAATATGACGAATCTGATTAAGTAGATCTCACTGTGTTCAGCAGTTTTCAGCAGTGCCAGGGACTAGAATCAAAATGCTTAAATATGCCTGTTCATAACATCTTAATCTCTTTAAAAAAAAAATCTAAAATGCTTCACGAGGTTTCACTGCATATTTGTTCCAGAAACAGAAGTTCAAATTATCCTTGTAACACAGATGAACACTAAAAAATTGCCAGAAAAAAATATTAATTTTTGACTAGAAACATAATGAGAAAAAAGGTTAAACTTGTGGGTTGAGATAAAAACAGTTTAACAGGACAGAAAATAAAGGAACAACAACAACAACAATAATAATAAAGGAATATACAAAACAAGTGATGCACAATACAGTTGTTCACCACCGGTTGACCAATGTCCAGCCAGTTCTTGAGCAGTGGCTCCCCCCCAGGACAACTCCCAACACTGTTGATGAGTTATCAGCATTATCCTCATCCTAAATCCAAAACACAGCACCATACTAGCTACTAGGAAGAAAATTAACTCTATCCCAGCTGAAACCAGGACAAATATCTAAAACTGTTTTCCTAGAATATTTGTATGCTTACATGTTATTTTATAGTACTTTATGACTTCACTGGAATGCATTTTGCTTCCACAATAAATTGTACTGAAGTAACAGTAAGATAGAAATACAAGTAAGTACTAATTTGATAGAATTTATGTTAATGAGAGGAAGAGTAACTAGATCATCTCCATAAATAAAGAAAATGTGGTAAAATTAGTTACTGAAGGCTTTTGGAGAAGACTCAAAAATAGCATTACCTATCCATATTTAAATATAAAGGTTCCATTAAATCACAGATCAAAACTGCTCAGCAATGTTTCTCATTTTGTCAAAGAAAAATGAAAATAGATGTAAGGAAACCATTTTCTATGACATCTTGACATCTTTTAAACATATAAAATTATAAAGCAGACACCTAAACCAAACCTCCTGGATCACAAAAACCAGTCTCGATGCTATCACAGCCACAATATCTAGTCCTTTCACTGCATTTACAAATGTCTATTTTAAGATTCTGAAGAGCTTTTTATTCTCACCTGTCCTACTGGAAAGCTCTTTAGGACCTCACAGCTGTGATAGTTAGAAAATTTCTAATTTCCATTCCAAATTTATTCATGACCAATAATAAAGAATCATCTCACATTTTATCGGTGAGATAATAAATGTCATTTCTCTGTAACAGGATGAAAGTCAGCAGAACAGATTGTGAATCCCTTAAGAAAAGAGTGTAAAAAATGCTTAAACCAGATACAAATGAAATTTATGCTCAAGCTATAAATATATCTATATATATTGTTCTTTTTAGGATTTTTTTTTTTTTTTCTTTCTCAAAGCCTAAATTTGAACAGCTTATCTTTTACTAGCTAAAATTTTTAACCTATGTAGGTTTTAACCCTTACTAACAAGTCAATGTACATTCTTTACAGGAAGAAATTAAAATATCTGTAGCCTGATCCCAGTAAGTAAGTTATATGGCTATTTATTCTAAATGTTTGGATAAAGTCTTGTCTGTTCTAATTGCTCATCATGTTGCTCATGGGATGCCTACAGCTATGGAACTAAAAGTGCATGTAAGAAGAAAATTAAATTTAAAATGAAAATAATAACGATAGCAATGAGTCATTTTTAAATCTCTAGTTCCATAAGTTTTGCATTGGTTTATACCAGTTAAAACTTTGGCTCATTGTTTTTCTGTACCTTTTTATCTTTCTGTGTAATGTATTCATCATCCTAATCTTCAGGCATTATATGGAAAATGAAGAGTGACAGTTCTTTATATCCCTGGATGCATCTTGTTGTCTACCTAATAACAAACTGCCTTTTCAAAAGGAATTCAAATTACTGAGCATTTTCCATAAGGAAATTTTCTGGATCATTCACACTGTTTGATTACTGAGGACACTTTTTTGACCTTACATAATAATATTCATCACAGATTTAGAATTTAATCTCAGACCTTTTTGCTAATGTGGTCAAAACATGGGGCCAACGCTTAGGAGACACAGATTTATTCCCTATTATATATCAGCTTTTATAGCTTAAAATAGTGTGAGCAACATTTTTCATTTGATACATTTTTCTCACTGCTACTTTTGAAAGAGTGATTTTTGCCATATATAATCATTTTTTTCCACTGTGTTTCATGAGGAAAAAAAAAAAAAAAAAAAAAAAAAGGACAACAGGACAACAGAAATTAGAGGAATGGAAAAGCAAAACATTTAGATCCTAAATTAGAGAGCAGAGATTTGAATCTTTAGTTTTAGATTCTCCATTGATGCTGCATAAGGCAACAGTGTTTTAACAGGTGCTTTCCATATTAATGCCTACTTCTGTTCAGAGCACCAGCTGCCAAGTGAAACCTTATTCAGGTGGCTATATTTGTAAAACAGTCAGGTAATGAGCTATATCTTCTCTGTTTTAAAACTTTTTGACCTTGAATATTCCCAAAATACTCAGTCCATGTGCCAGATTCTTATAACTTTTCTCACATTGTTAAACTTCTGACTCCTTATATATATTTTTTTTTAGTGATATTCCTAGCAGAAATTATTATTTCTTCACCAAAACAACACGGGATTGATTTTTGTTGTTGTTCTGGGTGCAATATATATTTCTTTTCATCTTTGAGGAAGATAATATATAAGGTAATAATACATTAGGAGGGGGTGTTTTAAGATCACTTTATGCAAGTGATCTTAAGATTTTAAGATTACTTATGCAAGTAACTGAGCATAGCTAACCTTTTCTGGGTTCATGTTTTGTTTGTTTGTTTCAAGTGTCTCTTATTTAGAATTGAGTAAAATATGTAAGATCTAGGCATGTTCTCTCAAAATTAGTAACAAATTCTGTACAAATTCTGTAGCAGCAGCAGAAACAAGCTCTATTTCAGTATTCTTGAAGAAACACTCATGCCCAAATTCACTTCAGAACTATTCACCAAAGAGATGCTGATGCAGGCACAATGCAGTTTAAGAGCGGTCTCTGATTTAAAGCTGTGTCATTAGCACTGAATGGCTGTCTGAGTGAACAGCAGCAGCAGCTAGAATGAGAGACTGAGGGTAGCCAAATTGGACATAGTACAATATATATTATTCAAATAGATGGAGGTGTGAGCCTAACATCTGGCTGACTCATCTTATGAGTGCCAAAACATTCAGGCACTCAGGTTTGTGCTATTCCAGTAATCACTCAAACACTTATGGCAAGTAGTTTCAATAAACTGGAGCTTCTTGCCTGGTGACAGGACAAGGGGGAATGGGCTAAAGTTGCGCCAGGGGAGGTTTAGACTGGATATTAGGAAAAACTTCTTTACAGAAAGAGTTGTTAGGCACTGGAATAGGCTGCCCAGGGAAGTGGTTGAGTCACCATCCCTGGAGGTCTTTAAAAGACGTTTAGATGTAGAGCTTAGGGATATGGTTTAATGGATGATTTGTTAGTGTTAGGTCAGAGGTTGTACTCAGTGATCTTGGAGGTCTCTTCCAACCTAGACTATTCCGTGATTCTGTGATTCTTTTCTCAATTATTAAGCTAACACTCTGCCAATGAGGATAATAATAATAATAATAATAATAATAATAATAATCCCATCTTTGCTAGGAAGAGTCTTGTATTCCCCAGTTCTTGAGCCACAAAAGGAGATCATGACATAGGGTCAGCAGAGACACTCTAGCCTCTACTAAGATTTGTTATGTTGGAATATTTTATAAACTTGGATTTTTAGATTATATTTCCTCTGCAGGATTTTCTTTCTGTCCTTTTTCCACCTTATTATTATTATTATTATTATTATTATTATTATTATTATTATTATTATTATTATTATTTTAACAGAGCATGAGAAATGGAAAAAAAAAATATTTTCCCATTTCTCCACTTCAGGAGAACTAGAGCTGCGTTCAGCGAGGGCCAGGATAATCTCTGGTGAACAGGGATAGGACCCAAGGGAACGGCTTGAAGCTGCATCAGGGGAGGTCCAGGACCAGGAACCAGCAAAAGGTTCTTTGCTGAGAGGGTGGTCAGGCACTGGGACAGGCTCCCGTCCTCATGAGAGTGGTCATGGCACTGAGCATATCAGAGTTCAAGATGTGTTTGTACAACAGTCAAATGTATGGTTTGGTTTTTTGAGTGGTCCTGTGTGAAGCCAAGATTTGTACTTTTAGATCCTTGTGGCTCCCTTCCAACTCAGTATATTCTAGGACTGTGTGATAAAACTGCATCTCCTCTTGCACTCATTCTCGCATGGACTCCAGGCTTTCTCTGATACAGATGTCAGAAACTGTTTCTCCCTGTGGAGAGCTGGTAGCCATCAGGGCTTCTGGAAAGCACTCCTTTTTGTGCCTCATGGGGATGAGAGGCTATTCAGTCTTCTCCATGGTTCAGCCTTCTTTCCTGACCACTGTGATGGTTTTACTCGGGTAGGCAGCCGAGTTCCACCACAACCGCTCTCTCACTCCCCCTCCTCAAAGAGGAGTGAGGAGAAAATACGATGAAAGGGGCTCAAGGGGTTGAGATAAGGACTAGGAGATCGCGCAATAATTATCGTGACGGGCAAAACAGACTCAGCATAGAGAGAAAGTAAGATTTATTGCTTATACTAACAAGCTAGAGAAGTGAGAAACAAAGAAAAGAAACCAAAAGCACCTCCCCCCCCATCCACCCTCTTCCACCTCCTTCCCCCTGAGCAGCGCAGGGGAACTGGGGAATGGGGGTTATGGTCAGTCTACAGCACTTCTTCTCTGCCGCTCCATCTCGATCACTCTTGTCCCCTGTGCTGTGGGGTCCCACCCACGGGATGCAGTCCTTGCCGAACTGATCTGGTGTGGGCTGTCCACAGGCAGCAGCTCTTCAAGAACTGCTCCATATATGGGTCCGTACCACGGGGTCCATCCCTTTGGAGCAAACTGCTCCAACCTGGGTCCCCCACAGGCAGCAGCTCCTGCCGGGTCACCTGCTCCTGCGTGGTCTCCTCTCCACGGGCTGCAGGTCCGGCCCAGAATCTGCTCTGGCAGGGGTCTTCCACAGGCCGCAGTCTCCTTCAGGGCACAGGCTCCACCGTGGTCTCCTCCACGTGCTGCAGTGTGGAACCCTGCTCCACCGTGGTACTCCATGGGCTGCAGGGGGACATCCTGCTTCACCATGGTCCTCACCACAGGCCTCATGGGACTTCTGCTCCGGCGCCTGGAGCACCTCTCCCCCTCCTTCTTCACTGACCTTGGCGCCTGCAAGGCTGTTTCTCACTCCTCTCACCCTCCCAGCTGCTGAGTGGCGCAGCGTTTTTTCCCTGTCTTAAATATGCTCTCACAGAGGCGCAAAACAACATCACTTATTGGCTCAGCTCTGGTCAGCAGTGGGGCCCTTAGCAAACATGGGGCAGCTTCTAGATCCTTCTCACAGAAGCCACCTTTATGGCCCCCTGCTACCTTGCCACGTAAACCCACTACAACCACGTACAGGAACATCTCTGGTAAGATAATGTCCAAATGCTATATTTTCCAGGACAGTGAACTTAGAAACTTAGAACAAGGTTTACTGCTTTGTCATTTTTGATAGATTAAGCAGCTTAAAAAAAAAAAAAAAAAAAAAAAAAAAAAAAAAAAAAA
>CM021766.1:144923638-145037565 GCA_011076525.1 Nettapus auritus
AGAAAAAAGAAAAAAAAAAAAAAAGACCATTTATATAGAATATAGGTGCACTGGACATTACAAAGTTACTCTTCCTTCAAAAGATGGAGTAAGTGCCTGTTCCCCCAAAAAGGTCTCTCCATGTTTTTTGTCCCAGGTAAACACAGACTGCTTTCATCTGAAGAAGTCTATAGTTACCCACATCCTTCTTCCAGATGTAAGAGTTTCATGATCTGAATAGTAGTTTCCACAATGCAGACAAGTACTTCATCCATAATCTGCATATTTTCTTCCTGCTGCAAGTGCTTTACATGAAATCCTTTAAAAAGCTGTCTGGAGAACACAGAAACCTACAGGTTAGACATGACCTCAAGAAGTTTCTTGTCAAAATTCCTGCTCAAAGGGTGAGCTATGGGATTAGAATTTAGTTGCTCAGGGATTTATCTAGACAGCAAATGTGTAAATTGGGGATCCAACTAGGTTTCTGTTGACAAAGCTTTGGTGTCATGCAGATCTGAGGAATTACAAAAGGTTATTAGTCAATTTGGAAAGGATGCAACTGAATCACGACTATAGATCAAAGAGGTCCAAATCTCTAGCCTCCAAAGATTGAGGAAGTTTAAGAAAAGCCATGGCTACTAGCAGAACAGCAAAAAGGATTTATTTTTAAAAAAGAAATTTGATCACTAAGAGAAGGCTAATAGCTCAGTTAAACAGCAAATGAAAGGAGACCTACAACACCTTACATTTGTCACTTTGATGATCCCAACATTTTCATAAAACATTTCATTTCCATCACCATCAACTTCTTATATGGTTCTGCACAGACTACATTAACTACAGTTACAGGATACATTCAGAGAAAATTTCCTCTTCAACTTTTCTTATTCTAATCCATTCTGAGAAGAAATATATATATATATATATATATATTTCCATAATTATATGTTGTGGTTTAACCCGATCGGCAGCTAAGCACCACACAGCCGTTCGCTCACTCTTCCCCTTCCTCCCCCTCTCTGGGATGGGGGGGGAAGAAACGGGAAAATGACTCCTGTGGGTTGAGATAGGGACAGTTTATTAAGACAGAAAAAAAATTGTAATAATGATAATAGTACTACTAATAATAATGTGTATGAAACAAGTGATGCACAATGCAATTGCTCACCACCCGCTGAACTATGCCCAGCCTATCCCCGAGCAGGAGGCCCCCCACCCCGACTAGCCACCCCTATATATTGCTTAGCATGACCCCAGATGGTATGGAATACTCCTTTGGCCAGTTTGGGTCAGCTGTCCTGGGTCTGTCCCCTCCCAGCTCTTGCTGCACCCCCAGCCTGCCTGCTGGCAGGACAGAGCGAGGAGCTGAAAAGTCCTTGGCTTGGTATAAGCACTGCTCTGCAACAATTAAAACATCAGCATGTTATCAGCACTCTTCTCACCCTAATCCAAAACATAGCACCCTACCAGATACTGGGAGGAAAATTAACTCTATCCTAGCTGAAACCGGTACAAGATCTTCTGTTTTTACTAGGACTATCTGAGCTTTCCCTTGTTTATTTACCTTTGTTTTGTGTGTGTGTGTTTGCAGTATAAACTGAGTATTATTCTTATGCCTTAAGAACATAATCCTTTTGCTTTCTCCCCCCTAATCAGTGATGCACCAGAAAGACACTGAAATCCTTACACACTTTGAGCAAAGTGATCTATTAAAAGATGTCCATATCCATTGCAGGGGTTTTGGACTTGATCTTTAAAGGTCTCTTCCAACCCAATCCATTCCATGATTCTGTAATTCTATTCATTCTACCCAAAGAAGTAAGGTTGTGATAGAATGAAATTCCACTCCCTAAAACCTGGTGAGTCACAAATAGGACAGCTACTCACTATGAAATGGAGCACTAAGAAATCTATGAAGCATGACCAAGTTCTGTGATGCTAACTACATGAAACGTTTCACAAGCTGCTATCATTTTCCAATCCTTTTATCAAAGACAACAACATACGAAGACTCATTAGAACATGAAAACAACAACCTTCAAAAACCATTCACCATCTATGATATTAATTTCAAATGATCTGTTACGATTTTATAGATATAATTAGCAAATAAATTATTATTAAAAAGAGTGTTGGGGTGGTGGGTTTTGTTTGTTTGTTTTGTTGTCACTGCTGTTTTTGCTGCTTGTTGGTTTGTTCTTGTATAGAGAATAAAAAGAGATATCCAGGATATCCTGGGATCTTGGACATCTTGGTGTTAT
This sequence comes from Nettapus auritus, assembly GCA_011076525.1. Lineage (NCBI taxonomy): Eukaryota > Metazoa > Chordata > Aves > Anseriformes > Anatidae > Nettapus > Nettapus auritus. The sequence goes on from CM021766.1 coordinate 144,925,879, forward strand.
AGTGTGGTGGTTTTACCGTGCTAGGCAGCTGAACACCACAACCGCTCTCTCACTCCCCCTCCTCAGATGAGGAGGGGAAGAAGTAAAGGAAAGAACAACTTACGGGTTGAGATAAGGATAATTTAATTAAAAGGAACAAATATAGATTAAGGAAATATTATTAATTAACAATTCAACTAAAGGGAAAAAGGGAAAGGGGAAAGGGAGGGGGAAAGGGAACAGTAAAAACAAAACAAGTAAAGGCTACATGGAAATGCAGAGGAAAGAAATTATTCTCTACTTCCCGCAAATGAGCGATGCGTGACCACGTCCTTGAAGCAGGGCCTCAACACACGTAGCCGGTGTTCGTGAGGAGGACAGACGTTTTTGCAACGAAAGCCCACCCCTCCCCTCTTCCTCCTTCTTCCACCTTTTAATGCTGAGTGTAACATCATATGGTATGGAATATCCCTTTGGTTGGTTTAGGTCAGCTGCCCTGGTGATGTTTCTTTCTCACTTTTTGCCCACCCCCCAGGAGGGTTAGAGAAAGTCCTGATACTGTGCCAGCACTTCTCAGCAGCAGACACAACACTAGTGTGATACCACTGCTGTTCTAGCTACAAGTGCAGAGCGTGGCACTGTATGGGCTGCTGCAGGGAAAGTTAACATCCCAGCCAGACCCAGTACATATAGAAAATTCTATTCAACATACTCCTGACTCAAAAATGATGATCACAGTTGGTCTCCCTGACCAACTCCACCCCGTTTTATTTTCAACATGATTTCATACGGCATGGAATATCCATTTGGCCAGTTGGCGTCAACTGTTGTGGTTGTGTCCCTTCCCAGCTTCTTGTGCACCCCCAGCCTTCTCACTGGCAGGGCAGTGTGAGATTGTGAAAAGTCCTTTACTGAGTGTACTGCTAAGCAACAACTAAAACATCACATTTTAGTAAACAACATTTTATCAGCATTATTCTCATCCTCAGTCCCAAAACACGGCACCAGACCAGCTACTAAGAAGAAAATTAACTCTATCCCAGCTGAAAACAAGACAATAGCCAAGCACCAAGAATCCTCCAACCATGCACCTCAACCTTTTTTTCACATATTGGTGCTTCAACATGGAGACTTCTATAGTGCTTAAGAGCACCTCCATTTCCCTACTATAAATAGCAAAATCCAACATATCAATTATTTTCCTTGCTGCAGCAAGCGTAACTTGCAGTGAATCAGTCTCCTCTTGTGGAACAGGTGTGAGCACTCTGTAAGCAATCCTGCCTGTAAATCATAGTCAGTCCTCAGATACATGGTCACAGCATAAAAATCTGGACTAAGTATGTAGTCCAGAGTTTGTGAAGCTTCTGACCAGTGGATATTTCAAATTACAGGAAATTTTCATGCTTTTTTAAAGTGATGGTTTGGGGAAGTGAACTAGTCATTTTAAAATGGTCTTTTAAACTTTTAAAAGTGATTGGCCAAATTTAATGCACTGAAATCTTCCTGTATGCTCAGTGAGTACTCAGCATAATCACATGGGTTTATATCCACAGATAAATGAGCCAAGTAGACATTGATAATCAGGATATTGATGCCAATAATACACACACCAGAGAACTCTAAATGCCTGGCTAGAGCTGGAATGATCCTGATTCATAATAGCATGCTTTCAGAAGTTTCATTCTTTTAGCAGCTGAGGCATTTTTCTGCTAGTTAAATGCAAGATCATTCTAATTGATGTTAAGTCCTTCCAGTGAACAGCAAACAGCCTCGAGCCAAACACCAATAATGCTACCAAGTGACTGTATTAGTCCAGACCTGGGTGTTGCTGAGATCAGCTTGTGCCTTTGAACTGTGCCTCTTGGATCATGTCAGTGCAGGCACCAGGGCATTTAATTTTGCAGCAAGCTGCCATCACCACATTCTATTACTCTGAATTCCTGTTACCATCCTCCAAGCTCTGCCAGCCTCCATTACTAACTGTATTTGTGTCATTGTTGGGCTGCGTAAGCATCTAACTGTGCACAGCAGCTTCTCCAGTTATGAATTGCACCTTATGTTTCCATGGAGCAATGTCAAAGGCTTTAGCTTATCATTTAATGCTGCACTTGGATAAACTCAGATGATTTGTTACCATATCAGCTTGTCAGAAAACAAAAAGTGAAACAGGGTAAGCTTTTAACAACTATTATTTTGAAGCTAAATAACAGCTATAAAACAACAGCAAGAGTAGACAGAAGAACTTCCAAACTAGTAAAGTTCATTTTCTTGCTGGTGTTTTGCCATTTGTAGTAACCAAGGCTTTAGGGCAGCATTCATCATTAATACATTACAGGCAAGATTTACCTTAATTCTCACCTTATTACTGGGAGAATTGAACTTCTGGGAAGGACTTTTTTGATTACTAATCCAAATCTGTTACTCATTTTACAGCCCACAACTCCATTCATAAAATGGATGATGTGACATATAGTTTGCAGGCATCAAAATTCTTGAATGGACATCATATGGACTTATATATAACATATTCAGGAAATATTTACCTATGTCGAAGAGAAAAGCAGACCAAAGGAAGCCTATTTGTACTTTATGGTTTTCACATCCCACCAAAACTGAGCAATGTCAAAGGCTTAATAGCTTAAGTATTAAGCTGCAGTCCAATACAAAGTTTTCTATTAACCACATGCATGCATGGCTAACACAGAGCAGGTGTGTAGAACCCTGCTTCCTGTTATCCTTCTCAGTGCCTTATCTTCATGGTGTACTACCTCTTGCCTGTCATTAGCATCTGTGGAGATTTTTTATTTCCCTGCTGTTATTAAATCTTCACATCAGGTTTGTTCACATCACAAAAAATGCATCTCAAAGAGAGTGGGACCACAAGAGTTAAGAAAAAAAAAATTATAATTTAAATTCACTGGTGTAATGCCTTATAACATGTACAGAAACACAATAACCTGCTGTGATGAAGGAACCAACGGACATTCTCACTTAAGTAAAGGACACTGAGCTGTTCTCCTCTCATTGTTTCATCCTTGTAAGATGATGGTGGTACAGATATATGCAGGTGTTTTGGGAAAAAATCCAAATTGTACAGGAGATCCTGACCTTGGCTTGAAATAAACCTGAAATTAGTAGATACCATTGCATACATTCTGAATCTACTAGCATTTCCAGACAGATATTTTCTGAAAGGTCCATCACTAATTATACGTGAAGAGTACATAATGTATTTTTCCTTCTTGAACATAGGATTGCATGGACAGGGTCATATTGTTATGCCTTATAAATACTGTGCATTTTCACACCTATAAGTGCAAACTTACATTGTTTTTGGATTCTCATGATTTCCTATCTATTTTTGAAATACTTCCCCAGTTCTGATGTACTCCTAAAATAAAAAAAAGCCGGCAGCCAACCTATTTGCGAAATGACAACATTTTAATATAGCAGTTTCTTTCACATTTCGCCCCAAGAATTATTCAACCTAGGAAAAAGGAAATATGCTGTACTATATTGCAGTTATGAATATAGAATTACTGGACATCTCTTTACTTCTTTGATCTAAGTGATCAACATATATTTAAATAGTGAATACTGAAATGCTGAAACTGTAAGAAAATCAGTGTCTAAACCAAGGAAATTATAATTTAATTCAGTGCTGTTGGGAATCACAGAATTCCCACACTGGCTTGAAAGAGAAGATCATCTGCAGCTCCTGGTAACTATGCATAGTGAAAATAAAGTTTAAATGGAATCTCTGTCCTGTTTGAATCATTGTAATCTGTACAGTTTTCTATAAAAAATATACTAAAAAAAATATGCAATGATTACAACAATGAACTTGGATTTAAGATTCGCACTCAGAGATTCCTGTTGTTACCTTAAAAAATTAATTGGAACAAATTTTTCCGAATGAACTAGGCTAAAAGATTTACATTCAAAAGCATGAAATTCATATTTTCTGTATTACTACAGTACCTAATTTCATCACACATTAGTACTACTCTGCCTTCCTTATCCCTATTGGGAAGTGCTACACAACATCAAAAGCCAGGTTGGGTGGGACTTTGAGCAACCTGGTCTAGTGGGAGGTGTTCCTGCCCATGGCAGGAGGGTTGGAATCAGATGATCTTTAAGGTCTCATCCAACCCAACCCATTCTATGATTCTATGATCCGTTAGACAGATAACCAACTTGCTTCTGGGATTGATACCTTTCTTCAGTGCTATTAACTTCCATCAATCTTAGGAACCAGTGTTCTTCTTCTCTGTCAAAATCAGGGATTGTAGAACAACGAAAGCAAAAATTCAGGATGAATAGTCCAGAATATGATGGCATTTTGCAGCTACCAGCTGGAACACTTAAAACTGTAGTTTCTTTGCAACTGTTCTGTTCCTTTAAGCTAATGTTATGCATAATTTGAAAAGAAAATGTAACTTCCTCTCTATTTCTTCCACTTTGTTCTTTTTCCCCTACCTACTTTTATAGATTTTTTTTTTTTTCTTTTTCTAATTTTGATATTTTCCCATTATCTGGGAGTATATATTACCTGCATATCTGAACTTAGCCGGAGAAGATTTTAACTGTTTATCTACAAATCTTAGGCATTTATTTGGGGAGATCAGGAAGCTCTTATTAACTGTGTGGGAAACAGAGCACTGGTTGCCCAGAGAGGCTGTGGAATCTCCCTGCTAGGAGATCTTCAAAAGCTGCCTGGACATGGTCCTGGGCAGTGTGCTCTAGGTATCCCAGATTGAGCTGGGGGTAGAGTGTTGGACAAGATGACCTCCAGAGGTGCCTTCCAACCCAAACCATCCTGTATTCCTGGGGTTCACATTGCCAATGCTATGGAGCTCTTGGTTAACTTTATATTAAATGGAAGAAATAAGCCCCTTAGGATGGTACAGATTTATATAGATGAGATAATCCCTTCCTGAAATTTACCTACTCTGATTATTTGAAGCTTAAAAAGACTTACTGAGGCAGACACATAGATATCGTGGATATCACATCCAGATTTGATAAACTCCACTGTAGCTACCTAAAATTTTGACTCAAATTATGAGCCATTTAGACAGGTGTGTTGTGCTGTGTTCCCAGCTCTTGGCTCAGGGATGCATCCAGCCAAACATCATTCTACCACTGTTTTTGCCATGCAAAACATGGTGGTTTTACCCTGCTGGGCAGCTAGACTCCACCAAAACAGCTATCTCACTCTCTCTTCTCCTCAGAAGAGAGTATGTTGGGGAAAAAAAAAAAAGAAAAAAAAAAAAAAAGGCTAACAGTTTGAGATAAGGTTAATTTAGTTAAAGAGGAGGGAGGAGGGGAACAGAATAGTATGAAATAAATATCTGGGCAGAATTTAGAGTATGCTGAGTAAATATCACTCTAGCAATATATCTTTATTATAGAAAGCTGCACATTTTTTTCCTTATGCTAATGTGTGCTACAGAGATAACGTCATTTAGAGACAAAATGTTTTTGTTAAATAACTCCTCAGAGAGACCTGAGCTGCTATGCTTTAAGTTTTCAAAAGGGCTGGAAATGCAGTGGAGTTGGGCTATCTGTTGGAAGATGGGAGAAATTAGTATACTCATCAGTGATTACAATGGGTTGGGATTGCCTGGAAATCAGACTAGAGAGGCTTTCTTACTATTAGAAGAGGTTTAACAAAATAGATTAGGAGAATAATCAGAAAAGGACTTAGAGAATATAAATGATATGTTATGAATGATAGGTTTCTATCTTTGAAAGGAGGAAGCAGAAAGCTTTTTAATCTCAATCCATCTTGTGTTAAAATTGTGTTTTTATGTCACATGGAGAAGCCCATGCTGTGGTGGGTGATCCTTCCTGTATTCATCTGAGATCCGGCAATTAAACACAGTCTTGTCTGAACCTCCAAAAGGACTTACTCATGTATAGGTGTCTACAGGTTTATAACCTTTCAATAATAAAACAGAACCTCAAAAGAAGAACAAAAGCGTCTAAGTAAAATAGCCTGCCCATCTTCATAAAGGCAGGCACATTTGGGTCTTATTCCAATGAGCTCATGGAAAATGAACCAAATGGCTGATGCCTCCCATCCCCCAAATAAAAGATAATTCATTTTTAAGAGGTGGATATCACTATATTGATGGAAGTACTCAGATCAGGGAAGATATGAGTCCCCCTCAGTTTGGCTAATATGCAAAAGCTGAGCATCAGCCATGCTTCCTTCTCTGTTTGCATTTTCAGGAGTTGACTAGGTTCATTTTTACCAGGGAACACTTGTAGAAACCTACTTTGAAGAAAGGTTTGAACAGAAGTACCTCTCTTGAAATCAACACCCTCAAAAGGGTTAGGACTTCAGCTACATCATGTGTTTCCCATTACAGCTCTCACTCACAGTCTAGGTTTTATTCCTCATTCTATTGATCTATTCTTCTGTTAACATTCAGAGGTCCTAGATGCCTGTTTCTGGGGTTACAATGGAATTCACATAAATGTTTAATTTAAATAAAGGAGATGCAAATCTCATTAGTAACTTTATTAATCTCTAATTGGAGAGAAGATCATGTTAATCAGGCAGTATTTGCATAAACATGATACTGATTATTCCAAAATCATATCATGAATGCAAAAATATCTCCAGTCTGATTGGATCCTGCACTAAAGAAAATTAAAGAACAAATTCTAATTACTTCTAGCAGTTGAATTTGTAAACTGTTTTCCAGTTTCCAATTTAATCTAACTATGCTTACTCTAGCTAATCTCAAACTCACTTTCAATTTAGGCTTTCATTTTGTACCTGCTGTCATAGTATCAGTTCCTTATCTCTTCAACAAAAGATCATATTCTCTCCAGACTTGTTTGTAGAGCTGATCTCTTAGGGAAGACTAATATAAGACCTGTAAATGCTGAGGTGGTCATATGGCTTTACTAACACCAATAGAAAGGTCCATTATTACAGAGGACACCTGGGAATTTTGAAATAATTATTTCCCAAGAGTTTTTTTTCAGAAATAAACTATTTGCATGCAATATTGTTGTTCTTCTGTTCTCCAGAACATCAAAGTTTTTGTTTTATTTTCTTGTTGCCTTTTCACCTTTTCTACTGGAAGTATGTTTGAAAATGATAATACTTCCGTTCAAAAGGATAGAAGGGACAGAAGCAGAAAAAATCAGATTTGGGTTTCATTGACAAACCTTTTTGGGGGTGAAGGAGAAGAAAAAAGTAAAAAACAATAATAATCTGTTTCACAGATGATTCTAGAAAGACACCAGCATGCAAAGAAAAACCTCTAATAATGACAATTAGTTGCATTGCCATTGAGATGGACTCAGGGAATCCCCACTACTGAAAACAGATACCACTCTGTCTTGAATAAAAAACACAATCAATCACCTTGATTCAAAATGTGTCAGATATTTTTATCTTCCATGGTCCAAAAACATTGCTGATATCAGCTCATACTGAAACAAACAAACAAAGAAACAAAACAAACAAACAAAAAAACCCTGCACAGACTGAATGGATAATATAGCCAAGAGGATGCATTTCAAATACATCTTTCAGCCTAGACTGGATGTCTTTCTTTCTTTCTTTTTCTTTTTTTTTTTTTTTTTTCAAGTACAGAAAACTAAGTAACCAAGTAGCTGAGTGAATTACTCTAGGTTTCTGTTTATGACAATTACATACACGTTTGCTATTAAACTAATCAGAAATATAACTTCAGTATAATTAATAAATAATAAGCATATTGTTTGAGGATGCTAAATATTTAAGTTTATGTTTTACATATCTCACTTGTTTTTCAGTAACTTAATGTATCTGTCTAGAAAATAACTAGGCAAAAATCTCTTGGCTTTATTGTTATTACCAACTGTATTCTCCCTTGCCTAATCCATTAACATAATTCATATAATTGATGCAGATACTTGCAGCTGTGGAACAGACAAATATTATCCCCAAATGAATTTGGCCAGTAAAGTTATTGCTTTGTTTTTCTACACCTTTCTGAGGAGAAACAGAAATCTGGTGCTTAAAAATAAGTACATTGAAGATATAAAGAACCATCATTTCCAAAAGCTTCTTCTTACACATTTCACTTAAAAATTTTTCTTATATCTGCCTGTTCATGTACCAACACGTGAATTCTGCCTTCACACAAGCAAGAAAAATCCTGTGAGCTTCACTGGAGGCAAGCAGAATTTTAAGCTAACAGCATCTGACCATAAAACTGTAAGACTGTGCTTCTGTTATATGCCATAGGCTTTGTGATTATGGGAAACTACTTTAGAATAAAATTCATTAGAGGCACCGAAGGCCTCTATTTCCTTAGTGGAAGATCAGAACCTCCGAAAATTAAATCCTTACTCAATTTCTTTTTACAGCAACTTCTGCAGTTACTCAGGTGTCTGTGAGGTATCTACAACTAATATTCTCCTTCCACTCAAAAAGCATTCTTATGACCTTCACAGATACTGCAAAAATTGAAAGTGCTATTTGAAAGATACTGCAGAAATTGAATATCCTTTTGTTTTCAACCCTTCATGCAGATCTTACAGTTTTAGTGCAAATCTTCAGGAGAAATTGGTAACTCAAAGCTATGGTAGAGAAACTGAGGGTACTATTGCCTCTTCCAAGATCTCACAGCATTACTCTTTACTGGGAAAAAAATCAGTGAAGTTTCAGATCTTCCCTGGACCACACAGTGGCTGTTTCCTGAATGGAAAGGCAAAGACCAAAAGGTAGCAAAGAGCCTTCCTTCATCTTCCTCCCAATGTTCACAAGACCTTACTGCTGAGAGCTAGATACTGTAGAGGATTTAGACACATAAAACCAAACCCTACTTCTCATCTCACCATTGCTAGGTTCAGGTAGTGATGTCTGCTTTGCAGCCTATGTTGTATGTTACTAACGAACTTCCTTGTTGAACAATGGTTTTAAGATCTCCTATTGAGCTTCTGTGCATTTCAGATCATCCTATTTCTGAACAGCTTTCTGCAAGCAATCCCATACAGGCCCATTCACGATCTCTGATGTTATGGATTCTCCCATCCATCCAAGTACATATCTCAGCTGTTCTAATGCACTGAGAGTATGTGATGCCTCACATTAGTTAGTTATAGCACCATTTCCTTGGACAGGAAAAATGCCTGGCAATTGCCCTTACCAATGTGATTCCTTGCTAAAAAAATGAGTTTTGTTAAATGCTTTGGCTCCAGCTGTCAGTGTTCAAGATTCTCATCACTTATTCTCAGGTGGACAGTATCACACCTCAGTGTTAGATGTCTGAGTTTAAAGGAGGACTGGGGATATTCCAGGCTTCAGTGCTCTTTATGTCATCTACATAATTGCCTGGGCCCCCCCCCCCCCCCCCCAAAAAAAAAAAAAAAAAGAAAAAGCTGTGCTTAAAACAGCATATTGAAAGATGCACAATTAGAAGTGAAACATGACAAAACTGAGGTACTCTATCAGGTCTAGCTCACATAGCACCCATGATCTTTAGATATCATTACTTCTTTTTCATTTAATGTCTCTCTTCTCTTCATGGAGCACATAAACGAAGAAAAGCCATACCCTTGATTGCTCCTCTTTGACCAGTGACAAAGAAATTTTCTTAATCCGTAGTAGTTTTCTACAGACTTTATGAGGCCTTGCACCCTATCCTCCCTCAGATTTTTCATCTAATTTACTTCAGCACAATCCTATCAAAATAAGCCACTTTAGCAGATAGGACCCTTAGGCATTTCAGAAAGATGCAGTTTTTGTTGGAAGCTGTTTTACTTACAGTCTCAGGACTGGCTGTGGTTTGGTAGAAATAAACATTATTGATGGTTTATAGGCAAGATACCCAGGTATTGTAAATTAATATGGCTGCAATATTAAGTAGACCTATAGTGATTTAGACCATCTGAGCACCTGACCATTATAACTTATGTGGTAATTCCCTACAGATATCTCTTGGAAAGTGAATTTACTGGAAACTGAGTTGTTTGTTCAATATTCTGATGAATTTTGCTCTGGGGTTGAGAGAAAGAACTGATACAGAAGTTCTGTAATGGTCCAAGAAGGAATACACACACAGGTGATGTAATATATAAACATGATGAAGTAGAAATGCAAGAAGAAATTGTGCAGCAAATCAATAGTCATTTCCCACTGCTGTTTTCAACTGTAAAAACATAACGCAGGCAATGAGGGAGGTATATGATTTCTCATTGAATAACAATTTGAAGCAGACACAAATATTTGCTTTTAACAGAAGCAGTATTTCTACCACATATTCCCACAGCATGAAAAAAAAAAAAAAAAAAGTCATTCGAGATCTGTAGAAAAAAATCAAAAGTGATCTCATCTTTTCATCACACTAGGTGGTCCTTTCTAGCTTATATGCCTTTGCTCTCTTACTTTTCTTCCTAAAAGAAAAAAACAAAAAACAAAAAAACAAAACAAAAACAAAAACAAAAAAAAACAAACAAACTGTGAATATAGTGCAGAAGCATTTTCGCTAAAGAATTTGTGTAAAAGAGCGCTATTTTATAACAGCAACATTAACAGATTAGGATTTTTTTAATGGTATGAATTAACTAATGTTGATTCAACATTTGATCAAATATTTGAAGGTTCAGATAACTGAGAGAATTTTGCTTTCCATTTGGTTATCTCATCTGAGGATCCCTGTCTTGCAATGGCAAAGTAATACTTTCTTAAAAAAATAAAAGACCATGAGTGCATGAAAACTTTCAAGATACTCCACATACCAATTCATGCCTACTTTTAGATCCCTGTCCCTATTATCTTATTCTACCAGTAGAGTGGAAAAAGTAGAATAAAATTAGGCATCAAATTTAACTCTGACTTAATCCTTTTTCCTCTTCAGTGAATCAGACAGCTTTGTTTATATGACTACTTTTGAGAATGGAGTCTTGGAAGCCACAGCAAAGCAACATGAAGCAACAAGACTTCACAGAATGGGAAGAAAAAACAACAACAAAATAAAAATTTATATGACTTACATGTCATAAAACTCCTTCCCACACTCCACCCTAGCCTCAATCTGCAAGAAAAGCCGTTTGCACTGTTCTTGGTTTACTGGTAAAATAGTTTGCATAACATTAATCATCACCATCTGATTTTCATCCCTCAGTTTCCTGGGGTCAGGGATTTTCATCTCATATTGTGAACAAAGAGCTTTCTCTACCACATATGTTCTGGTCAAGCCAGACTCAGGCATTTGTATATATGAACTATCACCCATTGCTTCACTCACCATACTGTTTTCTTCAGTGCAATATAATGCTGTTAAGAGTATAACAGCACCTCAGATCAGATTCTATTTCAATTTGGGGATCATTCAGTCAGTGCTGATATGAGTTGTTGAAAGTAAGTATGTCATTACTCAAAATTCTTTTTAAGTCTGAAATTAATTAAAGCATTAAAATATGTACATTAAATGCAAGAGAAACAGCAAACAAAGCTATGTTCTATTTTTAATTGGAGAGTAGTACTTAAGCCAGAAAACATAATTAGTTACACAGGAAAAATAAATAATAATAATAATAAAAAAAAAATTAAACTTCTTTACTAACGAGTGAATTAGGATTCAGGGTCAGAGTGCAAACATGTTGGTGACATTGTGAATTATTAATCACAGAATCACAGAATCACAGAATCACAGAATTTCTAGGTTGGAAGAGACCTCAAGATCATCGAGTCCAACCTCTGACCTAACACTAACAGTCCCCACTAAACCATATCCCTAAGCTCTACATCTAAACGTCTTTTAAAGACCTCCAGGGATGGGGACTCCACCACTTCCCTGGGCAGCCCGTTCCAATGTCTAACAACCCTTTCGGTAAAGAAGTTCTTCCTAAGATCCAACCTAAAATTCCCCTGGCGCAACTTAAGCCCATTCCCCCTCGTCCTGTCACCAGGCACGTGGGAGAACAGACCAACCCCCACCTCGCTACAGCCTCCTTTGAGGTACCTGTAGAGAGCGATAAGGTCACCCCTGAGCCTCCTTTTCTCCAGGCTGAACAATCCCAGCTCCCTCAGCCGCTCCTCGTAGGGCTTGTTCTCCAGGCCCCTCACCAGCTTCGTCGCTCTTCTCTGAACTCGCTCAAGCACCTCGATGTCCTTCTTGTAGCGAGGGGCCCAAAACTGAACACAGCACTCGAGGTGCGGCCTCACCAGAGCCGAGTACAGGGGGACGATCACCTCCCTAGCCCTGCTGGTCACACTGCTTCTTATACAGGCCAGGATGCTGTTGGCCTTCATGGCCACCTGAGCACACTGCTGGCTCATATTCAGCCGACTATCAACCATCACTCCCAGGTCCTTCTCTGACAGGCAGCTCTCCAACCACTCATCTCCCAGCCTGTAGCTCTGCTTGGGGTTATTGCGTCCCACGTGGAGGACCCGGCACTTGGCCTTGTTGAACTTCATACCGTTGACCTCAGCCCATCGGTGCAGCCTATCCAGATCCTCCTGCAGAGTCTTCCTACCCTCGAGCAGATCAACACACACACCTAACTTGGTGTCATCTGCAAACTTACTGAGGGTGCACTCGATCCCCTCATCCAGATCATTGATGAAGATATTAAAGAGGACTGGCCCCAGCACCGAGCCCTGGGGAACGCCACTAGCGACCGGCCTCCAACTGGATTTGACTCCATTTATCACGACTCTTTGGGCCCGGTCATCCAGCCAGTTTCTAACCCAACGAAGTGTGCGCCAGTCCAAGCCAAGAGCAGCCAGTTTCCTGAGGAGAATGCTGTGGGAAACGGTGTCAAAAGCCTTGCTGAAGTCAAGGTAGACCACATCCACAGCCTTTCCCTCATCCACCCAGCGCGTCACTTTGTCATAGAAGGAGATCAGGTTCGTCAAGCAGGACCTGCCCTTCATAAACCCATGCTGACTGGGCCTGATCGCCTGCTTGCCCCGCAAGTGCTGCATGATGACTCTCAAGATAATCTGCTCCATGAGCTTCCCTGGCACTGAGGTCAAACTGACAGGCCTGTAGTTTCCCGGGTCAGTCCTCCGGCCCTTCTTGTAGATGGGCGTCACGTTTGCTAGCCGCCAGTCAACTGGGATCTCCCCCGATAGCCAGGACTGTTGATAAATGATGGTAAGCGGTTTGGCCAGCTCCTCTGCCAGTTCTCTCAGTACCCTCGGGTGGATCCCGTCCGGCCCCATCGACTTGTGCACTTCCAAGTGCCGTACCAGGTCACCAACCATTTCTTCATGTATAGTGAGGGCCACATCCTGCTCCCCATCCCCTTCTACCAGTTCAGGGAATTGGGTATCCAGAGAACAACCGGTATTGCCGCTAAAGACTGAGGCAAAGAAGGCATTAAGCACCTCCACCTTTTCCTCATCTCATGTAACTAAGTTTCCCCCCGCATCCAGTAAAGGATGGAGATTCTCCTTAGTCCTCCTTTTTGTATTGATGTATTTATAAAAACATTTTCTGTTATCTTTAACGGCAGTAGCCAGATTGAGCTCCAGTTGAGCTTTGGCTTTTCTAATTTTGTCCCTGCACAGCTTCGCAACATCCTTATAGTCCTCCTTAGTGGCCTGCCCACTTTTCCAAAGATTATAAACCCTCCTTTTCCTCCTAAGCTCCAGCCACAATTCTCTGTTTAGCCAGGCTGGTCTTCTGCCCCGCCAGCTCGTCTTTGGGCAAGTGGGGACAGACCGTTCCTGCGCCATTAAGATTTCCCTCTTGAAGAGTATTAAATTACATTAAATTACATTAATGTTAAAAAATAAAATAAAATAAAATTATTAAATGCTAAGTGTTGGGAATATTACATTTTATTCATTTCATAAGGACTTCCATGTAGAATTCAACAGTATTTATTAACTAAAATAGGTTTGAGTAGTGAGAAAGAAAGATAAACACTGAAACACTTTTCCCCTCAACCCCTTCCCCATGCCCAACATCCCGCCTTCATTCCAACTGCTCTTTCCCAGTCGCACAGGAATGGGATGGGATGGGATGGGATGGGATGGGATGGGATGGGATGGGGACTGCACTCAGCCATCCCCCTCTCCCCAGCCCCTCTCGGCCGCCCCTTCCTCCTCACCCATGGCCCTGCTCCAGCGGGGGCCCTGCCTGGGGCTGCAGCCCTTCAGAACACCCCGCTCCCAAGGGGGCTCCCCACGGGCGCAGCTCCCTCAGGAAATGTCCCCCTGCTGCGGCGGGGGCCCTCCCTGGGCTGCAGGGTGGAGATCTGCTCCAGCGAGGGCTCTGCAGGGCTGCCAGGAAATCCCTGCTGCCTGTGGGCCTGGAGCCCCTCCTGCCCTTCTCCTCCTGGGGCCTGGGCCCTTCTGCTGCTTCTCCCTCGCCCTGGGCCTCCTTCTCGGCCTGTGCCTGCTCTGCCCCTTTGGAAATCTGTTTTGGATTTTTGGCACCGCCAGCTTGGTGCTGGGCTCAGCTGAGCCCTGCTGTGGGGCTGTTGGAGCCAGCAGGAATCATCTGGGTCCAGCACGGGTCATCTGGGTCCAGCACGGGGCAGCGCCCGGCCTGTGCCTATAGGAGGCCTTGCTCTCTTGCAACACATGGGCACTGACATGCAATACAATAATTAAGAAAATAAACTGGCTGCATCTGAGGACATGGAGCTTTTGTGACCTCACCTCCATTATGGTAACAGAAACACACAGTAGTTGTTTCTGACTGCAGTAGTTGTTTAGACTGCAATTGTGAAAATAGCCTTGACTTTGGTGGGGCTAAAAGTGTCTTCCTGGTTGTGTAAGGTTACTTCTGCCAGTAAATTTTGGTCAGATACTGCCTATAATATTATCTTACTTATGTACATCTAAATGTGGTGCCTGGTCAGATCAATTACATTTATTCTGATATGTTTAAGGCAGAATTTGTCCTCACCCCACACCACCCCTTAATCTGTACCTCATTTCAGCTCAGATCAGCATCCAGTTCACAAGACACCTGGTTGCTGCTCCTTTTTGTGGTTTTAGTGTGCAGATAGCTCTTCAATTTTCTAAACCTAATCCCACAGGGCAGAGCTCCCTTCCGTGGTCTGGCATTCCCTATTTGTGCCTGTTACATCTATGCGGCCATGAAAGCTTCTTCTCCTCTCCATAAACACATAAACTCAGATTTTGTTACCTGATGTGCTTTATACTTACAATTGGCACTTCTTTGTTTTGATCATGGCCAAGTCACTAAAACCTATTAGAGTCACAAGAGAAACAGCACCTCTGTGGGCTTTCATTCTCTTCTGTAGCATTACTCCAGGCCTTCGACCACCTAGGCACCAAAGTTTATGTTTTACTATTGTCAGGGAGATTACAGTGTATTTCAGACATGGCTTTAAGGCAACTGCTTTATTTGCTAGTAGCAGTGTAGCCATGGCAGTACAGAGATAACAGTGGAGCTATAAACAGTCATTGAAAACTAAAAAGGAAGTGGAGTGCCCAAACAGAAATCTGTGCCATTAATGTGTCATAAAGGGTCTCTACAGAAACTCACATCATAATTCTAATGTTGAGACTGTAAAATGTGCTGCATTATTATTATTATTACTATTATTATTGTTGTTGTTGTTAAATATGAAAGTGTTAAGTTGTTATAAAGCTGTGAAAAGGCTTCTGTTGTTGGCTATGATGTCTGCGTAGAATAAAATAAAAACCAATTACAAAGCATGCATGATGCCAAAAAGGTCTTCTGGTATGTACTTTTCTAAATGTTACTATGGAAGTTTGAGGCTGCAATTCAGGTTAACTCCTGAGGGAAGAACCAACAACAACCACAAAAAAAAAGGTAGGAGAAGAGGTAGTTTAGGGCCCCAGTTTTATTCAGCTGAGAACTATAATCCTGAAAAAGGTTAGAGTGTTCTATCAACTATTTCAAGTGCAAAGAGCACCTAAAAGCAAGGGAAGTATATAAAGAGGTCATCTTGTTTATCAAAGACATAAAAGTAGCCATAAAAGCTTCTGATAGAAGTAAAAAAGAAAAAAAAAAAAAATAAAAAAGAAAGAAGAAGAGAGACAGAAAAGGGTAATAATAATAATAAAAAATTATTATATAAAGGACACAATGGCTGATCTTACTACTTCAGTAAGAAAGCACCCCAGATCTCCCTCACTGAAGACATAATTGAGTAGTGTTGAGAAATGTCCAAGCCCTTCTCATCAAGTTCTTCATTACAGCTCTTAAATTTCAGCTAGCCTTTGAGAAGGTGCAGTGGAGAGCAGCCCTGCAGAGGACTTGAGTGTTCTGTTGGATAAGAAGCTTAATATGAGCCAGCAGTGTGTGCTAGCAGCCCAGAAAACTACATCCTGGGCTGCATCAACAGAGGAGTGGCCAGCAGGTGGAGGGAGGTAATTGTCCCCTGCTGCTCTGCCCTTGTGAGGCCTCACTTGGAGCTGGGGCCTCCAGTACGACAAGGATGTTGATCTGTTAGAGTGGATCCAGAGGAGGGCCTCGAAGTTGATCAGAGGGTGGCAGCACCTCTCCTATGAAGAAAGTCTGAGAGATCTGGGGCTGTTCTGCCTGCAGAAGAGAAGGCTCAAGGGAGACCTCATTGTGGCCATTGCCTTTCAGTACTTAAAAGGAGGCTCATTAAAAAGATGGAGAACAGCTTTTTTCTTAGTCAGATAATGATAGGACAAGAGGAAATAGTTTTAAACTAAAATTGGGGAGATTTTGATTAGGGTTTAGGAGTAAATTCTTTACTCAGAGGGTGGTGAAGCACTGACACAATTTGCCCAGAGAAATTGTGGATGTCCGATCCCTGAAGGTGTTCAAGACCAGGCTGGATGGGGCCCTGGGAAACCTGATCTAGTGGGTGGCATCCCTGCCCATGGCTGGGGGGTTGTATGATCTTTGAGATCCCTTCCAACCCAAGCCATGATTCTATGATTCTGTGATCTTGCTTTACTGCACCTGGGAACATTTTGATAACAACTATGAGCCATGAGCCTGGGTTGACAGATGACTAGGACATCACTGCTGTTCCCGTGCTGTTGTTCCAGACAGGCTGGACCTCCAGACTGACCTCAAGTCAGATGGACTGTGACCTGTGGATGAATGCACGTGGAAGCACACACCACAAAGTATCTGTAGCCATAGATAAGTCCACTCTGGAGCAAGTACATCTCAAAGCATCTGTAGCCATGGAGAAGTCTGTGCTGCAGCAGGTACACCTTGCACCTGGGGATAAGGCCATGCCAGAATACCTCAAAGCATCTGTGGCCATGGAGAAGACCAATACACAGCAAGTGTCTGAAGGGACCTTGAAGAGACTGTGGTCAATGGAGAAGGCTGCACCAAAGCAGGTACACCTTGAAGCAACTGTGGCTGTGGATAACCAAGAGTGACATGCAAACTCTTGGTTATTTTTGGTGATTCAGAAGTTGCAGAAATTGAATTCATACCGTGAAAGTTAAACCCAGCACAGATAGTAATGTTATATGAAAAGTAAACTAGAAACAGTAATAAAAGCTTGGTTAAATAGGTTATGCTTCAATGAAAGGAAGAAGTATTATACATCATCATATAATTTTACATCTACTATATATAAAAACATTATATTTGCCAAGAACTGTGATAAAAAAAATATATTAACATAACCCTAATGTATTAATATATTAACAAAGGTTATTGAGAAAAACTCTTTAAAAAAACATGTAAACCAAAGGTGAAAGAAATTTAAAATATGCCATAAAGAATTAACATTTTGATGCTTTGCTTCCAAATAAGAACTACTTTTTTTTTTTTTTTTTTTTTTTTTTTAATTGCCTGTAAAACAGAATTTCCATAATATATAGCATTAGAGAAAAATCACATATGAATGTTTTACTCTGGAATTTCAACATGTCATTTAAAATGTTACAGTAAATTCTTATTTTTTTCTTATTTTTTATACCAGCTATATTACTGACAGAACTACATACTCTCATTTGAGATGTTTTATTTATTAGATCAGAATGTGTGGGTGCAACTCTGCATTAATTAAAACATTTTTTCTTCTCTACATTGTAGTATTTCCCATACCAGTATTAACAGATGAGTTTGTTACTCCTAACATTTTTTTTTTTTTTTTTTTCTTTTAATTGTGGTTTGGCTGGAAGATCAGATATATTATTACATAGTCATGTAATTTATGGCCTAAGTGAATATCTTTTAAACAGACCTGAAAATTCTAATTTCCTTTCATTTCTGTCAGTGTCAAAGTCAAGAAGCATAGTGATATAAAAAGAAAAGATAAGCTTTGTCAGCCAGTAACACCAAAGAGCTATTCAAAATAAGTTAAATGTCAGAATGAAATAGAATAGACTCGCTAAAATACTATCATAATGGGTCAGCAAGTTATTTGTAGAGTAAATAATATATATAAAAAAAATTGTAAAGGTTTTGTTTTAATTACTGAGCTTTTAACTAACCATTTTGAATAAAGACTTTTAACTAACCTTTTTAAATAAAGACATTAAAACAATCTTTTTATTTCATCTTTTTCAATTAAAATCCAGTTAAATTTAAAAATTCAGCCATTCTAATCCCTAGTATAAATGAAGACAACAACCAACAACAAAACAAAACAAACAACTTCCCTTAAAATATTTTAAAATTATTATGACCTTAAGTAATTCAAAGGACAGCATCGGAAATGAGTTCATTAACTCTCCCCTAGATAAATCTCTTCTAAGAACTGTCCTGTTACCATGGGGATCTTTTGCTCAACCCTTCATTCATTTTTAATTTCTGTGAAATCTCATTAGCTGTCTGTGTTAAAATCATTATTTTCTCTGTCACAGGAACTGAGGAGTTGCAGACTGGGAGCATGGTGACCGATGCAGCTCTGTCCCTCGAAGTCCCAGCATATAATGGTATTTCAGAAGAAATTACATTTCTTGTTTCCATAGTCCTTCTGAAACACTGTTTCCAAGAGCCACAGCATGGAAAATTTAGGCATTTTGTTCTAATTTCCAAATACTTTTTTTTTTTTTTTTTTTTTTAATGTGCTTTTGTGCCACAGCTGTGTATCTCAGGCAGCTCACTCTTTACTTGCACTCCTACACATCCTTCTTTCTAACCACTTTTATCAAGAGTAATCATATCCCTTCTTAGCCTTTGTTTTACTAAAGTAATCAAGTCATACTCTTCTCATTTACTCATGCAACATAGGCTCTTTGCTCACTTGATTACCTGAGGAATTTATTTCTGCATTTCAATTAGTATTTATTAAACATACTGAAAAGAATTTGCACACATTTTCCAGGAAGTACCTGAACTAAGATTTCACCCTGATATTAATAGGTTTTTACTTTCCAGGTAAATACCTTGCATTTGCATTTCTCTTTGCTGTATCACATTTGTTACCCTGTAGCCCTGTAATAAACTGTTGTCACTGCTAAGCTTTTTGCTGATTTTGCAAGGCTTCTGGATGGAAGCTTGTCATTTTTTTTGTCCTGTGTGAACTTTTATTGACCTATCTGCAGTTTTGTTTTAACTTGGTTTACCTATAAACAACTTTTTTCTTTTCTTTTTTTTTTTATTTTTTTCCTTTTTTATTTTTTTTTTTAGCTGGGTGGCTATTTATTTTACTCTCCTTATTGCTGTATGGTACTTTCACTGTTTTACAGTTCTAAAACGATGTAGTGTAGAGAAATAAGGGTCTGGTACAATAGCAATAGCAGATGCCTTAATAAGTGGATACACTAGATATGGCAGAGTCTTGTAGGCATGGGATGATAGAAGAAGGAATACAAGCTGGGCATTGGAGACCCTACACCTGTAAGAAACTCACCTGTGATTAGTTAAAGAAATGCAGGCATGGAGCTGGAAAACAATGGTTTTAGGAGTAACAAAAAGAACACAGAAGTAGTATCTAACATACATAAAAGGAACTATATATGGTAAATTTGGACATAATGTGGAGCTGCACAACAGTGAAGAAAGCAAAAGTGTAAAAGCATGTTAGAAAACACCCTAAATGACCCTAACTGAGGTCACAACTTAAGGAAAAGTAAACCACCACATTGTTTCCTGCAAAGGACTTCAGATGAGTATGTCTCACCATAACATCCCCATCACCAGCATCAGAATAAAACCACTACCATAGGACCAGGAGGAAAAGTGAGAGGATGAGAATAATAATAGGGAAATGAAATAGTAAATAAAAACTGCATGTAAATAAAATTTAACTCTAATTCTTTCTTTTGTTGTAAAAATTAAATCTGGACTAATAACATTAGGTTCCTTAGATTTCGGATTATACTAACAATAAATTATTTGACTTTATATATTTATGTGCTTTTTCATTGTTCAAAAGTAAGATTTTGTGTGTTACACATTGGTGAGCCCAATTAGTATGTGCCAGCCTTGAAATGCATTCACATATCTATTTCTGGATTAATTTTAATGAAAGAGATCCCATCTTCTGGGGCAAGTTTTTCATTATTCATCTCCAAAGCTGGGAATCTTTCATGTGAACCTTAGTGGAGATGACTGCATCTGAAGTAAGCACACTGGACTTTTCAGATACTCACTAGGAATAAACAGGTGTATTCAGGACACAATTCATCCGATCTATTTCAACGTCTACTTTAGGATGAGGCAAGCGTGTCACAGAAGTACACATTCTTCTCTTTTGAATGCAAATGTAATTTAGATGACTAACTCATCAGATGGTTTCTCATAAACATTTGAAATTCTGAAATTGAAATTCTGTAGTACTGAATTAATATGAGTTTTAGTTCTTGTGGTCCTCCAGTTGTCAGTTGTTTATGGTAAATCCTAGTCCTTTTTGAAAAGTGCTCTAAATACCTTAATCTTCGTGACATTAAGGGCTTCCACCTGCAATTCTGTAGCTTGCATTTGGCTTGCAGCTCCTGAACCCTTCCCTTAATTCTTAAGGCCATTTTTAATGTCTCCGTGGCAGTGTCTTTCCCTGGGGCTTCATGATGTTGTACTATTGTTCACATCCTTGCACCTGCAAACCCAAATAATGGTGTGACCTCATGGGACATGACTGCCACAAGCACAAGACACAAATGGCATCATAAGCCACAGCAAGCACTAGGCATTTTGAGCTATTCTCAGTGAAAAGTGTGTAGTGCCAGGGAAAAAAAAAAAAAAAAAAAAAGTGAAAAAGTGAAAAATCTTCATTAAAGGTACCCTTGTGTACTGGAGGCGCAACACAGAGCGAACAATGCTCCTCTGGGAACTCTGACTTTTTGTGGCTGGCTGCTTGGAAGAGTCCTTTTCTCCTTTTTTTCTCCTTTTTTTCTCCTTTTTTTTCTTATTTATTTATTTATTTATTTATTTATTTTTTCTCCAAGGGTCATTTTAAAGTATCTGTATGTCATCAGCAATGAACCCCATGTACCCTGTGGATAGAACTTTGTGCATGCAAAACTATCTTTGTGCAACACTTTGTATTGCAAGTACTATTTTTTTTATTCATTCTTGCCAGAGCCTTTTTTTTTTTTCCAGAGATGAGATCATTACCAAAGGATAATAAACAAGTTAAAGCAATCATTGCTTAACTCCACTGATTATTTCTGTCATCAGAATACTTTACCTTTTAATTCTTCCTGCTGAAACTGTAGCTATACAACAAATGCTTATTTCTGTGAAGATCTATTTTCATGTACATAAAATAATCTCTGAGCATCTAAATTATAATTTACCATGAAACTGTTCCATTGTGAATTTATCACCTGTTTATCATGAAACTGTCTACAAAACAATTGCATAAATCACTAGTTCCTAGCCACACACTGAGATTACTTTTTCACTGTCTTAGATTCTGTGGGGAAAAAATAACAAAAACAACAACAACAACAGCAACAAAACAAGCAGCAGCCAAAAGAGCCAACCATATCCTGGGGTGAATCAAGAACAGCATTGCTAGCTAGTCAAGGGAAAAGATCTGATCTACGCTGTAGTGGTGCAGCCTCACCTGGCGTACTGTTTGCAGTTTGGGGCGCCAAAATATTAGGAGGATATAAAACTATTAAAGAGTGTCCAAAGGAGAGCGGCAAAGCTAGAGAAGGGTCTAGTACCTGAAGTCCCTCGGTTTCTTCAGCCTAAAGCAGAGGAGGCTGACGGGAGACCTCATGTAGGCCTCACAAGGGGAGTGGAGGGGAAGGTGCTGAGCTCTGCTCTCTGGGGACAGTGACAGGACCCGAGGGAAGGGCATGGAGCTGGGACAGGGGAGGGTCAGGCTGGGAAAGGTTCTGCACCCAGAGGGTGGTCGGGCACTGAGACAGGCTCCCCAGGGCACCAAGCCTGCTGGAGTTCAACAAGTGTTTGGACAACACGCACAGAAATATGATTTGATTTTTGGTTGGTCCTGTGTGGACCCAGGATTTGGACAGGGTGATCCTTATGGATCCCTTCCAGCTCAGGATATTCTATAATTCTGTGATTCTAGAATTCTATGAGAGAATAAACTAAAATCCTTACTACTAAAGTTCATAAAGTAATTGGATAAACCCAGATACAATGATGAGAGAAACAGTTCCACAGGAAAGCATTATAATTTCACAAGTATATCAAAGAAGTCCAAGAAGACAGTTTAGATTTCTTTCATCCTATCATAGTGCCTTCTCTTCTATTAAAAAAGCAAGCAAGCAATTGAGCAATGAAAGACACAAACATGCCAAAGTATTTAATAAAATACAAGTTGCAGAGAATTAAATGTCATGTTTCAGACACAATTACAGGTCCAAATATTTTTTGTATTTCTAACTCATATTTACTGACAAGCTATTTTAACACATTATGAAATATCTTAAAAGTCTTGGTTAGTGGAAGTGTGGAAATGTGTTTTTGCCCTCAATTATTACTTCTAATATAGGTAGAGATATTTCTGTCTAATGAAATAAATTAGGATCTAAGATGTGAATGTCTTTTTCTATATAATTAGGTTTGATTAGTCAAGTCTGAAAAAAAAATGCGGACTCTTAGACTCTTTCCTTTATATTTTATAACATTCCTCTGCTTCTAAGCTGGCCACATCTTTTGGTCCTTTATTGTGCAAAATGACAAAATAGTCTTTATACTAAGTACAGAAACCTGAAACCAGAATTCATTGAAATCAATGGAAGCTTTGAGTCAAACCAGGGATTAATAGATTCATAATTAGTTCAGATTCTAAAAACCTTATTAGTCTGAACTACCTTTAGTTTCTTTTTTTGGCACTCAGAACAGATCGTGTATTTGTTTAAGATCTCTGCCTTAACAGTTCAGTAACCATTCCTGGGGATGTTTAAAGGAAGGTTGAACCTGGTGCTCAGGGACATGGTTTAGTGGGTGACATTGGTAGTAGGATGACTGTTGGACCAGATGATCTTGGAGGTCTTTTCCAACCCTAATGATTCTTTGATTCTATAATTCTATGAACCTTAACAGCAGCACCAGTCCTTACTTGAAAATTCTTCTTTTTACACTAAACACTTGTGCCCTTAAGAAAACAAATAATTAATATTAAAACTATATTTCTCTTATTGGAATGTTTATGCTGAGTGTTTTATGTATATCAAAATGAAAACTGGATGTCTACCACATTCTTTGCAAAGGAAGCACAGATTGCACAGCAGCTATAACAAGCTCTGTCAGACTCCCAGTCTGGACAACTGGATACACAAAAGTGGTGGGGAGTATAAACATAGTTGAATTTGAATGAAGATAAATTATCCATGAGCAAACTGCTTAGTATTTCCAGAACATCTGCCCCCTTTGAAAAGTCAATATTTGTGACTAATCCTACTTCACAGGGACATTGTGAAGATGCATCCAAGCAATATTGTGTTGTAACTTAATCTATTTACATGTGTATATATAGGTATTTATCAATTGGGCTACTAGAAGCCACTGAGAAGTAGAGACAGATAAATACAGTCAGTCTCAAATTTTAAAGTCAATTTCACTAGCTTCATAATACTTTTAATTGATGGCTAATCTCTATCTGTGCTTATCACTGAAATTCTTAATTGTTGAGACTTTTTCTACTAATTAACTGTGACCATGCATTACCATGAAAGAGATGCTGTGTAGGTAGCGCTGATGGCTACAGTCTTTGATGACTCTTGGTCTCCTAGGCCAAGGTGACCAATCTTGAGAGCTCTTTCATAAAGTTAATCAGAACAAAAGTAGATGACTTTTTCCATATTCTCTTAGCTCAATCATGATATTTTTATACCCTGCCAAAGGTAGATCTAAACTGCTGGCAGAGCTCCCTTTGTTATGGGTGTTTCTAGTCATGCTTTTTGTTTAGTGTGCAGGATATCCTGCCTATTTGCTTTCCTTGTGCTTATCTTCCTCTTTCTTCTTGCAAATTCTGTTACTCAAGTGGCAGATGATTGCATGTTTTCCCATGCCTCTTAAGGACTATTACTTCTAATTATTACCCATTATATTATCCGATGGCTTCTTTCATGTTCTATTTTTTTTTTATCTTCTTCTAAGGTTTCTGAAATTCAGATGTAAAAGCCTTGAGAATGATGTCTTGCCCTTAGACTTTGTACAACAGAGGGTTAGTCTAAGGCTTTTGTATCTTTTGCATCTAAGACTTATACACAACCTCAGTAAAAATAATAGGTAAAAATAACATACATTACATATTGAGAACTATATATACTGTTATAATGGCATAGAAATATAGATAGTCTTAGGAATTGGTTCCTTTTTTTTCATTGTCTGGGAAAACAAAAATAATTGTACATGTAGGTTTGCTTTAATCTTTACTTTAGGATGAGTTAGTACATTAATGACGAGCTATTATAATCCTTGCAGAGTAGTGTGGTGAAAATTTAGAACAGATGGTTGTAACAGCCAATATGTTCAGACCTAGAACTGCATGTTCTTTTTCTCAGGTAACTGAGAAGGTACAGAGATTTAACAGTGGCAGATGCGGAGTTATTTAATATTTGATAAAACAACTTCTTGTTGAAAGTCTATTTTCTGGTGTGTACAGAAAAAGATAATGACAAAAGGAGGAAAAAGAAAGGAAAAAAAAAAAAGAGAAAAAAAAAAAAAAGAGGAAAAAAAAAAAAAAAAGGCCAGGAAATGAAGACAGGGAGCACTGAAAGCTTCCTTTCAGTTCAGCCAAGTTTAATGAATTTTATGAATGAAGTTTTTCTTTCTTTCATTTTCTGTTCTTGCAGTAGGGTTAGCAGGTGGGATATCCCTCATGGATAAACTCTTGCCCTGAATGGATGCTGAGAAACAAGGGGCCATTCTGAATTTCTGTTTTTCTTTATTAATCAAGCCATGTATTTCTCTCTAACTTCATTCATGCATAGGATACATACAAAGAGATTACTATTACTCTTAAAGTTAAATATAAGAGTAAGTGTTTGTAGGGAGAAGAACTGGCATTGCATGTCTCTCTCTGTCTGTCTCTGTCCTGGGTTAAATTTTATCAAAACTTAAGCTATGCTATACATAATTTAATTAATTGATTAATTAATTCAAAAATTTTAATCTAGAAAGGTCCTGCACTTGAACAGATGGAGACAGATCTTATTTAAAAATCAGTTTATCATTTTAATTTATTACTTACAAAATATGACTCCCAAAATTTCTTTAGAAAATTTTAAAGTCTGTCGGGGGGGGTAGTATAAGAACAGCAGAAAGTGACTTAGTTTTCAACATTGTAAGCTGCATTTAATTTAATTAACTTAAAAGGTTTTGAAATTTGCAACTCAACAATGTGCTGTGCTGCTATTGGTGAAGTAATAATCATAGTAGTAATAACAGTGCCCTGTTGAATGCTTCTAGATTGAACAGGAGAGCATAGATTTAGTGAAGAGAGGTGAGAATTAAAACTAATTAAAGTACTGTGACAATGGTGTAGTGTTGCATTCTTGACCTCACTGGCAGAGCAAGATAGACAAAGATTCTATATCTTATTACTTTGCCAATATTACTCCTTCCTGTCTAATCTCTTCCTCTCCACCCCTCCCCCCCTTTTTAAAAAAATTTCTTTTTTAAAAGCTGATCACCACCTCTTTCATACAAAAATGTCACCTCTAATCAGTCTTGGCTATGCTCCTGTGTTGCCATGAGTCTGGTGTTATAATCAGGGTTATGTACCTGGCAGAGTACTTTCACAAAGCTGTCTTCATGGTGTGTAACCCTGCTTGCTACTGGCTTTCCTTCACACTGATTCTCCATTCATTACATTATGCCACTTGACATTTCAGATAACCAGTGTCCTCTGGCTTGGGGTCAAGCATAAGAAATTATTGTGCAAATGTTTGCATTTATTTCAAGGAAAACCTTTGACATCAAAAAAAAAAAAAAAAAAGGAAAAAAGCTCTCATACATCATGTGGTTCATGAAAGAAAAGAAGCACTGATAAAGGAGATCAGAATTGAAGAAAACTGAGATAAACCCGAAGCAGTAGCATTTTGAAATCTATCACTTGTACAGACCATCTAAATTGCCTTCCTCTCAGGTCTCTTTTTTCAAACTGTGTTCAGTATTTTACTTCTCAGTAGAACTCAGTAAGGAGTAAAACTCTTCACAATGCTATTTGATACAGTCAGACTTTCAAAGACATATCCACAGTGATCTCTGTTAGGAACTGGGTATCACAGGTCTAAAATTCAGAAAGGACAACAAACTAATCTAACCTGACCTCTCGTATAGCACAGAGTACCAAATGGGATGTAATGATGACTTTCATAACAGTAAATTAAACAGTTTCCAGGAATGTTCCAGGTAATGGATCTTAACTTTCAATATTGTTAAACTAGAATTGTCCATCAGATTATTTTGTCCTGTGCTAATTGACACATCCCTTCTAAATTCCTGGGCCTTCCTCAGGAGTTGGTAAAAGTTCATCCTGGTTTTCAGCCTACTCATTTTGATCTGGTTAAGTAACTCTTTTACAGAGACCATTTACATTCACCCTGTTTGGATATTGATTGCAATGTTTAATCACTTCTATTTGTGTGGCTTTTTTATTTTTTATTTTTCCTAATCTGATTCTGTCTGACATTAAAATCCATCCCTTTGTATGAAAAGGGATAATCTTTAGTAGTGCAATGAAACACGGAAAGGGAAAAATTGGCTCAAATATCAATATTCTGATATTTACAACTCCTCAGCTTGAGAAGGAAATCTCCAAGGGAGTCTTGGCAACTCAATGATTTGAAACTTCCGAAATTATTTTGGATGAAACACTAGAATTTTCACTGCTAGGAAAAGCCTTCCCTTTTCAGGGTGAGCATAATGAACACTGTCTCAGATCTGTATTACAAGGATATTATTCTCCCACAGAAAATAATTTGTTGCAGTACAATATTTCAAAAGCAATGTTGCTACTGAACTTAATATAATGTTTGTAAGCAGAGCTATAATAACATTAACTGTTGTGCTTTTCCTTTTTTTCCCCTCAACTATTTTCAAAGGTTTATTTTGTCACCTATTAGCTCCACAAAGTTATACAAAGTCTAGAAATAACATGAAACTAATTGCTAGCAAACATAGCCAAGGAGTTTTGACCTCTCGAATCTCTTAGCCAAGGGATTTGCTAGAACTTTGATTTTTCTATCATTTAACTTCTCTACTAAATCTGTACCACCTCTTGTTGTGTCTTTGAGCAAGGTGATCAGTCAGGTGGGTGACTGTGGGTTGAATGGAATCCTTCATTCAAGCATGAATGTCATGCCTTGAAAAAAAATAATAAATAAAAAAAAGAACTCCTTTGAAAACAGTGTTTGCTACACAAGAAAATTTTCCATCAGTAATGTTCAGCAAATTCTTACAACCAAATTAATAGCATCCCTGAATATAAATATAAAAATAGCAGTACAGATAGCTAGATAAAGGAGCTGTATGCCTGTATGAATCTCATCTCATTGCAATGTAAATGATACAGTATATAATAAATCAGATTCATGATATAAAAAAGTAATATCCAGGGAACAATGAGCTCAAATCCTCTGAATTTGTCTGGGGCATAAGTTGATATCTCAAGCTAATTAAGTTTCCTTCAGTTATGTTGGCAACAGTTGCTCTGAATCAAATACTTTGGTATTAGGAATGGATTCTGAAATGTGTTCAGAATAGTTACATATGCATAAATATATGAACATATATATGCACACGCACACAGTACATCTGTCCGTAGCTTCCTCTGAGGCTGCAATCTCAAACCTGAGCCTCACTACCCTCTAAGCAAAGAACTACCTCCTAACATATAATCTAAAGCTCCCCTCTTCTAATTAACCCCCCCTCCACCCCTCCCTTGTTCTATTGCTGTGTCTGTGTAAAAAGTTTTTCCTCGTCTTTTTTATGAGCCTTTCTCAAGTACTGGAAGACCACCATGAGGTCTCCCCTGAGCCTGAGCCTTCTCTTCTACAGACTGAACATCCCCAGCTCTCTCAGCCTTTCTTCATAGGAGAGGTGATCCAGCCCTTTGATCAATTTGGTGGCTGGAGGCTCCGGACCTGGAGGCAGTACTTCAGGTGGGGCTTCTCCTGGCCTGTATGTCATCAGGCCCCATAGACCTGTACCTGTTCAGTTTCATCAGGTGGTCTCAAACCTGTTCTTCTCTTGAAGTGGGAGGGACTTTGCTGCCCTAGCCTTTGCCTAGGGATTCGAGAGATGGGGGAAGTGAAGACTGAATCAAAGAACTTTGTGTGTACCTCACCCTTCTCCATGTCTATTGTTGCCAGTTCTCCCTTCTCATCCATCAGAGGGCATACACTCCTTGGCATTTCTTTTTCTGGCCAATGTACCTACAGAATCCCCCTTTGCATCATTTTCCAAGTTCATTTCCATCTGTGCCTTGGCTTTCCTGATCCCATCCCTACACATCCAGACAGCATCCCTGTTCTCTTCCCAGGCCACATGTCCCGGCTTCCACTGGCTGTGCATTTCCTTCCTGCATCTCTGTTTGATCGGCAGGTCCTTGCTCAGCCAGAAAGTTACACTGAACATCTCCAGAGGAGACTCCACAGCCTTTCTGGGCAACCTGTTTCAGTGCTCTGTCACCCTCACAATAAAGAAGTGTTTTCTCATGTTCAGCTGGAACTTTCTGTTCCCATTGCCTCTTGTTCTGTTGCTGGGCACCATTAAAAGGAGTCAATTCACCTACTTTCATGTAGGTGAACACAGTGTACTCAGACCAGTGAACGATGTTTCTTGAGAATTATATATTGTCTGAATATGATGGTCTTTGGCACAAAGGCAGAATTTAGTTCTACTGGATATTCCTATTCAAAAATTTATCATTAATGGTTAGTTGTCAGAATATGCTGATTGTTGTTCAGTTTGGGTTTTTCCTGGGTCTGCTAATATTAAGTCATTTTGTTAATAACGTGATTTAAAAAAAGCAGGCTATGTGTGTTAAATTTTCACCTGACACAAAACTGAAAGGCACTGCAAGTGTGGTGGATGATAGGATTATAATTCAAAAAACAGTCTTGGTAAACTAGAACAGTGGCCTGGAGATTAAAAAAAAAATAATGATATGACTTGAGACACTTAAATGTATATCATGCCACAGTGAAGTTTATTGTGCCAAATCATTTTAGGTTGAATACAAATCTATTATGTTTTAAACCAGTGCAAAATATAAGCATGCGATTAATATTGATTGTGATCTTTACTCAATGAGAACTTCAACAATCAGTATCAGTTGTAAATCACTTCAGCAAGGGAGGGTTAATTATTATAGTAAATTTAAAGACAGAATTCAGAATTACGAAGATTAGATATTAAGAAGTAATAATAATAATAAAATATATTACCATTATAACAAAATTGCTTAAGGGTAAACTAGCAAATTCTATTGGTTAGCTCAAAAAAAAAAAAAAAAAAAAAAAAAAAAAAAAAAAGCTCTGTTATGCTTAGCTGCTTAGCTGCTACTTATCAAGTTTTTATCTCATTCCTTGGTAGATCTTAAATTATTGAGCTCTGTGCAATTGAATATGCCTTAAAGTTTTTTGTTGTTGTTGTTGTTTTTTTAAATCAGAGCAAGGTGTATGAAACCAGGAATTATAAATAAAATTAAGAGATGATTACATAAATTCAGTAGCTTATCTATTTTCTATTTTAATAAAACATGATTCCAATGTGTTTTATTGTAATTGCTCTCCTCCATAACTGTGACTTTCCTTCTGTAATCTTTGCTTAAGCTTTTCTCCTTGTGTGCATATATTACCAGAGAGGTTGACTCATGCGAGAATATTAGAATATGCATATATGTATCTACTAATTTAACAAGCACATGCAGAAAATATTGTCTGCAGAAATGAACAGATATTCAGAATTTTCCAGTATAACCATTGCAACAAAGCTACACTGAGCCCTTGACTACAAATACTAATTTTACATTAATTAATTAATTAATCAATCTCTAAGGAAAAAATGTGAAATGCTGGCAGAGACTGACTTACAAACGTGAATGATAATCAGTTTTCTTACCTTAGGAAATATTTGCAATTTATTCCAAAATCAGTATAAAAACTTAAACTATCATAAACATTCACATGATAAAAACTTTTTAACAGATGATTTGGAGTAACTGAAGCAGTAACAGAAGCAGTAACCGGAGCGATACCTTTCATGTGTTTTTGCTGTAATTAGTTGCTAGTTTACATTCCAAAATGTCATTATAAAATGAAAGGCTTCTATTTAAAACATCTTGAGAAAAGTTGTGATTAGTGAAAGCAGCATAATTGCTCAGTTTAGACAAACTGGTAATTTCCAGAGGGGAAAGAAAAAAAATATTCAGCATATCCTCCACCCACTTTGCTGAGTGCTATGCTTGGCCTTATAGTACGTAGCATAGTGATGTCAGTCCTTGATTGGTTTTCTGTACTACTAATGACATTAAAGTTTTTCCACAAGTATTTTCCTGCCTATGCAATTCCTCAATTATTTGGAGAAGTTCTTCTCCTAATGAGTTTGCACTGGATGTCAGTCATATTATTTAATTTATTATAGGGTAGAAGAAGTTGACGTTACTTTTGAAGTCTTTTTTTCTATCTTGTAGCCTGGTTGGATTTAACAGCAGAGATTATGCATTATGTCTTCTAGGGTGGTAGAAGCACTAAGCTCTGTGTAGCTTCACAGAGGTGTGATGCCACCAGTGCCCAACACCACACAATCGAGTCCTTGTGTCAAGCTACAGAATACCACACAGTAATTCATTGATTTCATTAATCAAAATGGGAAGCAGAGGGTTATGTAAAAAGCAGTCAAATGGCAGAAATGCATCCAATGGCTACAGTAATAGTCAAGGTGGTCCAGCAGGCACAGATGATGCCATTCTGTCTGACACTGAGAGACAGAAGTATGTTGTCTCTGCGAAGACATATATAAAATGAGTTAATGAGGAAAACTTACCACAAATGATCACTGCAGAGCTTTGCTAAGATGCTCAAGTGCATTATGATTCTTGAACCAGAGAAGAGTTAACATGAACAATAAATGTTCCTGAATGAAATGACAGTGAAACAAATATATCATAAATAATTCTGGGATTTTATGTTACTGTTATTGATTTATTTTTGCTATTAGGAATATCTGAAGCTGACTGCTATGTATACTTATGGCCTAATAAAAACATCAGAATACTAATAATACTCTTCTGATTGGACTGCCTGTCAGTAGATTTTGCATTGACAGGAAAGTCAGTGTGCTTAATTGTCAGATTTATGCAATCTGAAATGACAAAACTAGTTGCACTAAAAAGCTAAAAAATAAACATTTTGATATTTTTATCTCTTACTTCCCTTGTTATCTCTGATTTAAGGACCAATGGTTATTATTCACACAGGCTAGACACTTTTGCAAGGGTAAAACTGAAAAAGGGAGAAAACAAATTGCTAAGTCATTGTTAGACATCATCAAAAAAAACATTATAAATGTTATGTAAGACATAGACCTTAATTTATGTAAGTCTTACAAATGACTGTTGCTCACAAACTTTCTTAGTAGATAGAAAAACCCAGCTGGACCAAAACACAGGTCTTTTCTATGTACATGTATATACGGAGAGAGAGAGGTGTATATTTGTATGCAAATATATGTATGAATTTCTGATATATATATCTACTTATATACATACTATTTGTAAATATTTATATTGTACTTATAGTTTCCATGTTTTATGATGATACATATGTTTACATATATATGTAAGCATATATGCCCACACACATATATGTGAGTGCAATAGCATTAGATTTTGAGGTAATGCTAGAAAATTAAAAGGCAAAAAAATCAGAATAGACATCTCGAACAATGTTATTGTAACTCTACAATTCATTCTACAACATCTGTTTGACCAAGAAGCCAGAGGTGAGACGTGAAAAGATTTGGAAAGTGCCAAACATGGTAAATACAAATGAAGACTCTTGTTTTAATGCAGGTAAGTTTGCTCTAGTAAAATGACAGAAAAAGTGCTATCTTTAGAAGGTATGTGCCTCATATTTCTGCTCTGATTAGTGTAACTAATGTGGTCCTAGTATACCTAGCTGAAATAGTAAATGGAGATGCCATGTTCGTGTTCAGTTCAAATGCTTATTTCCAGAAAATAGTGTCTATGGAAGGGGCTGTTATTTTCATTTTTGGTTTGGCCTTTTTTCTCTTTGTAGTTTGGAATGTATTGCTATGCCTGCAGTCTTTTTTTTATTATTATTTATTTATTATTTTGATTTTTAAAATACCTTAAAAACTGTATGGCTAATTTTGACAAGCTAAAATTAACCATGTGTGTTTCTCTATTGCAGTTAAATACAGAAACAGTCTTGCTACCTCTAAATGGCTGATGTAGGGATTAAGTAAGCATGGTGTTGCTGATGATCAGTGAAACCTTGATTAATCTCTCGAATGTATCAATCATTGTCAAGATTAGGCTTCTTCTTGACAGCTAATTCACTTCACTTAACACCTTCTGTCACCACCTCACTGCAGGTGACAGATCAGGCCACACTGGGACACTTATCCTCAATTGTATTGTCCCCAGAGCCACCAAACATGCTTCTCTGATATTTCCCACTCCTGTTCTCTACAACCAACCTGTTTTTTATCCCTGTCCCTACACAATGCTCCCAATACCCAAATGGAGTAGAAATTCTTCTGTAAGACTAATGCACTGCAGGATCTATTAACTGTGTCTGAAGAGATGGTCAAATATTTTGGGGTAGAGAACTCTAAGCATCTCAATGTCTTAACCTTATCTAGCTATCCAGTTTAGACTAAAAATAAATAAATAAAAATAAATAAATAAGATTTTTTCTTTTACAATAAAAGCCTAAAGACTTTAAGAATATTCTGTCAGCTCTAAAGTGGAACAAACAAAATGGCTTTTGGAAGTTGAAACTACATTAAAAGGTATTGAGTTAATTTGGAAGCTGTCTCCATGCACTTTGGTTAACATTATACAGATCTTAATTTATCTGAGCTTTGGTTCTATGTCTGGAGACTGCAAGACTTTGCAACAAGGGTGATGTCTTAAAAATATAGAGAGCACCATCCAGAGCACTGCATTGGGAAAAATCAATTTCTAGATCACCTTTTGTGAATGATTATTGTGCTAGGAATAACAATTTCAATTCAATAAAATATGAATTAGCAAAAATTGGTAGGACAGGAGCCATGATATTACAAGAAAGCAACTGAGCTTCAACTTTATGCAGGTTTTTAATGACAGAGATCAAGAATTAAGCAGCCTCAGACTCTCATAAATCAGAAGAGATTAGATATCATTCCTATCATAATTAACTAATCATTTGCCATTGGCATCTCTATTTAAAAGCCCAACAGACAGAATATCTACTTCTGATTAAGCAGATGCTTCTCTTCTGAACCTCTAATACTATTTATATGGCATTTTCCTTTGTTGTGAAAGAGCGTTCGGGCAATTAAATGTATTCTGAAAAGAATTAAGCTGAAATTTGATTTCTAAAAATAAATAAATTAAGATTAAATGTTTTGCAAATGTTAAAAATCTTGGATGGAATGTTCTCCTCCTCATATAATTGACCCAAAGATTACAACAATAAACTACTGCAAACAATATTGCCTAACTGTCCCTTTAAGCAAAATTTCTGGTAGCAGCAAAAGAATAGTCTAAAAAGCCAGATGGTAAATTTTTAAAGAAGGAAGTCCATGCACATTTCCCTTGCCTCTCATATCGGAGTGTCTTAAGAACACAAGAGGAAACTGGAGAGACTTTTTGCTCTGCAAAGTACGTCAAAGACACTCTTAAAACTATCTGGAATGGATTTTATTCGTTATTCAGGGCCAGAATTAAACTGCCTAAATATTGGCATCCAGAGATTCTTGAGAAGCTCTTGAATATCAGAGTCGTCTTCATCATTTTGGACCTACAGGACCTACAGGGGACCTGAGCCCTTTTGTGGAACAAGATATAGGCCAGGGATATACAGTGCAGATCTCAGGTTACATCAAATTTCTGTATTCAGGAAAGTGAATCTCCTTTTAAAATATCTGCAACAAAGATCAACATCTCATATAGTCTCTTTCAAGTTTCTTTATTGTCAGTGAAAAGATATGGGGCATGTCTACAGCTGGGATTCTTCTGACCTATTTTAAGTGTCTAGTTTAAGATGAGATCACAGAATCGCAGAATGTTTGAGGTTGGAAGGGACCACTGGAGGTCATATGGTCCAACCCCCTGCTCAACCAGGAAGTTGTAGTTTAACCTGTGAGACAGCTAAGTACCACAAAGCTGCTCACTGGCTCCCCACCCCAAGAAAGATGGGGAAGATAATCAGAAGAAAAAGAAAAAAAAAGTTAAAACTTGTGAGTTGAAATAAAGACAATTCAATAATAATAATAATCATATATATATATATAAAGCA
This sequence comes from Nettapus auritus, assembly GCA_011076525.1. Classification (NCBI taxonomy): domain Eukaryota; kingdom Metazoa; phylum Chordata; class Aves; order Anseriformes; family Anatidae; genus Nettapus; species Nettapus auritus. The sequence goes on from CM021766.1 coordinate 144,960,671, forward strand.
ACTGATGCACATTGCAGTTGCTCACCACCTGCTGCCTGATGCCCAGCTACTTCTGGAGGAGTGTTCTCACACTATCTGTGAACTTTGTCTAGTTGTCATCAGCTGTCCTGCTTCTGTCCCCTCCCAGCTTCTAGTGCAACCCCAGCCTCAGGATGTCCAAAAGGAACGCCTTGTTTTCCAGTTTTCTTCTCTTGCATCATGCCCTGGGCACCACTGAGAAGAGCCTCACTCCATCTTATTTGCACTCTCCCTCGCTTTGGATATTTATAGACATTGATAAGATCCTCCTTTACCCTTTGCTTCTCCAGGCTTAAGAGCCCCCCCTTATCTCAGCCTCTCCTCAATGGAGACATGTAGCATTTGGACTAAATGTTTAGTGCTGGTTCCACTGAGGCTCGAACTCAGGACCTTCTGTGTGTAAAGCAGATGTGATAACCACTACACTATGGAACCACCACAAATAGGTCATAATATCATGAAAGGATGTTTTTTTGTTTGTTTGTTTGTTTGTTTGTTTTGTTTTGTTTTGTTTTTTTGTTTTTTCATCACTCCACAGTTAACTGTAAAAGTGACTAGGAAGACTGGCCGCAATGTATGTGTATAAGTGCTTATACTGTATCCAGTGAATTATGCCCATAATATTTACAGCCAGTGTCCATTCTTTTGTAAAGGTTCACAGAAGATCCTGAAGAATGGATGCAACTTGTAATCCAAGTCAGAAGGGTATCATCCATGCAATTATTAAAGGGAGGATGGAAGATGGTTTAAACAAAGGGTAGGAGCCATCTGGTTTAGCGGTGGTATCTGCGGTGAAAATATCAGAAATAAGCCTAAACAGCATTTATAATTAATGCAGAGTCAAGGGAGTCTAGAGAGCAATTTATTCTGCTTGAAAGTCAGGTCTGTAAGCCATGGTGTGAATTATAGCATGGATGCTTTTGCCTCTATCAACAGGAACTTTCACAGACTATAAAGGAATACCAGGACATCTCTGATATATCCATGTGTGTGCAGGCACAGGCTGTTCATATGCAAATGCCAGGCAAAGAGAGTAGATCTGGGTCTCAAAGCAACACAGCCATGTTAAAAAGAAGCACACTTAGGTTATCAGGTTTTGTCTCATTCATTTCAGCAAAGAACCCCTTCATCAAGACAGTTTTTCTCTCCAAAGCAGCCATTTCTTTTTATTTTATTATCCACCTTGTTTTGTTTGGTAGCTTTTATTAACTAGAAACACCAAAGACAGCACGACATGAATGTTTCCACTGGCACAACAACATTTATTGTGTATTACACAGGAATCAGTGAAGACACAATTATTTCTGTTCTGAGCATATATACAGCTCACATTGCTTTATTTTTTATGACATAAAATGTACTTTTCCATGATTAATAATATTTAGTCATGATTATCATTACAGAACTCATCCATTTTATTTACAATAAGAGTCCTCATAAAAAATACAGAATGTTTGTATACGTTGTCACAACTAGTAAGAGTTTGCTTTCTAACTTAGCAAAAGAATTTCAGGATTTATTAACAATCTGGTAAGATGTATTCTTAGGAATTTCATGTATGAATAAATGAAAAACAAACACATACATATTTTGTTCTTTTATCTTTGTTCTGAAAATCTTTACATGCAAAATGAATTTTCACAAGGATTTAAAGTTTTTATTCCCAAGTGACATAATGTCATTCTAGCACAGTTGCTTGAGGATTTTATTCCTGTTTTTGATTTGGGGATTTTTAAGTGACAGAGCAGTTTGCCACCCTTACAGACAATTTTTATTGTTTTATTTTTTAACGCTGAGCATGATTTTTTTTTTTCTTTAGAAACAAATTTATTTTACTGCCTATATCTTTGTAAACTCCCTGTTTAAAAACATGGATATTCATATATTCTTTTTTTTTTTTTTTAATAAACTTGTTTTTTTTTTTTTTTTTTTTTTTTTTTTAAGCAGTAGGGCATAAGCTAAATGCATTAAAGTGATGCTGTGAAAAATGGTATGGCATACTGGAAGTTTAACTAAGTCTTCACACTGAAATTCAGAGATGAATTATAAGCATTCTAAAGCCTGAGTTTTATCAAATGCTATCCCAGCTGACACAACTATAAATGGATACCTTATCTTTCAGGTTAGGCTACCAAGTAGTGTAACATTGTTCCTTTGGGTGCTATTGGCTACTAGAATTGATGTTCTTTTCTCAAGATTGCCAATGTACCGTATGATTCAAAATGGATTTTTTTTTTTTTATCATTATATATATTGTTCATTGTAATGCATGCAACACAGCCAATGAATATTCTTGGAGGTAAATAGCACTTGGATGAGGAATATATTTCCCAAACTTATTTATCTCATCTACAAGTCTGTTAATTGTAAACCATTTTCAGGATAGGTGGTTAACATGCTGAAGAATTGATTACAGACAGTTACTGTGAATCAAAATAGTGATGAAACTAAAATAGACAATAACTTTTTCATTAGGCTAGACCAGATTATAGGATGCTCCTCTGAATCAAGAAGACAAATCTTCAGACTACCCTAAGAAGACGGACAGATATTCCCTAGAGATGCAAAAACAAAAACAAAACAAAACAAAACAAAACAAACAAACAAACAACAACAACAACCAAAAAAAACATGATAATTGAAAGACATATTCTGGCAGTAGTACCAAGAACAGATAGCTGATGTTTGATCTTTTTGTCACTTGATTTTGTCTTTTAGCAAAATTCAGTCAACACAGTGCTGCTATAAATAAAGCCTTCACAGATAACTTTACTGATAGTTTTATCTCGAGTAGATTAAATTGGCAGAGGTTGCAGGCACTTGATACAGCTTAGCAGCAGAATACGTTGTTGTCACAACACAAGGTTACCCAAGTGGTACCCATTGGATGTCCTGACAGGTAACTCTTTCACACAAGAGTTCTGAAGAAAATGGTCCAATGTCCTTTTCATACTGGTCAGGGAAGTAAATCCTTTCTTTCTGATCTTATTTCACCTTCTTTTAGAAAAGGATTTGCATATCTAGCGCCATCAAGAGTAACATTTTGCAGCTGGATTTAATAGCAGAAGTGAACACTTGAATTGCCTTGTGGGGCTGTCAACACTTCCTGCTCCCACTGAAATGCCCTTCACATGTGATAAGACATTTTGTCTTCGGGCAGACTTTGCACCTTCTATGTACTGGTTAAACTCCCTGTTTTTAATAGCAACTTTACATCGATCAGATATGAACTCCCCCCAAGACCCTACACTGTAATCTTTCTTCACTTTAGCAATACACTTAAGCACATTCCAATGTGCATTTGGTGTTGATAAATACAATGAGCAGAAAACCAAAAAAGAGATAGTTACTGCAGTGATGTTTACAGATAAGTCTGCCTCAAGTCAAATATTTCTATTCATCAAATGTAAGCAGAAATGGATGAAACACTTATTACAACAACTAATTCATTGATATGAATCTGTTTCATAGTGAAAGTCCTCTGCAAACTATTTTTTTCTCTCTCTTTCTCTCTCTTGAGTGTCTATCAAATAATTTTTGTGAAAGAAATGTACTTTCTGGATCATCCACAGAGTATGAAATATTTTACCTTTATGTACCTTTGGTACAATCTTAATGTACCAATGAGAGCCTTTTGAACAGAATAAATAAAAATGGTTTTCTAATATAATGAAAATATTTTTCATTTTATCTTTCATCTAATATATTTGAAAATTTTCATAGATGCACATATGGGATGTGAGGGAATCAATATTTTTTCCCTTGGTTTACATTATGCAGTTTAGGCATTCAAACATGAATCCCTTGTGACCTGTAATCATCAATGCCATAAAGACAAATAGAGATTCTTTCTCCTTGGAAGTCAACAAAGAACCTTTAAGCTACAAAAATTCCATCAAAATGATCTGCCTATATGAATTATACCATGGAAAAAATTGCTTGCATTAAATATATATATATGGAGAGACAGCTCTAGTAGTGATGAAAGCTGGTGCATTTTTTTACTATGGAACACACGTGCTTTTGTTTCAAACCCCTCTACCTGTAAGTAAACAAATCACAAATCAGTTTGGTCTATGAATCGTGATATAGAAAGTTCCAGATTTATGCTACCGCCAGCTAGCGAACTGACAGTTACTGCCCTGTATAACAAGATGAAATAAAACATGGGGCTCAAGATCCCTGATCCCAGCGTAGACAGAGCTGGCCAAAATCCTTCTGGCTTTGAACACTATTATGAAAAGAAGGATGGTAGAGACAGAGCATTATTGCCCCTGCAGTCTGCTCTCTGACCAATAAGCATCACTGATGCAGGAACATCCCATTGTATTTTTTCTAAGGGATGAAGTGATGATACAAAGGATATGGATCCTTTGGGTGGGCTCCAGATAAGTTATCTAAGCTCTACCCACAGTTACTATGGCAATATTTCATGTGAGAGATTTGGAAGAGCTAGGTACCATAACAGTGGACAATATAGTCATCTTAATTTCAGAGCAGTACAAGCACTAGCAATGTCTCTGAAGACAAAATTTGTCAGAGAAGGCTTGAAATAGATATAAGGCAAATCTAGCTACCAACCTGTCTTAACCATATGGAGAGATTCCTGTGGGACTCACAAGGTCAGCCTATACAATGCCAGCTTTCTTGGAAGGATTTATCTACTAAGTGTGTAGATGTCCTAGTAGCATGAGTAGAATACAACTGTCCTATCTGCTTTCACAATGATGTTATTAAAAAAAAAGTTGACACAATGGTCTTCCATGAAAATACCTTCTTAGTATGGTCAGAATTCATTTGCCATGATGGCAAACTATATTTTTAGCCTTCTCAAGTCAAGCAGTATGAACAGCATTTTCACTTCTCAGGGTTTACCACTAGCCAGGTCAGAATTCCCAGATCTTCAGCAGAGCAGCATGCCAATGCAGGCTGATAGGCATTAATTCAAAACCCACTAAAAGCAGTAACAGTCTTTCCAATGTTTTCCATAACCAGTCTTTCAATGTTTTCCATAACAGTCTTTCCAATGTTTTCCATAACCCCTGCAATATTTTCAGCATTTATTCTTGCAGTGGTAAATTTTATTCTGTTATCTTCTGTCCCAGAATCTCATTGTCTAAGACCTACAAAGAGTGAAAAGAGCTCCTCCATCTGAGTGTACAAATCAGATCCTTAAAACACTGGGCTATCACTGTCTCTCCTGATTTATGTTTTTAAAATGCTGTGCTTATTGAGATTCCTCATGCAACTTCAAGGAAGAACAAGCTAAGAAAGTGAGCAACAGCCAATTTGTATTTTACATATAAAAGCCAATTTATATCATACAGTCTTTGAAATATGAAATATACATTATGAGATGTGTTAAACTATCAGCTCTGGGAAGAGAAGAATTATATTTTTCTCTAATATATACAGGTACTGAATGATTGACATAAGTACTTGATTTCTCTTTACTTTTCATTTTCTTATCACCTTTGATTCCAATTATTCTGCCATCATTCAAGCTGTGGCTAGAAATACAGACAGGTAGAAGCAAAAACAAAGTTCATTTAGCAACCAGCTTTGGAAATAAATGTTAATAATGCCAATTTAAACTGCTACAGCTACTGGTTAACATTTAAGTGACAACACAGAGATGGGTTTACGTTATGAAAGAATCTATATAAAAAATGACAGTTCTTTTTAACAGCTCATCACAGACCAGTAAATCACCTTTCTACTTATAAAAAATAATAATAACCTCACTGTTACTAGCTTACAGATATGAAGTCTTTTTATGTATTTTTGCTAGTTTGATTTTTAATATTTTGTGGGAGGAGGAAGTCAAATTATAATCAATTGTCTTTTCATGTCAGATCATTTTCCTGAAAGCTACTGATGATGTCTCAGTTTTAAACCCTGTCAACATTAATTCCTAATTGCTTCTCAAAAATGTTTTATTCCAAATAGACTGCTTCAGGATTTATATTCCTACTATTAATAATAATAAAAATAAATCAGAGCTAGTTTTAAAAATAGAATAAAATGAGGGGTAGTATGATGTGAAAACTATCTCAGAGCACATATGATCTTTTTCTTTGTTTGTAGCCTGTGCCTGGCACAAAGGAGCCCCAATTTTTTTGAGGGACCTGAATACTACTGCAACATAAAGAGCCCATATTATCTGTTTAAAATGGTTACCTCCTTCATGGTTTTGGAAGAAAAGCATATTTCAAAATGAAAGACCAACCTGTATCCAAACCCATTTTTCAAAGAGTCAAATACACTGTTATTAGAAGTAATTTTGCAGGTGTTGAGACAACACAGTGACAGAAAACAAAAGCTAATGGGTACTCTTTCTAAATCAATATTAGAGAATTGTTTCAGTATAGTGTCCCACAGCTTTCAGGGAAAAAATCACCTGTTTTGAGCTGCCAAAATAATAAATTGAAACAGGAGCTGTGACCAGTAAGCAACAGAACTGTTAGTAGGGGATGAAAATAGCACTTTAGCACACACATTGATTCAAATGATAGCTTTGTAACTGCAGCGTGTACCCTAATAATTTATCACAGACAGGGCATGAAATGTTGCAATGGTCCTTGATGGTCTACATGAAGCATCTTGAAAAAATGCTCATGAAAAATACTGCTTTTGTGCATTTATTTGGCCATGCATAAAGACAACGATAGCTATTAGAAGAAAGTGATAACAAGTTGACAGGTGAAACAGGAGTTTATAAGTACAAATGAGTTAAGCAAAACCAATTTCTAACTCCAGAGTCATTTCTTGATAAAAATAAATTGTTTTCCTAGGAAATGCTGAGGACCAGCAGCAAACCATATTATATGGCCATTAGATATTCAGTAAATAACAGTTACAGTATTCCTGTGTGTTTTGCAAGCAGGGGGAGGGTGGAGAGATGTTCCAGCCCACAGTGGAACATTTCTTCAGAGTTGAATAGTTACAGAAAATAAGAAAATATTCTTCTCTATCCATATTTCTTAAAATAACAGAAATGGATCGAGATAAAATATAATTGATTTCAAAATGTCATGAATTTGTAAATATGGGTTACTATATGAAGCAAGGCCTTGCTTGGTTTTGAATTACTGATTAATTCATATGGAGAATAACACAATGAGACAATTCAATCTTCCTAAGATATGAAATGTAAAAGGCCCTTGATGACACAGCTCTGGGTTCAGTGCAGCAGCCTGGAACCTGAGTGAAGACATTTAGACCAGGACAAACTAAAGTTCCTAGAAAGGAAAAAAATAAAAGCAATTCTGGCAATTTCCAAAGCAGACAATTCAGAACCACAATGCACCCTCTTAGTTAAGGAGCAAAAGAAAAATGTTATACAACAAAAATGATATTTAAAGAAGAAAGCCTGAAACCGCTGAAATACAGAACATATTTTTATTGTCAGATTTCTAGCAAAATTATGAATGCATTTAACCTGAATGTGTATTTGAATATGTATTTTAAAAAATGTCTTTTAAAGGGAGATTTTGAATATGCAATCTTTATTATTTGGCTCTCCAAGTTCTTTCAAGGTGATACTAATCTTGCAAGAAACCTAAACCATTTTTTAAGTATGAATTCAACATAGTCATCTTCAGTACTACTTTAATCAGACTTGTTTTAAGCCCCAAAGCTCCAAAAATGTAATTACATTTAAATGCCTCTGTCTGAAGTGCTAATTAATTAGGAAATTTTTCATTTCTGAAAGTGGGATGATTAATGATAATGAACAGATTGCTAAAGAAGAAAAAAAAAAAAGGAAAAGAAATGGGAAAAAAGAATAAAGATGGTAAGAATAAAGAATATAGGTGCTTAGAAACTCAAAGAAAATTAAAGGTCTTCAAGTCTTTGTGTCCGAAAGATTCACTTTGCAGAAATCATTTTTCATTCCTTTTTCTTTTTTCTTTTTATTTTTTTCAAAATAATGCTCTATTTTTATAGCATGCTCAAAAGCATGATCTCCTTTAAGCAGGTAAATTGTCTTATTGAAGTCAATGTCTCTTTTTTTTTTTTTTTTTTTTTTTTCCAGATAATCTGCTCTATGATAATTCTTAGATGTTTCTTTTTCCCTATTAATTCATGTTTTTGCTCATGTCTAATTGTGTTACCAATGGAAACATAGGAAAGGAATCAGCTCCTGTCTGTAACAGACTACATTTTGGTGCCTACATGCGATGAGAGTTTCTAAGCTGTCAACAAAAATCTATTTAATATGGTCAGTAGAGTCTGGAGAAATATTCACCTGAGCAGTTGCAACATTTCAGTTAACTTCAGAGCAAGTCACTCCAGACTTTCTCAGCTTTTTTGATTAGGGATTTGATGCAGCTACCAAGAAGTAATTTTCCTCCTGCCTTTTCAGACATCTAGAATGCCCCACCTGGTCTTCAGGTATTAATTCAATATAGAATGGGTCTTCCACAGGTTCTTGGTTGTGTCTGCCCCATGCACTGCAGGGTAACTCAGATGGCACTGATTGCTTATGTGTAGGCAATTAAAACAAACCCTAGCTATTCACTGATAATAATAGGAGTTTAAATACTTCACTCACATATATGTACTTGTGTGTCAATCACGAGACAGAAATTCTTAGGAAAACAGACATTATTGAAATAATTGACAGGTCATCACAAGTTTCCTGATGTTACTGTTGATACACTTGGCATCTGTAGATCCTTTCATTGTCCTTTTCCCTTCTTCTACCTTTCCATTTTCTACCGCATCTAAAGCAGTTTTTCAGTTTATCAAAAATTTACATCTTAGTTAAGTAATGGAAGTATGATTTTAGAAATAAAAATCTCTGTGCCTATTTTTATAACTAGCTAAATGCAAACTGGATTTAATACCAGCAGCTCTTTCTTTTCACACTGTCCTTTTTAAAGTGAATCCTGAGTTCTTTATTGTTCTCTAAGTTTACACTTGATGCAATTCCTTTATCTTCCTCACTGAAATCTTGCAAATGATACTACTTGCACTTTTTACTTCTGTCTGTGAATATTTCTAGTCTCCTTTGCTTAGTTACAGCTAATTAATTTTGCTGCTTCTGTTGCTCTTGCTTGGCTTGTAGGCTTGTAATGCTTAAATGCATTTTGTGAACACTGGAATCATCTCCATCCTTGTTGCGTTGTCATAGATACACACAGAACCATTCATTGTCAGAGAAATGGAGAGAAATAGTTGCCCAGTGTTCTGCTCTTTCCTGCTAATCTTTTAATTCAGAACAGTCCAACTACTGGTCAATGGTTCACTCCCATTCAGCCATCTGTGCAGATGTGGTAGATATGGCCCAAATAAGGTAGGGCCCCCTGTATTGCTCTGAGCCTGGCTGGAAAGCCAAGAGGTATCAGCCCCTTTTCAAAGGCAGAGTCACAGCTTCAGGTCCCTAAACATGAAGCTATTGGGTTTTCCTTTTGAACCTTTCCATTTTTTTTTCATTATTTCAGGGAGCTGTGATGGCATGAATTGAAGCCTCTAGAACTCTGCCAGTCTCTCATCTCTCTTTTGGAATTACACCATCATGAAGAAAAGACTTCAGTGTCTTAATTTTTTTTTTTTTTTTTTTTTTTTTTTTTTTTTTTTGTTCTTTCCCAGAAAGAGCAGCATTTTAGTGGTTAGAGCATTACTTTAGATGGAGTTGCACCAGACCCTTACCTCAGCTGCAAGCACTAAATTTAATTTATCTGATGTCTGTTACAAGTTTGTTTTGCCATTTAGCCTTCATGTTGCTTAGGATAAGGGCGAAAGTATTTTGGATTTTGTTTATTATTATTATGTGTACCTATAGCATTCTATAAAGTCTTGCAATGACATAAATTAGGGCCTTAGAAATTCAGGTTAACATTTACAATGATCTTTTACACAGCTGCACAAATGAGCCTGGTATTATATTCACAGACAAACCTCCAACAAAGCCCATCCCCTCAACTACCATAACTAGAAATATATCACAGCTCACTGAATTAACCTAAATGTGAATCCAAGAAGAAAAAAACCCTTTGCTGCTCTGTAGAAGGGATAAAGCTACTACAAAAGAGTATTGTAAGTAAGTCCTGATTCCACTGGATATAGCAAGAATTTTAACATTGACTTCCATTATAGACCAGGTTTTCACCCTTTAGTGCTACAAGTAATTTAATCTTACTTGAAGAGTGTCTTCATAGTGAGGGAAGTGTAAAAATGTCTCTGCATAATTGCAGGCTGTGATTTCCTCTCAGCTGAATTTGTAGCCTATTATGGACTAGCCTATTATTTTATTTAAAAAAAATAAAAAATAAAAATAAAAATCAGTGCAATATGTTCCTCCATTTTTAAGATTTGTCCAATAAAAGGCTTCAGCTTTAATGTGCAGGCAGATATGTCTCTCAAGTTGCCAGAAACTCAGTAACTGCACTAAGGAAACAAGATAGTCATTTGTTTTTAAAATCCTGTTGGGCTGCCTTTCATGTGCATTTTGAATAAGTAAATACTGTTTCTCTGTAAGCTGGGATTGACTGGAGTCTTCAGATAAAAGTGTTTTGCCCAACTTTTGAGGTGAGTATCCTGTATCAACTCAATACCATCTTCCAAGAAGAGAGACTATAGAAAAGGTTCTGACTGTGAAACCTCTTTACAGTATCTATATATAGTTTGGAAAGCTTGTTGGAAATGAATGCTGCTATAGAATTGTGAAATGTAAATAATCATCATAATTAATATGCCTCGCTCTTGCTGCAGCTCTCAGTTCAGCAGCTTGTCTCAGTTTGGATATTTCTGTATCCCACATTGTCCTCTGTATTATTCCCTTATTGCTCTGGTAAGAGTTATTTGACTTTGAATGTTCAGGGTTATGACTGGATGCTGTTCTGCATTTTCTCACCAAACATATTTAAAGAAACAGGTCAAAAAGTTTCAATTAAACAAAGCTATTTTCACATAAATAACCATAATTATTACTTCTTAGCTATTTTGTACAGACAGTTCAGGATATATCTTTTTTTCAGGATATGTCTTTTACAGAGAGGGAAACTGAGGCAGAATATAGTTAAGTGAATTTCCAGTTATCTGGTAGGACAGTGACAGCTTGGGAACAGAGTACAAACCAGGGCCAGTTTTCAGACCTTTTAGTTTTTGCAGCATTTATCAAGCTCAATAGGAGCTTATGGGCATACTGTAGACCTTGAAATTCCAGTGCTTATCTACCTTGGTGTAGAAAACAGCAGTCATGCTGTTTAATTTTACTGAGCTGAAATTCATGGCATTAATACTTGATTTGATCCCAAAACCTGAATGTGCATTTTTCACACCTTTCTGCACTCATATGCCCATAGTAAAGGGAATGTCTGCACTGAGTCGAGTACCCAGAAAGCGCAATTCACTCTACCTCCTCTATCATCCCATTTTATCTATTACTCTGGGAAGGCACTGGGAGATACAATGGTGTTTTCTTAAACCCGTGCCAGACTATAATCAGTCACCTGTAAATGTAAACAAAATGTCACCTTTTCAATTCCATCCTTAACTCAACTGCTATAGAGCTGTTTTGGCAGAAGTTGTTGATCCTCATCATTGCAAATTCCTCATCTATAAAGAAGGGCTTTAAAGCCAATCTGTTTGTGCCACTTCATGCCAACTACATTTATGTAGCTCAGTTTAATATATATATATATATTAATATGCAATGCTCTGCCCAGAACCATTCTCCCTTTCTCCATTGATTGCTATAGCAACCAGGGAAACCAAGATGATGTCAATATCTGCATTTATAAAGAGAATACCAGAGTTGTTGTTCGAGTGAGGTGCTCCCCAACAATGTATGCTTTACTTCTGAAGTGCAAGGACACAGGATGATCAAGCTGTGGTTTGAACTAGACTCCTGGAATTAGAAATCCTTAGTAGTACCATTGCAGTATTTGATGGACTGATTTAGCTAGGCCACAACAAGCTTATTAGCTCAGACTAGATGTAAGTCCCACAAGATAGTAGAAGAGGAAGCAGAGGCAGCTTTGGAAAGCAGCCTGAGAAAACAGAGGCAGCAGCTTCTCATCAAAGGGCTGATGCAGCAGGACACTAATTACTGACAGTTTTCTCAAATGTACAAGATTTGGAAACTGCAGATCAAAACTTGGAAGCAAAAAGTGGAAAAGATACACTTTTGGTACCTCAACATCCTGTCTGCTGTGCTTTAATCCTTAAATATTTTCTCACATCTGGAGACTTGATGATTTATTTCACATTTTTTCTTACTATCTTTTAGAATTTCAATGCAAGGTACAAAATAACAACAATAAGATTCAAAAAAGAAAAGATTGCCTTGAAGACTGCAATGTTGGAACTGAAGTGAGAAAAAAAAAAAAAAAGTACAAAATATAAGATTGTGCTATTAGAGACTAATAAGAACTTCTGGTTGTAGCTGGGAGCTTAACACACAGAAAGGATGACAAGAATCTGGCATACTTGTTAATAGCAAGATGACTGTGAGTCATCAGTGTTATACAACCGTAAAAAGGCAAATGTGATCCAAGGATGGCTCAGAAAATGTAGTGCCAGTAGAGATGGAAAATCATTATATTTATTAAGTGAATTTTGTAAAGCCTTGTCAAGAGCAGTAGATACAGTTGAGAAAAGATTATCTCAAAATGGAATAAGTAAAGAGAAACCTTCTGCATAATTAAATATGTGGAAAAATTAAAAAAAAAAAAAAAAAAAAAAGGCAAGAGAGGCCAGGAGATTTTCAGCCAAAGGCTGAGAATAGGTACAAAGTCTGTTGTATACACATTGGGAATGGACAGCTCTGGCAAGGAAGAAAAACTGTACTTGGTAAAGGATGGTATAGGTAGCAGACCATATCCTTAGCTCAGAATAAAAATAACGGAAATTTCTGGCTGAGTACTGAGGTTCTGAAACAAAATTACAATAGGGTGGATTTCTCTCAAATGTATTAAGGTATTTGAGTATCATTGCATTCAGTGACTTTTAAACAGTCTCATATATTTAAGTAAGGTTGTATCTATTTAAGAAAAGAATGAATAGTCTATGAAAGAAAAAATCTAAACTGGCCCAAGGGATCTTTTCAAGTCCTGTCTTCCTAAAACAGTTTGTGATACAAGCTTCTCATATGTAGTTAATGTATATTTCCACACTACAACCAAGAGTTCAGTGCAGACATAAACACATAAACCTATACCTGCATTGGCAATTAATGCAGTCCAGTATACAACATTGTTAGGTTGAAGTGGTGCATGCTGAGGTTCCCCACATCTCTCATATAAGGAGCCTGGGGGATTGCTTTGGATTAAATATACTCTGATAGGCTGGATTAAACATATCCATTGCATGAGTGATGTTAAAGCTTGGGGTAAGGAATTGTTCTGTAGATATCTCATTCCTTTACTTCAGGCCACTGTAGGAAGCACTGCAGCTTTTGCATCCATCTGCACGTAGATGATGTTGTCATTGTCTTTTTGGAGACAACAGAGAAAACAAAAACAAAAATAAATCCAAACAAACAAACAAAACCCAGGGTTTACTGAACTGAATCACTGCTTTGGACACAAAATAAATCATTGATAGTGGGCTTTTTATTGTGTTTACAAGCAGTGGGTTTCTTTATCAGAAGCAAAGAGAAGGACGTGCAGATCTTTCAAGGTTTCTATAAATACTTGAAGATGAGACAGAGCACTTCTTAAGAGCCTCCTTCACTCAAAATCAGGTGTCTCCAGAGGAAAGGAGAAGGGAATAAGTCAGATGAGCTACTTTTCATTTAAAGTTTATTGTGTTTTCCCTGGTGGTTGCTGAGACAAGGTAGGACCTGGAGTTAGTGGTGGAAATTTCATCCCAGTTTATCAGCTATTCACATGACAGTACTTCTTGGTCCCATTTCTGAGATCAAGAGGCTTTCCTTAGGCTGGTTCCACCTGCAAACTATGTGAGGACATGCCCCTAGGACCATTCAGTGCACCATTTCAACCTCCTCTAGCTTCTGTCCCAGCAGTCAGAAAAATTACAGGTCCTCCAGTGTAGATGACTAAAAGTAACAAGAGGAATAAAAAGCATAGGTTTAGATATATGGATAGAGGTTACAGATATATAGATGTAGATATAGATGATATAATAAAATAATGTTGTTTGAGTCCTGGTGTGATGAGATTTCACAGAGAAAAGGATAACCTTATAGTGATGTGGTTATGCCATAGACAGACACAATCACAAAGAAAAATAATTTGTTTCCAGGGTCCCACATCTAGTGAAGGGCTGAACCCAGGACAGATTGTATACCCTGCAGTTCCTTGCTGGGTAGGCTTTTCATACATACACACACACAAATCTTTCTTTTTTTTCTTTTGATTCTTAATCATACCAATGGAGGAAGATTTAAATCTACACTTAAGATTTACAAAAGGAAAAGAGGACTTCTGAATAAACATAATTTAAGTGCAATTTTGTTCCTTAGTTCTGAAGGCTCATGATGAAGACTCACATTTTCACTCTGTGTCATAGTGTATATTAAATGTATGAAATCAGTTTGAGATGTATTATTGGTTTAGGAGAATCCATGTACAATTACTTTTACAAAATTACAACATACTTCAAACTGTAATAACTGTGCCTCTTTATAGAAACAGAGGTTATAATCTAGCTATTAAAATTCCATAAGCAACTGCTTCCAGCTATTCACATGCATGACACTGTGCACAGTTTCCTTTTTTTAAAAAATAAAAATAAAAAATAAAATAAAATAAATTGCCACTTTCAGGCCCCTGCAGAGAGTAATTTCATTGGAAAGTGACTTCATCTAAATAATATTTAGGTATGCCACAAAGAATATCAACAAAGACAAATTGTCTCACATCTCAATGTAATCAAATGTTCATTTATTAAACTGAGGAAAATCTGATCAACATGGAATGAGCTAAAGTTTTTTCAAAAGATACTAGAAAAGAGAAGGGAAGAGAAGCTCTAAAATGGCACAAGTTTTAAAATGTAGAAACAGGGCTGATTTGCATTGCTGCAGGCACACAGTTCTTTGTAGGAATAAAATTGGACAAAATGCAGTTATGAACACAGGACGATTTGTAGCACTTATGGTTATGTAGAGGAAAAGCAATAAGATTACTCCACAGTATTTTCAGTATATTTGGAAAACTCCTCAAATCTGGTGTATAGAGCAGCTGTGGCTCCAGTCTTTGTGATATATAAAATCCTAATTCTCACTGAATTCCCACCTTAGCTGATCTCAGTGGAAATTGGGGTAAACTCTACATTCGTGCCTATTTGCAGAACCACTCTAAGAGAGAGAAACTAACTGCACCCAACACCAGCCTCTATGGGTATAGCTGCTGCCTGGGCAGGCACTAACCACGTTGGCAATTTCTGTTGCGAAGCCCTTGAGACCCGTTGCACCTACTTCACATAGTGACAGGCTGGATGTTTCTGGACTCAGTAGGAATAACAGGAATGAAAAAGTTGAACCTTCCTCTTTCCAATAGGTGCAAGATTGCTTTCCTCACCTTTCCAGAGGCTAGTTTGGCAGCAAGGAGACCTCATCACTTACGTTAACAGCTGGGGTATCTGCTGTTTCCGGGGTGTCTGAGCATTTTCCAGACACTGTGTTACAATATGACATTATATTATGTTATCCTCAGAGAAGGTTTGGGTGCTGTACATCATAACAAGATAGTCTGAGGAGTTTACAATTTAAATACACTGAAATTCTCAATTATTTGCACAGAAAACGTAGCAGATTTCCTCCCTCCCCTCCTTTTTTTTTTTTTTTCTTGGTAGACTTGTGAACACTGTTCTTTCTTCTCCCTTCTTCTGATCAAAGCATATTAAAGGAAAAGAACTGCATAGGCAAACGAATTATCAGACATGTGGACAACAATAATTTGAAGCAAACTGTGGTCTGTATGTAAGATTCACGCAAAGCAGCAGTAGGAATCCTGTTTGACCTTGGAATGGCTGTTTTGGAGCTAGAGCAGCTAACCTAGCTGCTGTGTTAATCATATGCATTTTCTCCTGCACTTTATTTCAGTGATCTGTGAATGACAGATGCCTATAAAACAATCGAAGGTAGCCTGTGATGTGACTGCAGGAATATATTTAAGATAAAAATAAAAATAAAGTATATACCACCCCACCAAGCACATGAATTGAAATAAAATGAAATTAAAAAAAAAAAAAAAAGAGAGAGAGAGAGAGAGAAAGATACAATCTTTCAGCAATTACACACCTCTTTTTTTTTTTTCTTTTTTCTTTATGAGACCTTATGAGATTATTCACTGTTTTTTAAAAATCGACCTTCATGTCATCAGTTATTCAGTAATCAAGATTAATAACACACCTGCCTGTGGACTGAGTTCAGCAAGAAAGACTCACTGTGTAAGACCAAGTACCACTATCCCAACCTTACTCCACTGCCCTTACATCTGGAAGGGGCCAAATGGGATCAGCACTTCTGCAGGAACTCAGCAGTAAAAATTCACAATTCTCTGGAAGAAAACAGCTCTCCACAACATCTGTTTCTAGGTATTATTTTCCAAAAATCTTATTAATATTTTTAATTATTGAGAAAAAAATATAAAGCTTTGTCTCATTCTGCATTTCTTTTTAATGATTATGTGCTGTGGCGAAAGGCAGGGATGGAGGCAGAGGAACACACATCATTGGCCATGAATGTTTTGAGATACCATTTGTGATCTTACCTCTCCTAAATATATGTTTCTTTTATGTCCTCCACCTTATGCTAATCCATTTTGCTACAGATGCACTCATGTAACATTCATTTGGAATATGTGATGTAAATTTAATTTTTACCCTATATGGCACAAAATTCACTCTCTAAATCAGATCTACTGCAAAGATTGTTTGGCACAGCACAACATACAGAAAAAAAAAAAAAAAAAAAAAAAAAAAAAAAAAAAAAAGTCTTCATTTATTTAAAACCAAAACCAAACAAACAAAAATGCAAATTATGCATCACAATCCTATGCACACCTGTTTTGGTGTTGTCATTACTGTTCTTTCCCAGATTAAAATATACATACATTGGCTTTTAGCATTTATTCTAACAATCTTTGTTTATTTATTTGTTTGTTTGTTTATGAAAAGTTTAAGATATAAGATAGGATCTTGTGGTAAAGGTACTGGATTAAAATTTGGTATATACAACATTCTTCAACATTCTTTCCCAGTTCTAGGAAGAGATATATAACCTGCAGTGTATAACATGCAAAAATTCACTTAATTTCCCAATCCAGATTGTAAAATGTATTAAGGGATTTGGCTACCATTGATTTCAGTGATATTTAAGCAGTCTTACACATTTAAGGATTTCTGACTTAGTCGACTTCATGATGAGGTTTAGAAAACTTTTTCTATTCTTGAATGTCTGAATGAGAACTTGAAGGACAGAGACTGAGTATTTGCACTAATCCCACTGTAATGGGGTTTCTAACTGAAAGAGAATTCTCGGGATGCATTTGTAGGAATGATAAATACCGATAATTTAAGGAACTTAATGAAAACTATCCATTTGAATGAGACATCACCTTGTTAAAGAGAGAAATTAAGTAGGAAAAGCATTTACAAATCAGGACGTTAAATGAAATGTTGAGTTTTCTATAACGTAAAATTGTGTAACAAGACTATAATGGAAACATGCTCTGGCAAAGAATTCATTTAAAGCAGCATCCAGTTTAGCAAAGAGGAAACATCAGAGTCTTCAATATCAGTCTGTTGATAAAGCATTAACAAGGTCTTCATATTTTAGTTCTGAATATAATTTGAATTCTTCAGAAATGCTGAGGAACAAGAAAAAGACTGTACAAAGATACAATAGTGAAAAGGGAAAACAAATGAAGATTATAAGCAGGCTGAGAAATATATAATTATATTCAGTATGTGAAGCTGCTAATCCTGAATTGAATTATCATCAGTGAAGAGGTATAATTTATACTAAATCTTCTGATAAACTAGATTTCAATCAGTTCATATAGTGTCTTAGTTAAGGATGGTGCTGTATACGTCTAAGGGTATTGGCCCGGGCTTACTTGTTATAAAAAACAGTATCAGTCAAGGTCAAACAGTAAGCTGACTATTGAGTTTCTACCTGTTGGTTCATTCAGGGGCTTCAGAAGTGGAAGACATACATATTGTAGTCCTGGCTCAATCACTGGCTTTTTCTTATGTTACCATGAGTTCTTTCTACAGAATAATAAAGGATCACCTGTTTGGGCTGGCTTTTTAATTAAAATAAATTTAATTTAATTTAATGCATTCAAATTATGACTCTGGGCCAAATGCTGGGAAAACTAAACTTGTCCTTTGTTCCGTCCAAAGCCTGTGACTGAACCAATTTAGAACATTTTTATCTTCTGCACTGACAAATTTTCACCTAAGATTATGCTTTTTTTTTTTTCTCCTGTTGATGCTTTGAGACCTAAATTTTCAGGAAACTAGCTAAAAGATAAACAGAGTTAAATATTTACAGACAGCTACAATGTCATTTCAAATACAATTCTCCATTTTAATAAAAGCAACTTTCAGTAGTCCAAAAATAAATACATTAGAGATACCTAAGTGACTAGGCTGCTTATTTTTTGTTCTGGATATGACTGAGTTTAGTCTTTGCTTTTAGACTAAAACAAAACAAAATAAAACAAATAAAATAAATAAATAAATAAATACCATAACCAACAAAAAACCTGCAGTAGAAGAAACTGACAAGGAAAAATCAAAGCTTTCTTACCCTGCTCAATACAGTTCTTTACAGCATTATGATTTCAGACTTTTTAACCTCTATTTTTTAAATGAAATGGGTTTTGATCAAATCTAGCACTCAGGAAATGTGAGATTAATGCATTTGGCAGAAACTGCAAACACAGTGAATAGGCATTTTACAGGTTTCATGAGAAAGCTCAGCCAACATACTTGAATTTGAACTTTCGACTGCTATTATTGCCTTGAACTCCTTGAACTACCACCTATGTAGTTATTTTATTTTTATTTTTATTTTTTTGAGTAATTTTACAAGGACTATGAATGAGGCCACCATAGTAGTGGGAGAGAAGAGGTTAGGCTGAGTTCAAATAATCATTTTCACATTTGTCTCATTTACCAAATATACAGTTGAAAGAGCCCTACAAAAGGTTTGAAAAAACATTTTGGAAATTTGTATAGGAAAAGAAAAAATATACTTTTTTTTTTTTTTTCTTGTAACAGGAAAAAAAATAACTAAACTCTACAGAGCTTTCACTCTAAACCATAGATCTACACTAGAAAGATTGTCTTGGGAGGCGAATGCATTTATTACTGTTAAAATATATTTAATTGCTTGCAATGAAAAATCCAGAAAAATGTCAGTAGAGACAGATGTCAATGTTATACTGAATCTTGAAAGACCATCTACTTTAATTTTCAGCTTTGTGGTTTGAATGAAAAAGCACCAAAACAAATACCTGGAGTTCAATCCTTCAGTGATGGAGGCTCAGCAGACTCTATGCATCCATCTAAAACTGGACTTCAGAAAGACTCTTATTTTTGGTAATTAGAATTAAAGCCAGTCATAAATCTTCCAGAAAGAGATTTTACCCTAAAATAACCTCTTATTGAAATAAATAAATAAATAAATAAATATATTTTAAAAAAACATAAAAGAAAAAAAAAAATCACAAAATTTTACCCAGATCTTAAGCATTTCTTAAGACCACGCTGCTAAAGATGTGGAAATGAGACTACTTTCTAAATAATACCAAGCAATTTCCTAGATGATGGGTGACCAATGTTCAGACTTTCAACTGTCCTGAGCTGAAGCTGAAAACAGCTGTGAGGTGTCACACACAGTGTTTCATGACACAGAAATGTTGTTTTCCAGCTAGCTCTAGCACTATCTTTTTGATGAGACATGCTGTTTGCTAAAGAACATGACAATATTGTATAGCTTTTCTAAAACTAATGATTATGACTCTGAGTGCATCAGTGATTTTCAGTTTACTTTTTCACACAGTAGCAATAGTTTATTCAATGAGAGAGATGTCAGATCAAGTGCCAGGAGGAAAAACCCGCAACTGATTATGGGTCTCACCTTGACTCATAGAACAGCGTTGGATTTGAGACTGTGAATCACAGTTCTAACTCCTGCTTTATCAAAATTTATCTCTTAGTCTCTATTGAAGAACACTTTTTTTTTTTTTTTTTTCCCCTTCACTTTTTATGAGACTCAGTGTTTTTATGTGATATTAAACAGATGTCATTTTGCATTTTGGAGATGCCTATGAAGGAACAGTGGAATGTAAAGTTCCTTTTCCTCTTTTATTAGCAGGTAATGTCATTCACTTGTGCAAGCCTTCCCTGCTGTAACTGCACCACAAAATATATTAACTGTACAACTTATTCACTGACTTGAAAAAGATAAATGTCTTGAAGATACCCAGAAGAAAGAGGGTAAACTGTAACAAGTATTTATCTGTACAATAGCAAGATTTACTTTTAATAGATAATTAACTAGCTACAACCTTTGTTCTTTTAATAAATTACCCAGTGCAATAAAGACCCTTTTTAAAAACTGTAGGTACTATACAAGTACATATATAGGAACGTACATTTGTGACTGTAACTGCATATAAAGTAGAATAAGTAACCTTCTTTGGTCTTCTCTCTTTTCTTCTTACATAGCTGTTGTGTGTTTTTTTTTCTGTGGAGATTTGCAGATTTTTAAAACTGTAGTATTTTTTTTAAACTACACATCTTCTAATGTGTTCTCTAGATTTGTCCCTAGACAAATTTCACCCATTTCTACATTCATGCATCCCAAAAGACATGTGAAAATTTTCCAGATAAGCATTCAAACTTTATTTTTATTGTAGGAACAATTACCTTTCTCTTTGTATTTTATCCAGCCCCCATCCCCCCTTTCCACCCCCACTATTGAGAAAGTATGATGTGAATATATTCACTGAGAGAGCTTGTAAAACTGAGAGTTGACAAATCAAAGAATAACTCAAAAAAATTTGTAGAGTTGCCCCCCTTCAGACCCCAGCTCATATGTGCATATAGGCTTCACAGTTAGCAATTTAAAATACTAATTGGGGCGTAACTATGTATTCTTTTTATCTTTTTTTTTTTTTTCTTGCATGTTGTTATGGGACCAATGCAGATTTTAAAATATCCTTTTCTCAAATGTACAGAAGATATTATAAGAAGGTTATTTTGCTTACAATGTTACTTTCAAAGTTGTTTTCTGTCATAATCTTTGTCTTTCAAAGTACAATATTTGTATGAATGCATAATATACACTGTATACCTTGCAAATAAAAATAAAATGCTATATTTGAACGTGCCAGTTATGTAAGTGATATCAGATTTCAGACCATCTTCGTATGCTGCTTTTGTGAATAAATAATTTGTATTGAGAAAAAATATATATTATTACTCATTTCCTAAAAGGCTAAAATATTTTGCTAAAGTAATCTTCCTACAGTCTGATTACAAAGAAGATTTGTTTTGAGATTTAAGTATTTTGCCTTACAACTTCAATCCTATAAGAATTCAATTTATGTTATTTGTCTGAGCAAACAGATCTTAGCTAGAATACTTTTTTTTTTTTTTTTTTTTTTTTTTTTTTTTTTTTTTTCTGATTGAGGAGAGAATATTGATCCATATTAATATACTCTCTGGTCCCAAAAGGCAATCCTGTACTCGGACTAAGCTATTCACTCACATGCAGCAAATAGAGGAGCCTTTGAAAATGGCTGGGCTTTCCTCTGTGACCCTACTCTCCCTGACCCTATTCACCCTATTATTACAGCTACTCTTAGATATGCTCTTATTGTGCTGATGCACAGAAGATACAAACATGAACCAGGCTCTCAAACTGGTGGACACTGTAGAAATATAGAACAAGAACAGAAGCCATGTCCTGGGAAGTTTAGTGACCAGATACTCCAGCATAGAGCTACTCCACAAATATCTACAGACAGTGAAGATTTCGGAAGTAAATCAGTGACATTTGCAAAACTTTCAGTTTTCATTTCCTGAATGTTTAATAAGTGCTTGAAAGAGAGCTCCTACATATGAGTCAACTAGAAGAACCAAGATAAACCAGTATATATGCAGACTACATGGTGCAGTTCTACCTCCAGGCTCCACCCCATAATTTAAGAGTAACACACTGGTTAGTGTGGTGTCTCTGGTTGATCTCCAGTCTGGCCATTCCTGTATGACCTAATGAGGATCTATTTACACTGAAGTAATGGTGTCTGTAGTAGCATATGTAAGAAATAGACAACAGCAAAAAATAAAGAAGGTACATCATATTTATTCTCTTAGTTGCAAGACTGCAATAGTTGCAACTGTATGACTTTTGAACTGCACTTCATCAGAGTGAACTGCTTTGCCTATAAAATGTGTGAATTATAGTTTCTTTCCAGTTTTCCATGGTTCTATTTTTTGTTTGATTTTCTTTTTTACTTGAAAGCTAAATTATTTTTTTCCTCCTATCACACTTTATTATTTTCACCAAAGCATACAAAAATTACTGAATTCAGTAGAATGAAGCTCCAAACACTTGGGATATGTAATCTCTCCTGATCTCTATATAATCCAAATTATTACTGTGTACCTGAACATTTCACAAGGACTATTTGCAGAAGATATCATTGAAAACATTGCAGTTCCAGCAATATATGTCACTCAGCGGAGTTTTCTAATACAGTTTACACTTTAGACTGTTAATCAGCATTAAAATGTAAAAGACCATCTTGGGGCATATATTACAAGAATAAGAATATAAAATTGGTAAGAGTCTGATGGATGAAATGTGTGCTATATTTCCACCATAAACTTTTCCACAACTGGAACTAGCTTTTTCTTTAGAATAGATAGTCTCCCTGTTCCCCCATACTCCTTCCCCTCATCTTCCAGCCCATTCCACAACTTCATTGATCTCATGACTGGAAACCTTCTTCTAATTTCCAGCCTAAATTTATTCATAGCCAGCTAATACCCATATGTTCTTGTGCCAACATTGTCCTTAAACTTAAATAGTGCTTCTCCTTCTTCTGTGTTTACCCCTATGATATATTCATAGACAGCAATCATATCTCTTCTCAGCCTTTGTTTGGCTAGACTAAACAACCTATGCTCTTCTAGTCCCTTCTTGTAATGAGAATATCCTCATGAATAAGGGCCACAGAATTAAAGCCTAATTAAAAATGTGAAGCAAGCAACAAATCAGATCCTATGCAGAACAAATTGCTCAGAGTCCTTCCTGTGAGTGACTCTTGGGTGAGCTCTTCCACCTCCTTTGAAGCAAATGACTGATTCTGTTCTATAAGAATCTCAAATTATTACATTTATCCTTTTTTCTGTCTGAAAAACATGTAAATAATTTTCAATACCACCAATTTTCAAAATCCAAATTACTTATAGAAATAATAATTTATATATAATGAATTCATCCCATATAATAATTGAAATATAAATTTGTTGTTCTATAACAGCATGTCAGAAGACGTTAAGAGGAATAAAATGCATACTAAAACAAAGGAGGGTTTGTAGAGAGCCCGATGGAGCTTTCCCCATTGCCAGTACCTAGCTATGCCCATACATATCAGATCCTGTTGGTGAGGTTAATGCCTGTTGCAGGGTCAGTTTTGTCTTCCTTTCCCCTGGAAGCAGCCAGCCCTGACAGAAACACCAATGCTTTGGCAATGACTTTATGAGGAGGAAAAATGTGAGTATTTAAACAATTTAACCCTAAAATCTGCCTGCACCCCGAGCATGCTAAGGAATGATTCATCTGTTTTACATGTAAATGCTTTGTTAAAAAGGCTGATAAGAAATAGAAGAATTAGAACTAATTCTCTATTTTGTCTGTATCCTGGCTCTACCACCAACTAAATATATGTATATATAAAAAAAAAAAAAAAAAAAAAAAAAAAAAAACCTTCTTCTGTTTGAAACATGTCACTGTTCAAATTCAGGGTACTTTCCAGAAGCTGTGCTTTATTGTTTTTCTGTTCTTTTTCCTATTCTCTGGCATGGCCTTAGAGATAATAAGTGACAGTGGCTAGTCTATTCACAACTCTTACCAAGTGCAGGGGAACTGTAGGTGTAAATTGCTTGGAAGAAGAGAAAGTTAGGTTAAGGCAGGAAATAACACTGTTACTCTGAGGTTCAGACTCACAGAACAAAGGTAGGGTTTAAATCTGCATCAGTAGTGTCTTCACTCATTCTTTACATTCACTGTTCCTGGAATTTTGTAGTTGGTATATGCACACACACACAAGCAAACAAAGTATAGGAAACGGACATAAACTGAATTCTTTCTCCTCCCAGCCAGGCATTCAGACTGCTTATGACAGGTGACAGGTCAACATTGCTTTTAGCATGAGCTCTGTCAGGATCTGAATCTGCACAGCACCTTGTGATCAGCAGTTCCATGGCAGGTGCTTTGACTTCATTAACTCTAGGAGCAGTGATCTAGGGAAGTGCAAGGCTTATATTCAAACTCAAAGAAATGCCCTCAGGTGGAGAACTAAAAAAAAAAAACATTAGCACTTCCTAAGTATTATAAGCCTGGAAATATATTGCATAAGACAGGTAGCAGCCCCGTTAACTGCCAGAGTGATTCTTCCTCATGTAGGTGGCTGTCTAGGGGATACAGCTCTGTACTATAACTTGCATAAAGGCAGGACAGGGAAACAGACCTAATCCTGAGTATTTGTTTTTGTTGCTGTCGTTGGGTAGGTGTTGACCTTCTAGTTTACAAGAAATTTTTGAATCACCCTTTGGAGGCACCTAAACACTGTCTTTTTAAGCAGTCCAGCCTCCTACATTCAACACATTTCCCCCTTTTTAGGAAACATGCTTCATTGTCATACATTACAGCACCTGGTCTGGATACTATCCCATATGTCAATCCCTTTGCAGATCTAGATTCAAAGAATACACTTTCCTTTGATCTTATTCTAAGAATTCAAGTCGATGCTTCATGTGTATGGTCAATGAACTAGTACGGTCTTCCAAAAATTAACAGAATTAAATAATAATATCTAGAAACAAAGCAGTCCCATCTTGAGCAATTTCTTCTAGCAGATGAAACAGAAGAAGCCACTAAACAGCTTGGTGGGTGTTACTTATGTGTAAAATATATGCTAAATAACATTATTAATGGAATTAGTTTGAAAGGATTGAGTATTATACAAGTCTATTAGCTCATCTTTATTTCACATTAATTTTATTTTTATTTTTTTTTAAATATCCTAATTTTTATATTAGATTTCACATACATTGAAGTAACCCAGCTGGCAGGGTGATCCGTAGTCCATACAAAAAAACCTATATATATGAACAGAGGTAAATTTTTGCCCTGTGCAATGACTCTTTGTTGCTGAGAAACTGCATCCATGGTAAACTGATAGAACTGAATGAAGTCCAGTTTTGGGATGTTACTTCTGTTGTATTTCAAAACTTCTGCCTGTGTGCTACATCACAGTAACACTGAGGGGTTCTTGTGGAGATCATATACAAACATACAAACAGAATTTTTTCCTGCCTTGAAAAAGCTTAGATTTCTGTTAAATCTTTAAGGAAACTGTCAACTAATAAAATAAAATAAAATAAAATAAAATAAAATAAAATAAAATAATAAAAAATCGTGCTGGCACTTACCATAAAATCATTTGAAAGAGGAAACCATTAAGTTTAAAACAGCAGTAAGCCAATTAAGTATATATTTTAAATAAGTCATTAGAGACAGTGTTTCTGACAAAAAGACATTACCTTTTAAAATGTTGAAATTCAATTAGAAATGTTGCCCCATTTAATCTAAATTTAAACCTTTAACTGAGTCAAATTTCAGACTTTTGAAAGCTAGTGGAATTACATTGTTCTTTCTTGTGACATTTGTAATTGAAAAGGAGGTGTGTAAGTATGGGCTGTAATATAAGACATGCTATGAACAACTACTTTGTATTGTTTTAAATGATGACTCTTGGAGAAAGCTGTCAAGTGGTGGGCAAACACTAATATAGTGCCTTTTTGAATTAGTTCCTGCTCCAGTTTCGCTAAGGATTAAATAACCACCACTTTATTTTTTGTAAGCTACCAGCTATGTGTAAGGGAAGTTGGGCTAAAACATTTGGATGTCAAGGTGAACTGGATTCAGCTTGAAACTTATTTTTATGTATTTGACATACCTTCTCAAGAGTGATACACGCACACACACACACACACACATAAATATATAATATGAAATAAAAGCTATGTTCATGAGCACCACTTTCTTGTTTTGGCTGAGCTACCAGAGCTGCTGCTTTGCCCCTTTTGACGTTTTCTATTTCTAGAGCCGGAGGTCCGGAGTTCTGTTGCTGATGCCACTTGCATTCATTTGGCTGAAAATTAAAATAAGAAAAGATGAGAGAAAATTGACTTTTAAAACCATGAGATAGCCTTCAATGGGGCAGGAAGAGGCCAATTACCACAGCATTTTGCAAGGCTCCTCCCATCTCCTTTTTGAAATGGCAGTCAAAAGACCCAGATGCCAGGCTGAAAATACTCTCCCTTCATCATTTACTTTTTTGTGTGTTCTTCTTGCAGCTGTGCTGGCAGCATTAAAGATACCTCACAGCTATTCACTAGGTTGCAGACTGATCTAATGCACACAGAAGTCTTTTCATTCAGTTCTGTGGCTTTCGATGAGGTCTGGGGACTCTGCCTCTGCCTGTTTTGGACTGTTATGCCTTCTGTTCTTAGATAACATTTGTGTACTAATTTTATTAAAGTTATGCATAAGGTATACATTCACACAGAAGTACAACACCTTTATTTTATAATATTTTTGGTTGTGGCTTAAAGAATCCCAGTGCTTTCTACAAGGAAGCAATTACCTAGTCCTCAGTGCATTATATTACAGCTTTTTTTCTTATCTTTGCAGGACTATGTAGTGTAAATCGAATAAACAAATAAACTATAAGAAAAAAAAAGTCTGCAGCGGAAAGATGGTGAGAGCAATCTTCTTTATGGTTTTGAAGAATATGTGGGCAAGGAAAGTGATGTACTCATAAGACGTTTGGAGAAGGCAGAGCTAAAGAATGAAAGATCTCATTAAAATATTTTTCCAGAGGCAGGTAGAACAGGAAAACAAACAAACAAACAAACAAAAAAACAGAACTGAAAGTAATTTTCAGTGCTGTCTGATCACAAACCAAACCAAACCAAAGCAGAAACAAAACAAACAAACAAAAAGACAAAAATACAAAGTTCAGACTGGCACAAGTGTATTCAATAGCAACTTCAGAATGAATATTTAAGGTGAAAAAAATGACCCATTCTTTGAAGCCTGGATTTATTCTTTAAAGAACACCATCCTCTGATCCTGACTGCATTTGTCATTGGACTAACATTCATAGAGCCAAATTTGCTTGCTTTTCAGTAGGCAACAATGTGCTAAAGGGAGTAGTCCTTGGTCCATACTTAAATCTATAACTCTGTAGCTGCTATATGATCGTGCCAATGACAGCACTAGTGGTATGGGCTGTCATGATCTGTGTTCAGGCTTTGCCATGGTTTTCACTGGTATACTGTGACACCCTTTGGCTTGGTCCTCTAAACTCTGCAGAAGCTCTTTATTTAGTCACAGGGAAAACAAACAAACAAACAAACAAACAAACAAAAAACATAAAAAATAATAAGTGAGAGAGAGACAGACAGAGAGAGCCACAGAGAAATGAGATTCTGACAACATGGCACTCATAAAAGCCAATTTGATGAATATCTTGTTTATCTTCTCATAGATGTGTTCCTTATCTAGATCTTGTAATTTTAACTAGTGGGATCAAGCGTGAGCCTATTTAGCTGTAGGTCATAAGCTGATTTATGATCATTTTTCAGTATATACCAGATAAGATTACAGAATACATAATAGGTTGTCTACTATTATACTATAACTGCCACCCATCTCAATCAGTCTGCCTAGAGGGCTAATGATACTGTGTTATAGGATACTAAGAACTGACATGATTATACATGCCATTCTCTGTTGGTAATCTAGAATTCAAAAGGCTTTTGTAGATGAAGTATTAACACCCTGAATTTCCATGTGTCTTATTTCAGTTTCTTAAATAACTAAGGATGGGGCTGATGTAAAACAACAATTTTAAATTCTTATTTTATCCGTGACGGATCAATAAGGAATTATTACTGCATTTTTCCACCTAAAGTATGAATAGATGCATCCTTCCAATCAGTATCAATGCACTTATTTACACCATTAGCAAACATATCCCAGAGTTTTTTTTTGGTGTGTGTCTGAATTGCTCATAGTGATATAATTTTTTCCATAGTTCTTGAGAAAGGAAAGCATAAGGAAAGCATGATTTTCAAAGTATTATCCAGTTCATACCTAAAGAAGCTCTTTAAAGAATTTTGAAGCCTTTATTTACATTTTTGTAATTAATGAATTCATTACACAATATCGTGCCCCCAGTTGAGACAAAAAGAAAACAGACAGTTGTAAGTTTATTTTAGTTATTAAAACAAGGATGAAACTTGAAAAAAGACATTGATAAGAACTGGGAATGGCTAGGGAGAATATAATCATATTGGACAGAGTATGAAATCATTTCTTGCTCAAGCCACTTTACAGTTTTGCTTTTCCCCTGACTTTGTGTGCCCTCAGATAAGTCACCTAGTGCCTGCCTTCCTTCAGGGTTCACCTTCTTGGATGCTCATAGAGTAAAACCTCCTTGGATCTGGTGATCCTTGTTACTTGGATTATCTGATACAGGCATGAGCTATAACGTGGTTTTTTTTGTTTGTTTGTTTGTTTTTTGTTTTGTTTTGTTTTGTTTTTGTTTTGTTTTGTTTTTGCTTCCATTCAAGGATGGTTGTTTTGTTTGTTCATTTTTTTCCTTGTTTGTTTTACTAAGGAAGCCAAGTAAAAGATTCAGAAGGTGACATTTGTCTAGGGTATCCCCAGCACCTCAGAATGTCTGATTTAATCTCCTCAAACATTTGAATGATGGACTCCCCGAGGTCACTCAATGCAGAATGGAGAACTGTTCAAAAATCCTAGTAATGCTTGTGGGGAACAGTACAGTACCAGATACTCAGTATACAGTTTTCTTTTCTCTGTAATGAAGTCAAGCCTTTTTTTTTTTTTTTTTTTTTTTTTCTTTCTTTTACCCTCAGTCACCTAAGTCTGAAAGAGGGATAGCAGCATTTTGTTTCTTCAAGCTTCAGGATTAAATCATTAAACTGGATGGAAGGTGTTGAGATAATGGGCAAGTAAGTAAATTCTAGAGGTGTTTTATTTATTTATCTATCTATTTATTTATTTATTTTCTTGTCTTTCTTGATTCCCTGTATAGACTCTTTTTTTTTTTTTTTTTTTTTTCTGTCCAGTGTGGTCCCACGTAGAATATTAGTGTAAACACACATTTACACTCTTAAATGGTGTCTATGGCATATAAGGAATTACTGTCTTCCTTTATGGCATGAAAAATGTTGCCTAACAGTGTCAAAATCAAATACAATCGTTTATCTTCACGTTTCTCCTATACAATAACCCAAGGATACAAAATTGTATTTGAGGTCACAGGACTGATTAACTCTCTGTGGTTTTTTGTTCTTTAAATTCCATTAACAGCAACATGCAACACAAACAGAACAGTGAATTTCTTACCTTGGGATTGTGTCAGTATTCTGAAGATTTTTTTTTACAGATGATTATTTTGTTATTGGAAAAGGAATAAAAGCACTATGAAAAACAATAGCCCAAATTAGCTTCAATGGTTTTATTACTTTGTAAAACAATAAAGGTTAGACAACTTTTACAGAGGGTTTTACAGAAATGAGACACTGACAAAATATTTATGTGGGATAATTAAAAGCAGATCTCATTCCTCTAGTGTAAATGACTTTCCTCTCTCATTGTTATTGTTCTTCATTTCCAGCATAAATGCTAGTCAATAAAAGAGGAGAAGGAAGGATGGACTAGTATCAATATACTGAGATGAAGAATGTTCCATAACAAATTAAAAGGGTCAATGGAAGGAACACATCTTAAAAAATGTGGCACAGCAATTGTTTTACGTTGGTGGAATGGAGAAAAGGAACAGAGAAAAAAAAAATAGAAAAAGATAAAAGGTGATTTCTTGATAATTATCACACCTGGCAATAATCTGTATTATTCTCTGTGTCTGCATTCCATCATGGCAGAAAGAAGCTAGCCATGAGCAAAACATTTTCAGCAAGCAATAAGTTCAACCCCTCTCCATTCCCAAGCACATTTGGGAAAGCTGAAACTGCTCATATTCAAGCCACAGTGGGAGCATGGTACTTATGGGTGAATTCAAGAGAGGAAATATCTGGAAAATCAGAATGTTTAGTTGTGGTACTTTCAAAGTATTGGCTTATTTCAATGCAATGCATGTTTTCAATTCAAATTTAATCTTAATGTAAACATTAAAAAGGATTTAACCACCCTGGAAATGAAACAAAGGCAAGTATTTCTATTCATATTCTCAGATAAATAGAATTTTTATCCCATTTGCCACGTGAACAAAAACATCACCTTCTTTCCCTCCACAATGCTGGTGCCAGCATCTCAAGAGTGCATGGATTGTACTGCTTCTGCTGCTAATAAAGCTAATAGTTTTCTTGCAGGAAGGAAAAAACAGAATACAAGCCACCTCGCCCCTACACACTTCTTTATTTCATGCTAGACAAAAGGATCACTTTGTTCAACTACTTAAATCTTGCATTCAATAGACAAGTCGCTGTGGGGAAGTGCTGTCTGAGCCTAATACTCTAAATCCCTTACATTAAGTACACCACTAGCAACTAAACAAATATCCACACAGATGTCATGCCATTCTACTGAGCAGTTTTATTCCATTTATAAAATGAAAGAGCAATCCCTTGACTGCTTGTCATGGCAGGTGTCTGCGTATTTAAATGCTGGTCAGTTTTAAATGGAACACGTGTATTTAACTTTCCCAGCATGTCGAAAGCTTTTTAAAGCCCATCACACTGATGCTAAAATAATAAGGGCCAGCAGCCTGGTGATATGATTGCTTTTTTATTGCTCAGTTTGTGCTGGGAACTTGTTTTAATTCCAAAGGTTATGGCTTTTAAAGCAGCACTACTCCCATTTCCCTCCCCCAAACTGAAGCTGAAGCAAGAAGACACATAAATGAGAGCTGAAAACATATGCTAAAATGGCAATGTATCCTCTGATTTTTTTTCTTTTTCTTTTTCTTTTTTTTTTCTTTTGGTGTGCTTTCTAACCACTCTTCCCGGAAAAGATTGAGAGTGTCTCACTTAAACAGAAGATGTCTGTTGTTATGACATTGGCAGATGGACAATTAAGATACTTTTAGGTAAAATATAAATAAAATGCAGACAAAAGGAGGGAGAGCATGTCATTACTGCTTGCTGTTACTGTCTCCTTGCTTCTGAATTTCAATGTCAAAGGAAGGGCTTTGTCTACCAATTGCTTAATGTTAGCTATGGTGATTATAATACAGTACTAAAGCAAAGGCAAATGAATACAAATACTGGAGACTAAACTGGATAATACTCCAAACTAAATACAAACTAAACTGGAGAAATAGCTTCTAAGTAGTTTAATAGAATGACTATATTCTGTGATAGGAACATATTTCTGCTGTTTCCATCAAGGTTAGTCTTGCATGATACTGAGGTAGTCATTAAACGTAAGGCTGTGAAGAACTTACCCCAGGACCTCTGAAGGAACCGTACAAGGTGGAAGCAAAATAGATGAATGATCTAACCAAGAGTGGTCCAGGCAGAGTGGAGTTGTATTTTTTAAATGGACTATAGTACATAATATATGTATATGTTAAGTAGTTAGAGGAGATGCATCTATGGAATGGGGTTATTGAAGATAACGGAGTTAAATACCTTTTAGAAGAAATCTTTATACTGCAGTGAATTATGAAAATTACATTGGGAAGAAAAACAGTCATTTTGCTAGTAAATATCATAATTATTCATTTTTACACTTCTTTTTCGTGTGAAAGGTCATATCTTTATGACCTTTATGACCTTTTTTTTCTGTTTGAAGGCATGTAATATTTAATGAAGCTCAGTCTAAATTGCTTGTAAGCCCCATCAGGAGACTGGAATTTAAAAAGCCAGGCTTTTATGTCTACTTTACATTTTTTTCTTATTTCTTATCGAATTTTGAATAAATCTCTCAACCTAGGTTGTAGGTTAACTGTTATGATTAAAACCAGAAGCATGAATTGAATCCTTCCTTTCGTAATAGAAGTAGGCAACAAATCCTGGAGAGCGGCATGTCTCTGCCATTTGGTGCATTGGTGGGACGACAAGATTTCTACCAGAAGTGACACTGTTTCAATAACCTTCTGTATAATAAAATTCAGGAACACAGAAGTACAAAATAAGAGCTGAGCAATAGCTAAAGACGGATGGAAATATTTTTGGAAGCTGTAAGCCAAAGCATCTCATTGATTGTCAAGAACAAAAGAGATGTACAGAGAGATTTCAAAGGATGTGTTTTCCACCAGCATGCTAAACAAATCAAAGGATGCTCTGAAAAGGGGAGAGTAAGACTTAGATTTTGTGCATTTGTTAAATAACTTCAAGAGGGACAGAGAAGTTCTGATTCTTGTGCTGAGTAAATTGCAACTTTACTCTTTCAAGTACCCAGACAGGTCAAACCTAATCTGAAAGGAGTTCTCAATGTTCCTTTTGGTGGAAGCTTAGACAGCTCTTGCATTATTTTCAAAGCAAAAGAGAGCAGAGTCCTGAAAGAGAAGAACTAGGAAAGGAGTCTGTGCTAAGGAGTGTTCAGAGGAATCTGAGCCTCGTGAGAAAGAGATCAGATCCTGCCCAGACTCAGCTAACTGGGAAATCTGTAAACTGCCAAGTCTGTTTTCATTAAGTCAAGCTGGACCATCCACTAGGAACTGAGCTGCGGACTCAGTTTCTGAAGAAAAATCTATCTTTCAATTTATTGCTAGGAAGTGAACTGTGTATTTGAAAAGCTCTTGTAGAACAGAAATGGCAAAGACGTGTGGTTATTTTATTGCAAATAATATAATGAAACAGTAAAAAACATATTGATAGAAATATAGCATGTAATCAAAGTTGTAGGATGATTTCCATGCCAGGAGAGGTTAAGGAGGCTGAGTCTTCAGCTGGAAGAGATGCCTGACATAAACAACATGAAAGAAATAAAGCAAATTCAGAGAGAGCAATTGTTTCTTGTAACAGACAGAGGGCATAAAGTGAGATGAAAAAAAAATAATAGGAAATGAACCGAGAAGGATATTTCTGTGACATTCTTTATCCCAAGAAATTACAAGGACCAGAGCAGATTTTATCTTGAGAACATAACCCTGGAAAACTTTATTCCTTTCTTTGTGCTAAGCACAGACTGCTTACAGCCATTCCTATTTTCCTTGATATGAAAGAAGCCTGCTAGAAGCTCATCAAGTAGCCTGTGGTGGAACTTCTCATATTTTGCATTCCAAGTGTTCAATTTGTGCATAAACCAATGTTAGGTACATCTGAGGAAATCTGTGTGGGCACAGTACATTTCTGTAAACAGTAAGATTTTTATACTATACCTCAATCTTTGTTATGAAGACACCTTTATCCTTTCCTTTTTTAAAAATAAAAAAATTAAAAAAAAAAAAAATCCTAATATTCCAGTTTTGTTAAGATGGAATGGATTATTCCTTTTTTTTTTTTTTTTCTTTTTTTCTTTTTTTCTTTTTTTATACTTGCTTCTAGGCCAGAACCAGCACAAGTCAAAAGAGAATTTCCTACTCTTGTTATTTAGAATATCTGCCTCTTAAAGATTATGAGCTCTGTGATTATAAACATCACGAACCCTAGAGGTTGTTTAACTATCCATGGATGTCTGCAATGTAGAAACATCTGACCAAATTACTCTGAGTTTCCTTTTAGAGTCAGTGGAGGGTTAGTCAATAAACTCAACAGAATTGAGGTCTGAAGAGTTTATCTTGCCCTAAAGTAAACACATTTGTCCAAATTAATCACATTAAACTCCGTTGACTGTATTGATTAGACTACATTGACCATAATGGGAGCCTAAACAGCCAGCTCAGCTGTAGATACATATATATTTGATATATCAGCAGTGAGATGAAATGAATTCTACCCCCAAACTCCCTGTTCCAGTCATCCACCACAGAGTGAGATTTCCAGTAGTTTTGTTTAACATCAGAAATGAATTGTTTATTGACGTGGATTTCAAGCATTTTGCATAGCTAAGCCCCGGGACCAGTTTTGTCTCTAAATCTTATCTTCACACAGATGATATTAATGAATTTTGAACAGGAATAACAAACCCTCGCATAAAACTAATTCTAATTCTTCACTGCACACTTTCATATTCTTTGTAAAAGAAAATGTGACACTATTTAATAATGAAATTCTAAATGGCAAGAGTAAATAAATAAATAAATAAGTGCCCTTAGGGCTATGTATAGGATCCACTTAACAAAATATTGCAATGAATAATTGATTTTCTTTGTAACAATTAAGGAGCTGAATAGCAGTTTTCTGAAGTCATCAGAAAACTGCAGGAGGAACAGATCTACTGTCTTGCTTAGGGTCCTTCCTCTCCACACTAGCTGTGAGAAAAGAGTTGATTCAAGTTTTAGCTGCCAGCGGTACCATGCAGTGAGCTAGGACAACAGCAAACCAGTGTTCCCATTAATTAATTGTAGCTGATGCATTTTAGTGTTTTTCATGTAATGCCATTTTCCGAGACACATTTCTTGGGAAAGTGTGTGTGTCACCAGTTGTGTGTGCAATATTGATGTTGTTCAACTAGAGTTCCTCAGAAAACATATCCGTATCTGCAAAAGCTGTCTTCATGTGCTAGAGCAAGCTCTCAAACTATTTTTAAAATTATGATAAAAATTTGTGGCAGTCACTATTTACTTATTCTGATATTTAATAGTTCTCTATTGGGAAAATTGTTTCATTTTCTCCTTTTGCTTGAATTTATGCTGAGACAGAGAATATTATGTGCTTCCAATGACAGGAAAGACATTCTGTATATATAAATAGATGTACTTTTTTTTCCCTCCCATATTTAAATTAATATTTAAATTAATGTGATTTCTGCTTGTAAATTAGATCATCCAAATATAGACACTGCAGACAATACTGCAAGACAAATTCTAGGCTTACATAAACTTAATATACATGTGTGGAGCTCTTCTTCCTATAAATACATCTGTATGTCACCTCGCTTGCCAAGGTGGTGAAACTTGCTCCTGTTATAGCATAGTTCTCTCTGTATTAGGGAAGTTACCCCAAGAATAAACCTGATTCCTGGGACTTTTGTTTGTTCCCTTTTTATAATTGTGATTTGTATCAGTATCAAGTGCAGGGCACAAGCTCTCTACTGAAGTCCTGATCTAGACCCTTAAGCCCCTGATGTGGTTGTTTCTCGTTTTCTGCTTTATTTCTTAATCTCACACAACTATTGATTTCTTGATTCTCCTAAGCATTTGGAATCTCAGGAACCTGATTAGCCATTTGTTATTCTTCTTGCTGAAGGTGTTTGGTCTCTGGCTTGTTCAATAAGCTCCAGGAATAAAGTCTGAGAGTTGATTTTTTCTCTGTGCCTGAATGCTTTTGCATCTTAAATTTCCCCATTGCTGGAAAGAACACAGCATTGCCACGTTCACTCATTATGTCCCTGAAGATCATCTCTTAATGCTTCTTATTAGTACATATAGTACAATGTGATCATTAGACTTGCTATTCATGTGTGAATTTTCTTTTGCTGAGGCCCATAAATGGGAAGACAACTTATTTTTATTTTTTTATTTTTTGTAAGTATTCATTTTTTCTAGAAGTTATCACATCTGAGATGAAAATCACCTGATATTTTTTCCTTTTCTAACTTCTAATTCCTCAAATGTATAAAGTATCTGTTTATAAATATCAGTAGTGGAGAGAGCAGGATTGTTTAACAGTAAATGTGGTAAACACATGCTTCACATGCTTTCCAAGACTATTTTAAAACACATCAAAGCCCTGAAGTGTGCACAATACATCATTTAGTGAAACTACAATAACTTTTTTTTTTTTTTTTTTTTTTTTACATAAACTGAGAACTTTTGTGTGACTACTAACCTTATCTTGGCATGTTTGGTATTACGGTATTGTTCAGTTGTGAGAGAAAGTATCAAACGTTCAAGTTTCACTAACAATAATACCATGATATTTTGCATGACCCATCCTTTTCTAAAGTGCTCATATCACTTAAGTAAATCAAGTCATCTACTTTCCCTATGGCAATACGTATTATTTTTCAACAACTGAATGGTCTAAGAGATTTTAAAGTCAGAGACTGGTCTATTATGGACAATATTTCAATGCTAAAAAAACAAAAACAAAGCCAAAAAAACAGTATCAGTGAGAAGTTTTAACTTCTCGAGGGAACTGTTTAGCAAGTCCCGTGGGACATTAGTTATAAAGAAATTCCAGGGTGTATATATTATATAGCTATTTGATTTTTTTGCTGGTGTAAATATAATGAAATATGCTTGGAGTTTTGAGAAAGCCTTGATTTCACAGCAAATCATGACTTAATGGCAATAAATTCAGAGTATTTTTTATACATAAAAATGAATACATGCATGGAGATATAAATTGTGGGATGCTAGAGATAAATTCCTAACTTCTATTAGCTGTTTCATTTGTATAATATCATAAATTAAATCTCTCTATCCTTCCCATCACAAATCTTTTCTATTAAACTTGTGATTTTGTACAAATCATTTGACTTCTCAGCCTGTCTTCGTCTACCACCCCATTTAAAGATTGTCTCCAGACATATCTCTGTATCTAACAAATTCAACAATGTGCCTTGTCACATGTCTGTGATTTGTAGTTCTGACTTTAACATAGCTATTAGGATACTTTTTCATGTTTAATTTACTTTCATAATTTGGTTTATTTGAAGCATTTATGACTTATGCTTGTTATATCCTTTCTATGAAAAATAGGAACCAATAACTGTGTGATCTATTAATGAGTGAAGCATCCATTGTATTTTAACTAATGGCTATTATACTGCCTTTATCTACCACGGGTTTGCAAAGTAATGTGTGAAACATGGAATACAGAAAGAAACACAGGTTTCTAAAAAACAACGTTTATATTGATATTCACAACCAAACTCCCCTCCAGTGCTGTATGTTCTTTACTCAAAAATATTCCACTTCTCCTCTCTCTAATTTTCACCGGCAGTCTTTATCTGTCCATCTGCAATGCATTTCTGCTCCATTAAGTTATTATAATATACAACCATAAAGATAATGCAACTGTAAATTATTGCATTAACATTCTAGTCAACAACACACAAAATGAGACTAAACAAAAGACAGAAACTATTTTACCTGGGAATGTGCCATTTCAGAAACAGAATATTGAAACGGTCTAAAAACATTTGAAATGACAATTAATACTGTTCAAAGATATTATCCTGATATGTTTTTTCACATTTGTTCATATGTATTTCAACCCTGCATCTGGAAGGAAAAAATATGAGGATAAATGCTTTTAAAAATTATATTTAAAACCTAGAAATTGAAAGAATGCTCAAAAATGCATGCCAAAAGGTGGGATGGAGTTGTTACCACTTAAATTCATAATAACACGATGGTAAAATTATATCTTTATTCATATTTCCAAACAGTTAAAAATTAAATTTCATCTCAATAAATTGCTTTTGAGTCACTTCCTTTGGTGAAAATGTAAATAACTTACCCTTCCTATTTAAGATTTTTTTTTATATGTGTGTATTTCTTTTTTTCTTTCTCTTGAATTGAATGTTTTCATGCCAGACCTACAGGAGGAAAAACAAAACAAAACAAAAATTAACAAAACAACAATAAAACAAACAGAAGAATATGATGAGAAGAACGAACAAAGCAGCCTCTCTATTTGGTGGTGTTTCTATCAAGTCTTAAATGATAGGCACATATACTGCTGGGAAGACTGAGCCCTGGACTGTAATTCCAATCTAGTCTATTCAGTGGATCCTTATTGTTGTTTCGCAAAGAGGTTAAGATTGCTTTTGATTCTGTATTTTGCAAATGAAGGTTGGGTGTTTTGCATGGCACCTCTGGACTCCTAACAGTAATAGACAGCGGTGCCTGTAGACTTTTTCCATTTGCACCTTTTCCCCAAATGAAACATGCAAAGCACAAAATAATGCTTTAATAAGCCCCACTTCATTACCTTTTTTGACAGGTTTTGGGTCACTATAGTTACAAGAATATATATATGATACATTTATTTAATCTCTTAGAGTCCTTCCTAACAGGCCTAGTGAACAGAAAATTCTCTTTTCCACAGAACATTAGGATGAGAATAATCAAGGCAGCATTTATACCTTCTTTCCTTTATGTGAATGAATGACCTGTCATATCATTGCCCCTTTGAGATATGACAGTGTTAACAACCTGATTTCTACAGCAGAGGAAATGAAGTACACAGAACTAATGTTTTTCTGGTCAGCAGAAAAGCCAGATTCTGTATTCAAAAATCTTCACAGAATCACAGAAAAGTCTAAGTTGGAAGAGACCTAGAAGATCACTGAGTCCAACCTCTAACACTACCAAATCATCCCCTAAACCATATCCCTAAGCTCTACAATCTTGGACCCTGATTCCCATGTTGATCAACAAGAGCAGCGACCACCACCTCCAGTGGTGGCTGGTGGCCAAATAAATAAATGAATTTTCTTATGAAAAAAAAACAGCTAGCACACAATCAATGGAGACAATGCAGTATAAAGTTGCAATGTGAATAGGAAGTCCCTCCCCTCCCTTTCTCTCCCCTCTCCTCCCACGGTAAACGTACTATGATGATGATGATGATGATGATAATAACAACTAATAATAATAATAATAATATAATGCTTTGGAAGAATAAGTTCTCCAAAGGTCAAGAAAGCAAAGTTAGACTGACTTCCAGTCTTCTTTTGCTGTCACACAGCAGCTGCTTATAAGCCCAAACTCTATCTTTGAGATGCACTATGAAACTTTTTTTTTTCTTTATCTACTTTACTTTTCCAATAGTTCTTCTTTTTATATTTCATTATTCAGCTATAGATGCATACAATCTGTCCTTCATTATTTCAGGACAACAGTCATTCTCTAATTACTTTATGTCTGATGAGTGTTTCAGTGATGGATGACCTGTCTCACTCTACAGAATTTTGTGTCTGAAAAATAGATTCAGGTTTACAAAAAAGAATTCCAGAGCTTAATGTAGATCATCCATTAAACTACTAAGACTTTTGCTTTATATTTCTGTTCTTGTCTATTTCTTATACACTTTACAAAGCCAGATATCGGAGATGAACTCTTCTCTCATTTGATGCAGCAGAAGTGTAATTGTTCTGTCCTTTCTAGAAATACAGTGGTTTTACAGAAAAATCAATGTGAACAGTATTCATCTACCTTATTCTAAGAAATAATAATAATAAAAAAAATAAAAAAATAAAAATAAAAATAAAAATAAATAAATAAATTAAAAAAACAGATTCAAATCTTGGAACAGGTGCCTTTTTCCTCCAGAGCCAGGTTTTCCAGATGAATGAAGTTCAGTGAAGTTCAAGGTCCTGAACTTCAGCCTGGGATTCAAACCTTGGGAGGGGCGGGGGTAGGTGGGGGGGGGGGAGAGGGGGGGAATAGCGGGAGGGGGGGGAGAGAACGACACACACAAACAAACAAACAAAAGCACTACAAACCAAAATCCAGCTCCTCATGACTTTAATGGATTTGTGGATTTGTCTCTCTTAAAATGAAGTGAATTACTTGGATGTTCCAGTAAAACTGATGGAGTAACACTAACTCAACAAAGAGCTATCAATGACTATTAACCAAATGTCAGCCCTTGTGGGTTTAGAACAATCTACATGATTTTTAAAAGATTTAGAATATCTTCTTGTTTATCTTCTTTGTTTTTATCTTACTCAAAGATCTTGTCTGATTTTTCTTTACTCTGCAGATTTGTTTACTTCTAGGCTATACCACGCTGGGAGCTCAAATACAGAAAGCATTGATTAGTGCCCAATTCCTATAAATATCTTAATTATCTTCTAAAAGGAATGTGCTTTGGGAATGAATAAACACCACTTTGGTATGTATGCTGAAGTTGCATTATTTTTTTATTTTCAATACCTCCAGCTAATTCTAAGGCAATATGACATTCCTGAAAAATAAAAATAAATAAATAAATAAATAAAAATAAATAAACAAAACAAAAAAGTACTCATTTCTTGCCTTCATCTTTCTTGTCTGCCTCTGGATGCAATGAAGTATCTTAATGTCCTTTGCATACTGTGGAGATGAGAACTGCACACAATATTCAAAGAAAGACTGCATCAACACTAAGTATAGTGAAAGAATCACCTCTTTTGACCAATTGGCTATGCTGTGTTTAATGCACCCCAAAATGTTGTTCACCATCTTGGCTGCCAGGGTACACCGCTAGCTCATGTTGAGTCTATTGTACACCAGCATTTCCTGATTCCTTTCTGCAGAGCTGCTCTCCTGCCACTCATCTCCCAGTCTGTACCTGTATCTGGCATTACTCTGTTCTAGGTGCAGAACTCAATGCTTATCCCACCAACTCTCACTAATGCCAATGATATCATAACTCTTGGAAAGGACACAATCTTCCAGTTTGTCTGGTCGTTCCTCACACTGCTTCATTTCAGAGGTGCTCCTGAAGCCACAGAACTCACTGGAGTGACATAGATTATTCCATTAGCCTTGACACCCTCAGATGGTGCCATACCATCCTCTGGCTTAACCTCAGTGTTCCTAATTGTATCTTCTTTCCCCATCAATCCTAGTTTAAAGGATCCTAGTGCTTGGTAGAAGGTATCATGTCCTCATCTGCAAACTATCTTGTGACTATACTTGTGTCTATTCACACAAAGGTAGATCCAGTGAGCTGTTTTATAGCCTTATTAATCTCACTTAAACTCTTTTTTGATCTTCCTCCGGTTGATTCCACCATCTGTATTATAACTCTCAGGTACATGGGTTGAAACTACCACAAAGCACAATTGAAAGCAAAACTCCTACTTTGTGTTTTCTTAACATACAAATTAACTTGGTCAAAAAAGGCAGGCCATTATAGATTTTTGTCTGCATAAACTTTAGGGAGGGAGCAGAGCTAGAATAAAATACTTAGTTTAAACACAATGTGGCAAAATAACAAAAAATTACCTATCTTCATATTAATTATTTTTTTGGGGTCCATTTATTTTCAACAAAATAAGCAACACAAACAGAAGAAGTTAAAAAAATAGAAAAATCTCTTAATTTATTTAGCATGTTACTTTCTTTTGGGACAAAAAATAAAGATTACTAAAAATCTAATATCTGCTGCAAATGTGGAAGGAAAAAAATACCCACTAATAAAATACAGGGTCTTTATTCAATGCAAAGAATGGGCTTATTTTCCTCTAAAGTAATTAAGATAATAAACAGGAAGCTCTATTCTGCAGAAGACTAACACAATCAGTAAAGTGTCAGCAATCTGAGATTCTAATATATTCCTGATGGAATAAATATCTCATTGGTATATAGGAAGCTTTTAAATTGTTGACATATTCTTTAAATGTCAGGTTGGTGAATGCATAATAGTTTTATCTTAGCAGTCTAGTCTCCATTCTATTTATTATTCATATGTGGTTTACAAGTCAGCAGAG
Source organism: Nettapus auritus (assembly GCA_011076525.1). Lineage (NCBI taxonomy): Eukaryota > Metazoa > Chordata > Aves > Anseriformes > Anatidae > Nettapus > Nettapus auritus. The sequence goes on from CM021766.1 coordinate 145,002,441, forward strand.
TATTTTTTGAATTTCTGAAAACTCAGACACCGATTAATGACCCAACAGTATACTCCTAATTCATTTTTTCAAGCCAATTAGTTCTCATATTTATTGCAATTCTATACTATAATGTGAAATGTTGATTTTGTTGGAGTTAGGAGGTCTAGAGATTAAGTATGTCAGCTGTATAATATCTACTAGCAATAAGGAAGATGATTGTTTTGGTAAATAATAATGAAACCACAGAAAATCGGTTTTATTGCAACCTTGCTCAACCTCAAACCCTCAAGCCTTATTTTACTCTATTTTGCTTTGTCTCTTTCTGTGGGAAAAAAAAAAAAAAAGTTCATACAATTGCCCAAATCTTCAGAAGTATTCCTATGCAATGGCATCTTACAGAAGTATTATTTGGAAAAATAAAATAAAATAAAATAAAATAAAATAAAATAAAATAAAATAAAATAAAATAAAATAAAATTGCTGTTATTACAATTACACATAATCTGCAAGAAACACAACATGTGGTCTACTATACAAACAAGGGAGCCTAGTACAATTAAAGATCGTTTTCTTGCCTCTAGTAACACAAAGTGTGTTTGAAATTGGCAGGAATAGCTCTGAACACTGCTGCAGACTGAAATGCAAATGTCAAGTTAACATTTAGGTCAAAGAACAGAGTACAGAGCTAAGGAACTTCCCTGAAGGGATTACCATTGTGTTTTAAACACCCAAAGTTTCCTAAATCCTGTTGTAGAGCCTGAAATTACTTTTTCAATTCCAATTCCTTTGTTCTGTTGGCACTTTTGAAAGCTTTTCCATGGCACTTAGTCAATCAAAAGACACTGTACTGCCATTGTATAGGCCCACCTCCATTTATAATAATTCCTCTGATTTACAGAAGCCATTTTATAAAGAGATATTTAAGGATACACAACTTTCATTCACAGATCAGGAAAGAGTTAACCTCATATCAAGCACAAGACATTTATTTATTTAAGAATACCCTTGTGCTAGTTTTTTTTTTTTTTTTTTTTTAACAGTGCAGAAGAACAAGCTTTTCTAGAAATTGTCTTTCCATGACCATGTGATTTCACCTCTGCAGTTTCTGCCTTTCTCCATTGGTAAAACTTGCTATAATCCCAAATTGGGCATTCAGATCAATACTTATAATATGGTGTGATGAGTTTGGTCCTTGGTGTGTAAAATGATGCAAATCTTTGTGGAATCTGGGCTCACATGACTGTTTAGAGACTGAGTTTCAGCTATTTATTACGACAAGGATATTATAATTTTCATGCTCCTATCAAAAGCAGAAAGAACTGGGTTTCAAATAGTTGAAAGAATAAATTATCAATCTATTAACATATTCAGATTATTTTTCTGTGATTTAATACTTTTAAATTACTCTTCATCAAAATGGGTCCCTTCAACAGTGTAACACTAATAAAAAAATTGATCAAGGTCATTTCATTTGTGATCTGAATTTGTTAAGAATAGGGTTGGGAAGCAAGATTTTAAGATAGATCTGTATCTGCAGCTAGACATAATTACTAGATAAATCTCCTTATCTATGCGTTTATGGAAGAGATAGTAACACTGTTCTCTCTTGGCTTCAAAATACAAGACTGCCCTCTCAGTTCAAACACAACTGGTTCAATGACAATATCAAAAAACTCTTCCTTTTCTATATCTGCACTAAACCAGCATCTGGGCCCTGAATCCAGAAACCACTTCCAGGTTATCAGTACAGATATTACCACTTCCTTCTACCTGGGTTCTCACAAGGAATATTGAAAAAGAGAAGGAATTTTCCTGGAAACCCCATTCACAGTTTTTTCTTGCTTTAGGATCAAAAGTATCTTTAATTTGCCACAGGTTGTCACACCAGGACTTCTTCACCATATTTTTTATAAGTTTAGAAAGGTATTTATGTGGGCGTATCTCAATGTGTGCTTTTATTTACAGAAAGGAAACAACCAGGAGCTGACACACTCACAAAGCCACACTCTTTAGAAGCCAAATAAATATCTGTGAAGAACCTTGCTCTGTAGTTTAAATGAAAGTGAAGAAATAAGAAGAAAATTTAGGTAGGTGGAACATAATTACTTGAACTGGAACTTAGCCAGGACAGCAGGGCTAACACCCCTACTGATTCCATATTTCTGCAATCAGTTACTGTAACAACCCTGTATTTGCATATTTCTCAAATGAAATCTGAGACAGAACAGTTAGAGGTGAGTGTTGTTGCTGCCAGTACAATACACTGAACCAGTATTATTTTTGTTCTTGATGTGTGCTCTTGATTGCTGTGCAGTCTTATGATGGAGTTTGGAAATTAATTTTTCAGACAGAGAAACAGTGGTTGGTATTTATCAAGTTTAGATTTACATTTTCTGGTTAACCCAGGTGGAAAATTGGGTGAAATGCAAGACTTCATTGAGAAACCGGATGCTGCATCTCTGCTGAGCTGTCCTAGGTCAATAAATCACAAACATAAGAATAAATAAATAAATAAATGAAGCAACAGAAAATGGCACAAACTTTTAGCAAATCACAAAGAAGGCAATAATCGAGGACATAATAAATAAATAAATAAATAAATAAATAAATAAATAAATAAATAAAAAGGAACAGTTTGGGGCCTGTATATTTGAACATGCTACCCTAGCTATAAGAAATAAATACTCTTTGAAATATCAATCCTTTGCTACATGTTAATTGTACAGAAGAAATGTTTCTTCCCCGAATTGTTGTCTTCTTAAGTCGTGCCTACTGTTGCTCAGTCAGTCAACATGAAGGGTACATTGAATCTATGTCTCTTATAATCATTCTGACAGATAAACTATTAATATTGAAATGTGAGCTTAGAAAGAAAAATATGTAACCTTTGGATCTATTGCTGTTGCTCTAATGCAGCCAGTCCTTCGGTATATTTGTTATTTGTATTTGAATGCCAGAGACCAGGACTAACCTCGTGTTATACAGCACTCCATGCACATATCATCAGAGGCTGTCTCTTGTTTGGAGAGTTCACAGTGTAAGAATAGTGGACAAAGAATGGAATGGAAAGTAAACAGAGGTACTGCCATGTATTCAGGTTGGCAGAACGCTTTGGTAGAAACAAGCAGGTACTTCTGGATTGACCACCCTGACAGTTCATGGGAATTTAAGTGAAGTGATTTGTGCAATGTTGATTTAACTATCTCCCCCCCACCCCAGAAGATCTACAGCCCAAAGAACAAGTAATTCTTTTAGCAGTCATTCCCTGTAACTTTATTTTAAACAGTTTGTGTCTCCAGTTGTTTAACATTACTTTGTTTATATGGCTACTTTACTTAACTCTTAACATAACTGAGTTAAAAGTTTAGCTGGAGTGTCACGGGGGTACTGCTCTGCACATTTGCACACGGAAATGTGAAATTTATGTTTGCCTTCTAAATTCCAAGCCATATCTGCTCTTTTCACATGATATATGCCAAACAAGGAATTCACCAATTCACTCAGGGAAAGACCATTGGTTTTAAACATTAATAAAATAGTTAGTTTAATACCCAGAAATATTTGTAAAAAATGAAGGACATATTCACATTCCTCTGTGAGAGTTTTTTGTGTAGATTCAGAGCCCCTAGACTGACCAACCCTTGCCAGGATTCATTAAAACTTATGGTTGTTTATGCAAAAGTATCTCCCCAAGTGAGATGACATAAAAAGAAGTCTGGGTCACAGAGACATTTTCCTAGATTTTAACTGCCTGTAGCATCCCACAAAAAGGAAGAGGAAGGAACACAGGCATCTTAGATAACACCAAACCATCCCACCACCTTTCCAGACTTTATCTACCAGGAACATTACAGAGCTCAGAGTAGGCCAGTGGAAGAGGGTGGTGATGGCAATGGCCATCCAAAATTACCTCTGCCATGAACAGGCAGATAATTAAATCCAATAAGTAAACTTTCAGAGATAATGTGATAATGATAATGTTTTGGTACTTATTTTCCCATCAGACTATGCTGTTATAGTAAAATACAATCTTCTGAAAGACATGCAGAAAGCATGATAAGATTCCGTTTTTATTTTTTTATTAAAAAAAAAAAAAAAAAAAAAAAAAAAAAAAGTGAAAGAGTTTCAATGGTTTGAAATGAGATAACTTTATTGGGAAGATTTATCTTTTTAATTTGGAGTGCGATTATCTCCAACCTTCTCTTCATTAAAGTATGTGTCTGTCTGCAAAATCAAGCATGAATTAAAAGAAAAGTTAAATTAAACTTCAAATTGAATGGTTTAAGTAGCACTGATCCTCCTGAGTGCAGGGGAAATGACTACATGAATACTCAATATCTCTTTCAGATTATTTTCAATGATAAGTTTGTTTTTTAGTTTAATTTCACATCAAATTTCCTTTTAAATATATTTTAAATATTTCTTACTGAAAGCTAATGCCAATTATAAATTTTTGGAAAAATAATTGTTTCAGATTTTTTACCTCCTACATGGACATCCAATCAGGTGATCAGTTTCCACTTGTCTCCCAGTTAGTTATTGCTGCCACTATAAACCTGTACTGAAATCAATAGTTAGGGAATATATTAGCAGCTTGATGCAAATAAGCATTATTTATTTAAGGAATATAACAATAATGTTGGGCTTATCACGATAGTTACAGAAGAGATGAAAACTAAAATGTATTTTTCTCCTTGAAAATTAAAAAAAAAAATAAATAAAATAATAATAATATATAAAAAAAGAAGAAGAAATAGCAGGAAGTTTATTAGAGAAGCACCTAGGATTTTCTTCTCCATGATTTTGATATGAAATCCAGCTATCCAGGAATCAGAAGCTATATTGCACAGTCCAACTGACTGATTTATAACCCATTAAAAATCAAATTGGATCTTTACCATTGCATAAAACCATTATTATTACTAATAATGCCAACCAATTAAAACACAATTGTCTCACAAGAACCCAGTTGAACTAGTATCAAACAAGACAATACTAGAGCTCAGGAGGCTCTTTAAATCCCAGGACCAGATCAAAACTGGATGATGGTAAGCCTGAATAATGATTGCCCATAGATAATATTATTAGCAAGATCCCTGTCACAAGAAAACACTGCAATAAATGGTACTACTTGCTATCTCTGATAGCTGTGTGAGCAGAAGAGGCAAAGGTTGATCAGAAACAGATTTTTAAAAATATCCACCCTATGACTCTCAGACATCTGTAAAGATTAAAAATAAAGGGTTGATGGCATCTAGGTACAGTAACATAGAATATTATAGTTGTCTGAAAACAGAAAATGTCACATTTCTTAAGGAGAGGAATTCACTAACACAGATCATTTATCCTTATTAAATAGCAGTTTACCCTACAAGCATTTAAACCTACATGATCATATATATATATACCATCAAATGGCAAAGTGGGGAAAAGACTGAACATTTTACAAGGCATACTACCAAAAGGTACGGACCATCTCTTCCCAAACAATTAATGTAAATATATTGCTGTCAACCTGAGTAAACACTGACATCATCTAAAAACCCAAATTGGAAGAATTTATGTTAATTCTTTCATAGTTAAGCCACTGAGTAACTCAAATAAAAGTCCACTTCATTAAATCTGCTTTTAATCTTTGCCATTTTCACAGTAATTAATTCTTCAATGGCTCATAGGTACATATCGTCACTCAGTGTGTATCTTCTTGCATTTAAATTGAAGAGGGCATTACACAAATGCACCATGCTGGTTATTTGAAAATTACATATTCATCCATCAGGAAGCAGATGAGATTTCCTCACTCTCTGAAGGACCAGTAGACAGAAAACATCAGCTGTGAATCACATGGCAGAGCACCGGCACGGCACCATGCACAGGGAGGATTATAACCATGCACCCCATTGTTTGTGGATGGCTTGAGAAACCAGTGAAAGCATGCCTTCTGATTTACCACCACTTACTGTATTAGTCAAGCCTGTAAAACTTGCAGCAAGTCTGCTTGGAGAGCAGAGCAGATACAGCCTTCCACCTTTTCCCACACCCAGTTCTCAAGTATGTAGATCATGCTCCTGATCTCACAGATGATCCATAGATACTTGGACAACCTTCCCAAAACACCTGTACACGCACCACTGACAGTAAATCCATATTAGCTCAGTTACATCTCCATTGAGGGCATACACTTTGTATTGCCAAACAGGGAGATGGGATAAAATAAGAACTTTACTGTTTAATTTCCATTCCAATCAAATCTTAGGCACAGTAGAAAGGATTTCATAGGCTGAAGGAAGAGGAGGAACTGTCATTTGTGTCCCTAGCTATAAAAATATGCAAAACCTGACAGTCTTACTGTCATATGCAGCTGTTTATCAGAGTAGTACTGGTTGTGATACTTAAATCAAATTTAACTCTCTTAGAGTTAGTGTGTCTCAGTCCTAATGGCCAAAGATCTATTCTGTGTATAAATTCATATTTTGATTTCTGCTAAAGTAGTATGTCCAAACGTTAACCACTGAACCACTGTACATAATGAAGATTATTATATGACAAACAATTAAAGTGAAAATCCTTTTTTTCTTACCCACAGCATGGTGACATTAATTATCATCCTTTTCAATTCACCTTGTACAGCTGTTCAACCACTTTCTTAAAGTTATACCTAAGTGGAGATCTCCCATCACTGGCCACAATTTTACATTTGAAATCACCATCAGTTCTGGTATATAACAGTGCCATTAGGAGATACCAATGAAAATGTTAATTTAAGACTAACCATCTAATTTTGCAGTGCTCTCAACCAGCATTCAACCATTTGTGGAAATGAAAGAGAAAACTTGGGTATCTTCCTAAATCCCAGTATGAATTCCCAAACAATCCCATTTCTACTTCTTGAAATGGTTCAAGCTGGAATAATTAACTGAATGATATTTCAGATATTTCAGAAGTCTTCATAGAGAATGAAAAATGAGATCTTAAGTGATTCACTAAAATAAGGTATCCACACTGTTCTTCCATGGGTCCCATGGCATCCAAGATAGCTATACCAAGCTTACTAATTTGAAACAAGACCCATAGTAGGCATGTGCCTTTGCAGCCAACAAATGGAAACCCTATGAGATAATCCAGTGTATCTTAAGAGGAACAACATAATACACAATTAACTTTTAACGTTAATTGTGTATTGTTAACATTATTTGTGTATTATTGTTAACATTATTTGTGTATTATTAACATTTAACGTTAATACAACCAATTAAGTTTGGGAACAATTCACAGTATTCTCAAATAACTGCAAACAAGTGGTCAAAATAATTTCAGTTTAAACTCGGTTAATGAATGGTTTGACAGTTGTGGAAGTGTTTTTCAAGCACCGCAAGTGCTTGAAAGCATATGATATGAAACCTAATTTACAGAGAGTAACACAGAAATCTACTCCTTTAGTTTTCACCTGGAAAAGGGAAATAAATCTAAACCAGGAAAGATCTCTTCTAAGTCTTTCCTCCATCAAGGATACTAAGCCATGTTGTAGTCATTTCATAGAAACACAGAACCACAGAATACCCCAAGATGGAAAAGACCCACAAGGATCATTGAGTCCAACTCCTGGAGGACTCAATCTAGAATTTAGATATTTTTTCTAGTTGTCTCCCTTATTACCTGTACCAAAAATTTATCATCAAGGTGTTTTAGGAATCTCCTGGAGCTTTTTGTGTCAGCTGTGTGAAATTCCCAGTTAATTAATGGCAAGTTGAATTCCAACGTAAGGACGAGGGCAGCCAACGTAGAGGCATCTTTTAGTTGCTTCATTGGCATCATCACACTGGCTGGGTGGTCTATGGTAGACTCCCACAACAACATCCCCTTCATTTTCTTATTCCTTAATCCTTACCCAGAGGGTCTCAGCATGTCATCATGAACTGCAAACTGTGTGCAGTTCAGCCCTGGGCAGCTGGCAGTGATTCATAACTAATCTGATACTTTGATAACAATTAGGAAAGAAATCTGCAAAAATAAAATTTCTGTTATCGGCCCTTCTTAATAACTTGGTTTTAATCCATTAATTCTTAATTTTGGAATCTGACAAAATCCTGTATCTTTCTGTTTTTATGCTTAAATTATGTATCACAGATTTGTAAGCATATATATTTATACTCATATTTTCTATTTGTAGACAAATATTTTCTATTTTTATTATGTTCTTATTCTTCCAGGCAGATCTTGTCCAAGAAGCCAAACTGAAATTTGTTTCAAGCTACATGTTTTCAATAATATTTGCAGATTAACATTTTTATTCAAAATCTATCTTCTAAAATCACCTAGAAAATCCTTGCCTAGAAAATTCTTGCCACAGTGAGTAGAAGTTGAAAAAAATATTCTGAATCTGCATTCTTCTTCCACAGACAAATAAAATCTGTTTATTCATTATTATTATTATTAATATTATTAAGTGGAAAAGTTTAGATTGCACACTCTCAGGTATCCATTTCACCACAGCAGTCTGCTGCAACCTAAATAATGTTTGAGGAGTTGTTTGGGACACTGATTATTGTTCCAGTAGTTTTACCTTTTTAATTCTCTCTATTGTGTAAGTAGCAATAAATTCCAAGCCACTGGTAAGTGTCTGAAACCTTTTTTCTCTGTTGTGAAATTTCTAATAGTTGAGTGGAAATGAATAAACCAAAAGAAAATTCACAACTCAAAAGTATCTTTGTGTTCTGATCCAATTTTAATACCTGAGATTTCTTTTTAACAAATGTATGCCATTGAAAACGATGATGAGAATCTCCTTGGGGTCAAGTTTTAGATGAAATTAGACTATACCATAAAAATAATCAAGCAGTGTGATTGCAATCAAAAAGAAAATAGAAATGACACGACCTCTATTTATAATGCAGTCTAAAGGCTACTTTATTCACCATGAGGTATGATATCCTGGTGTTAATCCCTGTGTTAAAAAATATTCTACCATTATTATTATTATTATTATTATTATATATTTATTAATACTATTTGTAAATTGAGTATAAGGGGAATAACTATATCTAACCAGATTTCAGTAGCTGAAGTTTGGAAACATCTGAAGCAACTCTAGACACTTACATTCTTGACTCTAGATGAGACCTGGAACCAGAGTAACTCTTTCTTCACCAGGAAAAACAGTATACGCACAACAGCCAACACAGGAATGTCTAATAGTTAGATATCAAGCCTGAGTTACTCATGGAGGCTTCTTCTACTGTGCAGAAGGAAAAAGACACTGGAAAAAGACCAATTTACCCAAAATGCTTTGCACAACTTTCCTGATGTAATAAATCTATCTTTGCAGAGGCATATTTTCCCACAGCTTAGTTAAGGCACTTACAAGACTACTTTTAGAGCTAATTAAAACATTTCAGTGCAATATTGCTATTGTAAAATGGTTTATTTATTTATCTTCAATTTTTATGAGTGCTGTAACAAATCTCCAAATATGCAAGAGGAATAATGAAAAATATAGCTTCCATGTTAGCTAGGAATTTTGCCTTGTCTTGCAGTCATTAAGGAAAACAGCATGCTAAGAGTTTCAGCACTCAAATGAAAAAGACATTCAAGGACCAAAGGGTGATTATGCCTAAGATAATGATGTGGAGGACGAGGGCATTAGCTAAATTCACATTCATGCTTTAATAATTGCTTAGATTATCCAGTTCACAAGTGATTTGGAGTTAATAACAGGCAGGTCAGCTGATTAATAGCAGTGCTTTTAATTTTACCAATGTTGTTCTTTGCCAACCCATTTTTATTCAAAGCAGCATCACCCAAGTGACATTAGTCCTCTGTTCTTTACAGTCAGTTCTAAAATGTTATACAGGCAAGTAAATATTATAAAAGAAAGAAACTAGATACAAAGACATTAAGAAGACAGCTTCTCTCACCCCAAAACTGAAGATTTAAAAATTGAGACATTGAAATTTCTGTACAAAAGGAGACGAGACCTTGCAAAAATCTGGTGGGTTTTGTTTTGTTTTTTAGTTACATGTTTGCAGTTTGCAATGTCCTAGATGAAGTATTTTTATTCATACAATTCCATCTCTTTTCCCTGTGGCATATAAATTCCTACCAAGCCACCTGAAAAGACAGCAGGATTTCCAGAAGTGTTTACTTTACATGTAGTTTCTTAAATATATGAATAGATTCGTAGAAAGGTTTGGCTTGGATCCTTTTAAGGATCATTTAGGTTGGAAGTACACCCCCTTGCCCCAGGCAGGGACACCTTCTACTTCACCAGATTGCTAAAACCCCATCTGGTCTGACCTTGAACACTTCCAGGGATGGAGCATCCACAGCTTCTCTGGGCAACCTGTGCCAAAGCCTCACCACCCTCCAAGGAAAGAATCTTTCTTATATCTAATCTAAACACACATTCTGTTAGTTTAAAGTCATTACTCCTTGTCCTATCACTACACCCCATGACAAAGAGTCCCTCCCCAGCTTTCCTGCAGACCCCTTTAGGCACTGGAAGGCTGCTGTAAGGTCTCCTTGGAGCCTTCTCCAGGCTGAACAACCCCAACTCCCCTAGCCTGTCTTCCTAGGGGAGGTGCTCCAGCCATTTGATTATATTTCTGTATCTTCAGGTGGGATCTCATGAGAGCAGAGTAGAGGGGGACAATCACCTCTCTCGGCCATGCTACTTTGATGCAGCCCAGGATACAACTGGCTTTCTGGACTCAAGCACACCTTGCCATCTCATGTTGAGCTTGTGTAGTGGTTTTACTCAGCTGGGCACCTGAGCTCCACCACAACCGCTCTCTCACTCCCCCTTCTTAAAGGACAAGGGGGAAAAAATACAATGAAAAGGGCTCAAGAGTTGAGACGACAGGAATATCACTCAATTATTGTCATGGGCAAAACAGACTCAACATAGGTAGATTAATAACATTTAATATCTATTACTAGTAAGCTGGAGTAGTGAGAAACAACAACAAAAACTCCTTCCCCACATCCACCCTCTTCCACCTCCTCCTCCCGAGTAGCACAGGGGAATGGGGAATGGGGGTTGCAGTCAGTCCCTGGTGCTTTGTCTCTGCCGCTCCTTCACAGTCCCTCTCTGCCCCTGTTCCACGCGGGGTCCCTCCCACGGGATGCCATCCTTCCCGAACTGAGCCTGCGGGGGCTGGCCACATCAGCAGCTCTTCAGGAACTGCTCCCACACGGCTCCGTCCCACGGGGTCCATCCCCCAGGAGCAAACTGCTCCAGCACGGGTCCCCCATGGGCGGCAGCTCCCCCCAGACCCCCTGCTCTTGCGTGGGCTCCTCTCCACGGGCTGCAGCTCCGGCCCGGGGCCTGCTCCTGCGGGGGCTCTCCATGGGCCACAGCCTCCTCCAGGCCACATCCACCTGCTCCACCGGGGGCTCCTCCACGGGCTGCAGCCTGGAGATGTGCTCCATGTGGGACCCATGGGCTGCAGGGGGACAGCCTGCTCCACCAGGGGCCTCTCCACAGGCCTCAGGGGAACTGCTGCTGCCTGCCTGGAGCACCTCCTGCCCTCCTGCTGCACTTGCCTTGGGGGCTGCAGGGCTGCTTCTCACACCTTTTTTTCCAGCTCCTGTTGCAAATCAGGTTCTTTTCCCCTTTTCTTGAAACTTCTGTTACATAGGCACAAACAACATTGCTTATTGGCTCAGCTCTGGCCAGCAGTGAGTCCCTTTGGAGCTGGCTGAAACTGGCCCTTACCTAATATGGGGCAGCTTCTGGACTCTTCTCACAGAGGCCACCCCTGCAGCCCCCAGCTACCAAAACCTTGCCATATAAGCCTAGAATAGCTTGTCATCAGCCATTGCTCCCAAAGTCCTTCTCTCCAGGGCTGCTCTCAATCCATTCTTTGCCCAGCCTAGATTTGTGCTTGGGATTGCCCTGACCAAGATGCAGGACCTTGCACTTGGCCTTGTTGAACTCGTGAGGTTTGCACAGGCCCACCTCTTTAAACCTGCTAAGGTCCTCTGGATGGCATCCCTTCCCTCCAATGTGTCAACTATACAACACAGGCTGTTATTGTACCACACAGCCTGGTATCATTGGCAAACTTGTTGTTGGTGCACTTGATCCCACTGCCCATGTAACCGACAAAGATATTAAAAAGCATGAGTACCAATACTGACCCCTGAGGAACCCCACATATAACTAACTCTACTTGGGCATTGAACCATTGACCACAGCACTTTGAGGGCAACCATGCAGTTAATTCCTTATCTATGTAGGGGTCCATCTGTCAAACCCTTGTCAGATGCTTTGCACAACTCCAGGTAGAGGGACCTGTATAGGAAATGATATATTTGTTGACCAAAAAAAAAAAAAAAAAAAAAAAAAAGCTGTGACCATCACAAGATGCAGCTACAGCTTCATGTTCTGCAGTGCATAGCGGTGGAATTCAGTACTGGGGTATGCAGGACAAGGGTTCCAAACCTGTTTCACAAGCTCCACCAGCAGAACTTTAAGACTGCCTGAAAAAATGCAGTTTTCCAATCTAGATAGAAAGCAGACTAATGGATGCATCTATAATAAAAAAAATAGTATTAATATATATATATATATATTTTTAAATACCTTTATTTAATGGCTTGTTTTAGGGAGAAGTGGAGGGAAAAATTGAGAAAGGTGGAGACTTTTATATTTGAAACACTAATGACTCCAAGAATTACTGGAGAAGACCCTAGTACCAGCATGGTGACATAGTATAAAGAATAGAATACAAATACAGTCAGGACAAGTTTAAGAAACACTACATACGGGTTTTGCTGGCCCTGTGAGCTGGACCAAAATGTGTGTTCTCTATCTATTGACAAACCAGCACAATAATAAACAAGTAACGTATACAAGAGAAAGGAGAAGGAAATATATTTAAAAGGGTATGAAAAGTAATTTAACTTTTTCCTACTCCTGACTTTCTGATTATAGATGTTTTTTAATAGAATAATTTATTTTGAAACAGTTATTCAAACACTACAAATTGATGTATAAATTGACTTTTGTCAGGAGAGTATAATTACATGGCAGCAAATCTTATATAATTACATTAGTCAATCCAGTTCAGCACATAGTTTTACAACAGATGGAATGTGAGTGCAATCAGAATTACATCTTCTATTCTCTGTTCTAAACTAATTGTAACATTTTTTTTTTTAACTTTTAATAACAGCATAAGATGGTAATGTTGCTAGATGACAATTCATACAAGGAAAAGACTAATACAGAAGGACAGTAAGAATTATGGGAAAGAACAAGTCAGTGAATTAATAAACCTTTTTGAAAAGAAAATGAAAAATAATTATCTGCTTCTGTGTTTTTATAACTCTGTGCTGAATTTTTCTTGGGGATTCAGTTTAAGGAGGGTAATATTCTCTTTCTTTCCTAATAGGAGTAAAGATTCTTTTTTTTTTTTTTTTTTTTTTTTTTTTTTTTTTTTTTCAGTTTCTCCTATGCAATGTGGATTCGAAGAGAAGATAAAGCACTTTACTGTGGATATGTACATCAATGAACCAGGTGACAAAAGTGATACGAGCAGGAGTGGAATAATATATCTGGTGCAATATGGAAGAAGTTACTAAGCCACTCTCCATCACATTTGAAAAGTCATGGCAGTCAGGTGAAGTTTCTGGTGACTGTAAAAAGGGAAACTGCTCCCACTTTTAAAAAGGGTAGAAAGGAGGAACCAGGAAACCACAGAACAGCTAACCTCAGCTCTGTGCCTGGCAAGATGATGTAACCGATCCTCTTGGAAGCAATGTTAAGACATATGCAAGACAAGGAAGTGATCTGATACAGCCAGCATGCCTTCACCAAGGGCAAATCATATCTGACCAATGTAGTGGCCTCCTGTGGTAGAGTGACTGCATCAGTCGACAAGGGAAGACCAACTGATATAATCTACCCTGTAGATTCCCCCTGTACTCGGCTCTGGTGAGGCCGCACCTCGAGTGCTGTGTTCAGTTTTGGGCCCCTCGCTACAAGAAGGACATCGAGGTGCTTGAGCGAGTCCAGAGAAGAGCGACGAAGCTGGTGAGGGGCCTGGAGAACAAGTCCTATGAGGAGCGGCTGAGGGAGCTGGGATTGTTCAGCCTGGAGAAAAGGAGGCTCAGGGGTGACCTTATCGCTCTCTACAGATACCTTAAAGGAGGCTGTAGCGAGGTGGGGGTTGGTCTGTTCTCCCACGTGCCTGGTGACAGGACGAGGGGGAATGGGCTTAAGTTGCGCCAGGGGAATCTTAGGTTGGATCTTAGGAAGAACTTCTTTACCGAAAGGGTTGTTAGACATTGGAACGGGCTGCCCAGGGAAGTGGTGGAGTCACCATCCCTGGAGGTCTTTAAAAGACGTTTAGATGTAGAGCTTAGGGATATGGTTTAGTGGGGACTGTTAGTGTTAGGTCAGAGGTTGGACTCGATGATCTTGAGGTCTCTTCCAACCTAGAAATTCTGTGATTCTGTGATTCTGTGATCTACCTGGACTTCTGTAAGGCTTTTGACATGGTCCCACATGACACCTGGATCTCTAAATTGGAGAGAGATGGATTTGTAGGGTGGACCATTAGGTAAATAAAGTCCAAGTGTAAGGTGCTTCACCTGAGCCAGTGCAATCCCAGACATGAATACAGACTGGGAGAATAACTCATTGAGAGAAGCTCTGCTGAGAAGGACTTGGAGGTTCTGGTGGACAAAAAGCTCAACGAGAGTCAGGTTCATGCCTGCAGCCCAAAAAACCAACTGCACGCTGGGCTGCATCAACAGAGAAGTAGCCAGCAGGTTGAGGGACGTGATTGTCCCCCCTTAATCTGCCTTCATGAGGCCCCACTTGGACTATTGCAATCATCTCTGGGGCCCCCAGCATAAGAAGGACGTGAACCTGTTACGTGGTCCAGAGAAGTGTCATGAAGATGACCAGAAAGACCTTACAACAGCCTTCCAGTACTTGAAGAAGGCCTACAAGAAGGCTGGGGAAGGACTCTTCGTCAAGGAGTGTGGTGAAAGGACAAGGAGTAATGTCTTTAAACTAAGAGAGGATGGATTTAGATTTCAGATATTAGGAAGATGTTCTTTATGTGAGGCACTGGAACAGGTTTCCCAGAGAATCTGTGACTGCCCCATCCCTGGAGGTGTTTAAGGCCAGGTTGCATGGAGCAACCTACTCTAGTGGGAGACATCCCTGCCCATAGCAGAGGGGGTTGGTGTAGATGCTCCTCAAGGGTCCTTTCCATTCCAAACCATCCTATGATTTCCATAACATACTATGTAAATAAGTATTTTTTTTTTTCCTGTTCTTTTTAAGGTCCCCACTTATTTTTCTGAGAATAACAATTTCAAAGCAAAATTTCTTTTCCTCAAGGTTATGTCCAATACTGAAAGTGACAAAAGTACAAGAGAACAAGAGCTGAATTTCTTTGTCATCCTTTCCTACCTTCTCTATTATCCTGAAGGAAAAGGTTTCTTATTGTGCAAACTCTCATTCCAAATTAACTGCTTGTATTGAATCTGTTTATTATAGTTCAGTTACTAATGGGGGAAGAGTAATACAAAACCACACACACACAAAATCTGATACTGTATCCTAATACAGTATTTTTACTTAGTGGCAATCCTTTAATAACAAGTATATGTCTTTGATTCATAGTCCTTAATTAGATGACCAATTAGAAGTTTGGACATTCATCTTTATTTGTCTGAACTCTGCAAAACCGGTCTGAGATTTGGTAGAGAACTGACCATCTTGGGAAATTTCCTATCTTCACATGGGCTTGCATATTATGGGTATTGGTATCTCCTGAGTTTTTTGCTTGATAGTCTGATGATGGGATTTATTCATATTTGGAAAAGGAATCAGTTTAAAGCTAGTCCAAAATTCATGGGAATTAAAAATGAAATGAAGAGGGAGGATAATAGGGCAGCATAAGGCTTTTAATTAATCTTTGTCTTATCCTGGGATGTGGAAAATGTCAATTTGTGCTAGTTCCATGAAGGATTAAGACCAGTAATATTTAGCTTTGAAATAAAGCATAAAGAAAATAAAAATGAGAACTTCTGATTCAATGTGACACTGAAGGAGAAGAGAATTAGCAGCGATTAAGTGGAGCTGGCTCAATTGCCACCATTGGAGGTGACCCTAGTAAAATGCAGCTGGTTTTACCAGACGCCATTTATATCCCCAAGCCACATTCATAGCAATATTTGCCAAAATGAGAATTCAGACAAATGTCTGGAAATCTAGGGGCTGCATAGTCCAGAACATTCCATTTGTTCCACTGAAACTTCAAAAAAGACTGGGGAAAAAGCCAAATGAGCTAACTGAAGAGATTTTGGCTATGTGCCATTCTCTTCATCCCTGCTACCCTTGAGCACAGAAAGAGGATGAGACAGAAACTGGGAGTGGATATATGAGGTCTATAGCAGACAATGACCTAGCAGTAACGCGTGTTCAGAAAGTGGGCAAGGCACTACCTTTCCAATGTAATATGTGAAGTGAATCTAATGCCTGAGGTCCAGAAAAAAAAAAATAAATAAATAAATAAATAAAATAAAATAAATCTACTCATCTCAGACAATTTTTTCTTATTCCCTGGGTTTAGTCATTGGTGAAATCTGATTGTATCCTTCAGTCATAAGCCCAAGCCTTTTTTAGTATTAAGATAGTCAATGTTTTCAGTAAGTTATTTCCATTTATTTCTTTAGGAATGTTTGCCCTGAACCTTTCCCTTTCTTCAGGGGGGAAACATGAACCAACAGAAGGAAAACACTTCCTAAGAATAAATTCCAAATGCTTCCTCCACTTCTGAGCTACTAACCTTCTGAACAAACAATTTAGACCTACTCTGACATACTTGGGACCCTCCCACCCTCCACCTAAACTTTCAGTAGACCCCAAAGAAGTTAGACTGGAAGATAATGCGACTGAAACATTTTGGAAAGAAAAAACATAAATCTTTAGGGGGTGCTTGGTGGTATCATGAAATATCCTGCTTTGGAAGAAGATCCTTTCTTCCTCCCTTCCTTCTCTTTGAATAGTCCCTTCCATCCTCCCAAGATTACCTGCACACGTCCCTTCAACTTTCAGACAAATTTCTGGCCACAGAAATGACAATGATAGGATTCAAAAGAATCAAACTCACAAATACGGTTTTGTTGTTATTTTCTTTATACATGTCATCCTTGCAGCTTTTTCCAGATAAAGATGGCAAAATCCACTCTTTGTGTGTTATTCAAATGGTTGAGAGGTCTTGGACAGCTTTTGTATATATGTTCCCTTTAATATTTCCAGTTATGATAACATTTATTTTCCCCAAATACTATCTTCATTCACTAACGAAGCAATTAAGAATGTCAAACAACAAAGGGGGTAAAAGGGCAAACAAAATGACTCAAAAGGTTTTATACGATATAGAAAACTCATCAGAAACAGGAAAAATATCAGAAGAAAATGGTTTGGGGAGTATAAGAGGAATATTTGGAAAGTTTAATAAGGATTGGAGAAATTGAGCAATGGCTTAAGATGGTAATTAAACAGGGGTGGCAAAAGTTTTTTGTAGGGTTGCGTCGAAGGCAGTAGATCATATCACACATATTTGATAGGCCTGCACTGGGGAAACTAAGAAGTAATTGGACTAATTAGAGCAAGAACTTAATGATTTCTTGCTGAATGTGAAAGAACCTGTTTAACTCTAGGCTACAAACTACTGGTCAAAGTCACAGAGGAGAAATCCATCAGAGCATTGAAGCTGCAGGATACCAACTGTTACTCTGAATGTCTCTCAGCAACAAAGAACTGAAGGCCAGGAAAGTGCTCACAAAAGTACCATACAGTGTGATCTTTCTGTATAAAAGATCCAAAAAAACAGCTTATGTGTGGTTTTGGTCCAGCCTATCTGAACCTATATGTTATTATGTGGACTTTTATTACAGGTCTAGTAAATGACACTTTTTACTTTTTACAACCAGATGTATATAGTATACAAATTATTATTGTACATTTGATACATTTTATTTGTATACATTTATTGTTATTTTATTATTATTATTTTTACCCTAAAAGGTCTTGGAATCATAATAGCTTGAAAGTTATTTTTATATGCATGTACTTAGGTCATTGCACGATACCTACAGGAAGTTGGGTGGTATTGCAATCTCAAATAGAGCTGTTGACATCAGCAGAAACATTGAAATAGTTACTACTCAGCGTGAATGAGAACAATTTGCTAAAAAATAGTAACTCATACAATGGAATACACAATATCATATTTGAGATCTAGGTGGGCATGGATTTGGGAAACAGAGTTTTACTGTTCTTGGTAAGGTTTCAAGAAATCTGCATCTCACTTCTGCTTGTAACTCCACTTCTAGTAAAACAAAAAGGACTCCTAATTTATTTCAGCGTTGGGAGCCATTGAGGTAATAGTTTGACCTTTAATAATCTCTAATGCATTAGCATAAGTAGCTTGATCCCATGCTACATCCTGGCTCTACATGAAAGCCACTCCACAAACCCAGCACTCCCATTTTTAAAATTGTACCGGAAAGCTTAATTGAAGATGGAAACTTATTTGATTTTTTTTTAAATACTTGCCCTTCTGCTGGTGTCTAAGAAACCAGAGAACTATATCTTCCCACTCTTGCAGCCATTTGCCTTAGAAATGTGGTTTGTGTTTCAAGTGTTTAAAAAAATAAAAATAAAAAACAATGACAGTACGGAGTCTTATGACAGACCTCTGTACTTGGACCTTGGAACATCTAACTGACACCTGTGATATTTTTTGGTGTTTGCTAAATGGTGGTTGCATGTAATGCCTAAGGTAGAGAAAAAACATAATAATGTAGACTTTTGGTAAAGCTGACTAAACTGAAGCAATCTGCTGTCCTATCTATAAATGTTGAAGTTTACATACAGACTCTTGTACTGGGTCTGGCTGGGATGTTAACTTGCCCTGCAGCAGTCCATGCAGTGCTGCGCTCTGCACTTGTAGCTAGAAGAGCAGTGGTATCACACCAGTGTTGTGTCTGCTGCTGAGCAGTGCTGGCACAGCATCAGGACTCTCTCTAAGCCAACTAAGGGGTGGGCCAAAAAGTGAGAACGAAACATCACCAGGGCAGCTGACCTAAACTAACCAAAGGGATATTCCATACCATATGATGTCACACTCAGCAATAAAAGGTGGAAAAAAGAAGAGGGGAGGGGTGGGCTCTCATTGTGAAAACGTCTGTCCTCCTCCCAAACACTAGCTATGTGCATTGAGGCCCTGCTTTAAGGACACGGTCAAGCATCACTCATTTGTGGGAAGTAGAGAGTAATTTCTTTCCTCTGCACTTCCACACAGCCTTTACCTGTTTTGTTGGTTTTGTTTTGTTTTTCCTTTTCGCCTTTCATTTTTTTTCCTTTAGTTAAATTGTTTAATTGATAATAAGCTTTCCTTAATAATTATCTTTTCCTTTAATTAAATTATCTTTATCTCAACCCCTGAGTTCTTTCCTTTATTTCTTCCCCTCCTCATCTAAGGAGGGGGAGTGAGAGAGCAGCTGTGGTGGAGTTCAGCAGCCTAGAAAGGTAAAACCACCACATCTCTCTTCCCAACCTTTGAAAACTATGCAGGACATACACCTTCACTACTCATAAAATGAAAGAAGTATGGTGTTTGTTTGTTTGTTTTTTGTTTTTTGTTTGTTTGTTTTCCCTTTTTTTGTTTTGTTTTGTTTTTTCAGAATTGCAAATGTGGACAGTCACAGTCAATTTTAGACAATGTATTTAAAATAAATTTAACAGTTTTTTTTTGTTGTTGTTTGGTCTTTAAATCTGAAATCAAGATAGGATCTCTGATCCTTTATTCCCTGTTCAAAGGCTACCTGAGTTTGATGAACAACCTCTTTCTCTATATGATTTATATAATTAAAAACAACAACAAGTTGTTAGAGAAGAGCATGATAACAGCTAGCTGTAAACAACTGTGCCTACCAGGATTTTAGAAAAATCATACATTACACAACAGTCTCATCTTTACATGAAAAATTGCACAGAACATGTCTATTCTACCACATAGGGCCAACATACTGTATTTTAAAATGTTGAACAAATTAAAATTGGTTTCTTATCAGAAACAAGGTACAATTTCCTAATAATAATCTGCTTTATAATCCAGAAATGATTTATTCCATTATTTATCTGAACAGCTATCAAAAAGATATAAGTGATTCTATGAGATCTGGACTATTTCCTTGCTACTCTATAAATTTTCTGCAAATGTTTGCTAAATAGTGCTCATTCTGTTGAACACCATAGAATTTTGGTAACTACCAGACTGGTTTTCATAATAGACTAGACATTTAATTCTCTTATGAAAGATCTGCCATTGGAAGAAAATTGTTTGGCAGCTTTTGAAAAAAAAAAAAAAAGGAGAACAGAAATTGCAACACCAGTGAACTTGAAAAATCACTAGAAAGATAATATTACATTGTTGTTTAAACTTCCCACTGAAATCATCATGCTTTGGTTGCAGCAGGGAGCATTCTGCTTTCCTCATTTTGAAAGAATATTGATATGGCTGTGCTGGAAGGAACTTATTTCCACTACGGAACTTAAACTATTGCTTAATGTCCAGTTTTCTAAATTCTCAGTGTTGGGCTATCAGTTTCTTTTCTTAATTTCTCATTATTCAGTCATTTAGTCTTTTTTTTTTTTTTTTTTGTGAGTGGCATGGATGGTTCTCTGCTCTCATTCCTGATTTTAACCTCACCTGCTCCACACCCTGCCTTTCTATGAGGTCCACCCTTCCTAAAAACTTTCCAAATGATTGTAGAACTTGTTTGTAGAACTCAGAGGTAGTAATTTGTCTTTTCTAAGAAATTTTTCTTTTCTTTTCTAAGAAAGTAGGTCTTTAATAAGTATTAGATGCCAATTATGAAAATACAACTTTGGATTCAAAACCACAGGTCAGAAATGTGGTCAAAAAAGACAATTGCATGTAGTAGGGGTGGAAAAAACAATGTTTTGCTACATAAGATACATTTATCTGTATTATCATATAAGAAGAGACTGAAAGCTTGGACTGTTCAGCCTGGAGAAGAGATGGATCAAGGCACTCACATATGTAAATACTTGATAGAAGGGAATGAAGAAGGAGACAGACTCTTCCAAACAGTGTCCACTGACAAGACAAAAGGCAATGGACACTGATTAAAACACACAAAATTCCATCTGAAGACTGTTTTACTGTGAGGGTGATCTAATACTGAAACAAATTGACCAGAGACCCTACAGAGTATCCACTCTAGGAGATTTTCAAAACTCATCCTGACCCACTTTGGGGCAACCTGATGATCTCAAGAGATCCCTACCAATCCCACCGATTCTATGACTCTGAGATTACCATAGAGTATACCCTCCACTCTCAGCTTATAGAGAGGCTCTCTTTGTAGCACACATTATAAAAGCAAGTAATAATATCTTTCCTGAAACACTTTTTACTCTATGGACTAACACCAACGAGAGGCTTCTGTCAATTAAGCTAAGCATAACTAACAGACTTCAGGTCAATTTTTCAAAGGAGGATCACATTTTAAAAATCAGGAGAAAGTTCTGGGGTAGAAATAAACAGAGTAAAGGAAAATAAGTATATTCATCAAATTTTAACTTCTGTGACTGCAGAGCTCAGTTTTCAAGTATCTCTAAATTTGCACACATATTCAACCACCTGCATAAAATTTGAAAGAAGAGATTTCATTGCAGAAAATTCACTGTAGAAGGGTCAGAAATCAGAGAAGGATAACCCAGTTAAATGTCTTTCTCTCCATACATTCTCTAATGATTATTATTCCCTTCCTAAAGGGGAGAAACTTGCCAAAAGCCAATACATTGAGCAATGTGTATACTCCTGTAATAACAACTGAAGAGGGGAAACGGGTCAGTCGTTAGAGTAGATAGGACCCTCATTGATTTTAATTGAATCCTATTGATTTGTATAGAAGATAATTAGTTTGAATTGACTTTTATTGATTTGTGCCTAATTGGACTCAATTAAAACCCAGTGATTTGCATTGAACAAACTAAATTGCACTGACTAATTGGACTGAACTGAAACACATTGAAGTGAAGAATGTTCAGTGAAATGAGCAAAAAGCTAGCTACTGCTTTTAATAAGACTCCTGTGTGGCTCGTGAGTGCCTGCTGAAGTCTGAGTGAATCCAGAAAATATGATTATTAAAGATCATATCTGAAAAAGAGAGCTGTTTGCACATGACTTGTGATTATCTTCAGCTGTTGGTTTATTTCATTTATAAATATTTTTTTCCCTCCTGCCAGAGGGTCTTGCCTTAGTGCCAAATAGCAGAAATTAAATTTTATTACTTTGAAGAGTGTTGTAACAGAGCCAGAGGACAGTCAGTAATGCAGCCTCCTATAAATCCATCTTGCAGGTGTAACCCACTCCACAGATGGCATTAGGAATATGTTTAACCAAAGAAGGGTGTTATTAAGACATACAGAGAAAACCTGTAGACCCCTGTCTTTCTCTATCCATTCAGATGGATCTCTGTACACATGCTAATAGTCCCTTCAGTGCCTTACAACACAGAGCAGGGCAGCTTAATGGAGCTTTAGTAGCTCTGTCCAGAAGACATATTAGTAGATGCAACTGGAGCATGGTGAACCTTAGAAGCAATTTCTTGGGGGTGTTAAATTCAGTGAATATATCTTTAATTAGGATCACTAGCACAAAGTAACACCCTGCACCAGGAACATGGCTGGTACAGGAAGGTACCTCAAAACAGATATTTATTCAAACTGTGAAAAGCTCTTTGGCCTATGTTTTATGATGGAAATCACAAGCTACAGTAGTGGTGGTAGTCTTCACTACGTTCCTCAGTCTGTTAGGGAAAACAGACTATACTGCAATTAAAAGTGGTGCATTCTCAAATATTTTGAAGAGAAACATGAGACATTTGAAAAGGAAGGGACATCCTGGGCCACTAAGTCCTGAGTTTTGCTGATCCAGGCATGAATCTTATGATCCCTTTTATAAATCTAATAGCTTCAGCATAAAACTCTATAGCTTTTTTTACCCATATTACTATTCCTCTTATTTTGAATCTATTTTTTTAATGGGAAGTGACACCCAACATTCAGTATCTGTCCCTACACAACTGCTCTGTAGTTGCTATGTAAGGACCTTGTCTTTTACCAGTACTTGCCTCTTACTAACGTTTACTCTCCTAGTATATTTATCAATCATAATTATGCTCCTTGACAGTCTTTTTTTTTACTACGAGCTAAAGCTATGAGCTAAAGGACTATAAGCTAAGCCCTTTCAGTACAGTCTCATGAACAATATATTTCACTTACTGTTTAAAATCACTTGTCTCAACACTTATTCTAATCTAGTTTTGTTTCACTTACAAAGGAATGAACAGAACTGTGGTACACAGTCACACAGACTTTTAATAATAATAATAATAGTAAACCCAATTAATTGGGATTCTAGCAGAGGATAATGCTGCATGAGGAGTGACATCACCCAAACAAAATGATCAGTTGCTGATCATTGCTGGTAATGAGAATCTTTATTGTGAGGGTCCTTGCATCAATATCTTCTCCTGGATCAAGAGAGATGTCCTGAACCACTGCTTTGCTCACTTTCTGTAATCCAGATGGCCAGGCTCCTTCATGACTGTTCCAACATGTATGTTGCTCATTGATGTTGATACACCTTAAACATTATTGGCTGACATGCCAGAAGGCTGTGCTGCCATTCAGCGAGAGCTGGACAGGCTGGAGAGATGGGCAGGAAGAAACCAGATGCGGTTTAATAAGAGCAAGTTTAGAGTCCTGCACCTGGGAAGTAACAACTGGAAGTATCAGTACAGGCTGGGGGATGACCTGCTGGAGAGGAGCTCTGAGGAGAAGGACCTGGGGGTCCTGGTGGACGACAGGTTGACCATAAGCCAGCAGTGTGCCCTCGTGGCCAAGAGGGCCAATGGGATCCTGGCATGCATTAAAAGGAGCGTGGCCAGCAGGACAAGGGAGGTGATCCTCCCCCTCTACTCTGCCTGGTCAGGCCTCACCGGGAGAACTGCATCCAGTTCTGGGTTCCCTGGTACAAAAAAAAAACAGGGATCTCCTGAAAAGAGTGCAGCGGAGGGCCACAAAGATGATACGGGGCCTGGATCATCTTTCCTATGAAGAAAGGCTGAGAGACCTGGGTCTGTTCAGCCTGGAGAAAATAAGTCTGAGAGGGGATCTCATCAATGTTTATAAATACCTGAAGTGTGGGAGACAGAGGGATTTGGCCAACCTCTTCTCAGTGGTTTGTGGGGACAGGACAAGGGGTAATGGCCGCAAGATAGAGCACAGGAAGTTCCGCACCAACATGCGAAAGAACTTCTTCACGGTGAGGGCGACAGAGCACTGGAAGAGGCTGCCCAGGGAGGTTGTGGAGTCTCCTTCTCTGGATATATTCCAGGCCCATCTGGATGCCTACCTGGGCAGCTTGCTCTGAGGAACCTGCTTTGGCAAGGGGGGTAGGATCCGATGATCTTTCGAGGTCTCTTCCAACCCCTACAGTTCTGTGATTCTGTGACTCTGTGATTATTATTATTTTTTAATTACATAACCATGTTCTGTATGAACAGTTTCTACTGACTGTTTACAACTGTATTATCTATGCACAATACTTCTGCAGCAGGAATGACCTCTGCAAGTCTTCAGGATTCTTCTCCCATGAGTTCACTCAGCACACCTAAGCATATAAGCTGGATCTGGTGCAGTAGGAGTTGACTAGACTTGATGTAGAGGGAGTTGAGATGGAATTCATAGAACTGTTCAAAATTCCCATTTGAACAGCTCCCATAACAGTCAACCACATATTTAATTGTGAAGGCTGGGTCAATCACCTAGTTTAATCTTTTTCTATTGTCTCAAAAGAGTCCATTATCCCATCCATGCAGATGTGTGGCCAGGAAGCTCCTGGGCCACTACAGTGACTATGGATGTAATTGCAGTGGGCATGTACACAGACACAACCTACAACACAGCTACTCCACTGTGATAACTGAAGAGTCTGATTTTCCCACTTAAAACTCACTTATAATTTAATCACAGAATCACAGAATAGTCTAGGTTGGAAGAGACCTACAAGATCACTGAGTACAACCTCTGACCTAATGCTAACAAGTCCTCCACTAAACCATATCCCTAAGCTCTACATCTAAATGTCTTTTTAAGACCTCCAGGGATGGTGACTCAACCACTTTTCTGGGCAACCTATTCCAGTGACTAACAACCCTTTCAGTAAAGAAGTTCTTCCTAATATCCAACCTAAACCTCCCCTGGCACAACTTTAGCCCATTCCCCCTCATCCTGTAACTAGGCACGTGGGAGAACAGACCAACCGCCACATCGCTACAGCCTCCTTTAAGGTATCTGTAGAGTGTGATAAGGTCTCCCCTGAGCCTCCTCTTCTCCAGGCTAAACAGTCCCAGCTCCCTCAGCCGCTCCTCGTAGGACTTGTTCTCCAGACCCTTCACCAGCTTCGTAACCCTTCTCTGGACTCGCTCAACCACCTCCATGTCCTTCTTGTAGTGAGGGGCCCAAAACTGAACACAGTACTCCAGTTGCAGCCTCACCAGAGCCTGAGTACAGGGGGACAATCACTTCCCTGGACCTGTTGGCTACACTGTTTCTTATGCAATCCAGGATGCTGTTGGCCTTCTTGGCCACCTGAGCACACTGCTGGCTCATATTCAGCCAACTATCAACCAATACTCCCAGGTCCTTCTCTGACAGGCAGCTTTCTAACCCCTCATCTCCCAGCCTGTAGCTCTGTTTGGGGTTGTTGTTCCCCAGATGCAGGACCCGGCACTTGGCCTTGTTGAACTTCATACCGTTGGCCTCGGCCCTTTGGTCCAGCCTATCCAGATCTTCCTGCAGAGCCTTCCTACCCTCAAGCAGGTCGACACACGCACCTAACGTGGTGTCGTCTGCAAACTTACTGAGGGTGCACTCAATCCCCTCATCCAGATCATCGATGAAGATGTTAAAGAGGACTGGCCCCAGTACTGAGCCCTGGGGGACTCCACTAGTGACCGGCCTCCAACTGGATTTGACTCCATTCACTAAGACTCTCTGGGCCCGGCCATCCAGCCAGGTCTTAACCCAACAAAGCGTATGCCAGTCCAAAGTCCTATAATTCTTGCCACAACTGAACACAATATTCCAATAGAGGTCTTACTTGGAAAAAGCACAAATGCTTTTGTATTTCTACAGATATTTCATCCTCAGATAAAAGCAAGGACTATATATATATATTTCCACAATTGCTTCACATTGACCTGTTCATATTTAACCTTCAATGAGCTAAAACAGTGGTGTTTTTCCCCATTTCAGTCATATACAGCTAATGAAATATCTAGAATGTTACTACTAGTATCCATACTCAAGAAATCATTTCATTTAGAAATATAAATTTACAAGAGGTATCTTTGTCTCTCGTATTTATACGACTTGAAGAAGATTACTGTATTTTCATTATAGCTTATAACCAGTTTTTGAAAATGTAAGTATGAAATTCCCTTTTCCCACTGACTTCCTATCTGAAGATGCAGGGTAATTATGTAAAGAGTTTCTGACATTGTATCAAAGCAACAATTGTCTGTTCTGAACTTTATGAGACTGTCAACCTTTGAGACTAATTCAAGAAAGGAAAAAAAAAATGTTAATATCTCAAAAACAAAGCAGAATAACTTCTTAGCCATAAATGATCTAAAGATCTTTTTGATTTAAATATCATAATGGTCTATTGAGGCCATAACACCCATGAGAAAAGAAGGAATTTAAAAGCATCTATCTTCTCCCATTCTCCAAAATAGATGTGCTCATGTTACACAGAAAAGATGACAGCCATGAGCAAGCTAGCCATTATTAACTTTAGTGTTCATCACTGTTAGTATATACTCAACTGCAAAATGTCTTTTTTTCCCCACAGTTGTCAAGCATCTTGCTAATCTTAAGTTTTCATTTGTCACCAAATGCATTTGTAATGTATTTGTGCTTCTACTTTACACTAATGTTCCTTACTCTATGAAGCAGACTTACATAGCTAATGTACAAAGGATTAATAATAGTCATTCCTTTAATATCTGTTAATAATATATGTGCTGATCCTAATCCTTAATTAAGGAATATGTAGATGAGTGTAAATAAAGTTTATCACGAACTTACAGACAAAAATTGATTAACCACTCAGTAAGTCTTCACAAACTATTTATGCTCATACCTTTAATATAAGAAAAACATATTTCTACCACTGCATTTTTCTAGATTTGCTTTAATAATGACATTACTTTGTCATCAATGAATCATTTCAAAAACCATCTATTTCTGTCGCAATATGGCAGTCATTTTTTATCCAGCTTTTAGGATCATCGTGTGCATCACTGTCATTTATCTTCACTATCCAAATCTCTATGCATTCAGTGGTGTCCCTTATTACATTGCTGTAATTGCACATGGATTTACTTATTGCTAGAAAAGTGCTTTACTTGAGTAAATTTTGCTTTTAAATTAATCATTTTTTGTTTCCTTTTGATTTCTTAATTTCATGACTAGGTTTTTTCTGTGATTTAAAATTAGGGATTATTCTTATTATTTTTATTACTATTATTATTTATTTATTGGCACACATCCTGCTCTGCTTCACAGAATTTCTTTGATTTGCCTGGAAGGGAGTGTGAGAGGGGAGAGAAAGCTTTATAATAAGCCAGTTTTAGTTCAGAAATGCAACAGAAGACTCATTTTCATCCAGAGTTATTCTTGTACATAGACTTCATGTCTAATTTTCTGGAGTGCTGATTCTCTGTATTGAAAGAAAGCAATTGCAGGCACCTGACCACACACATTAGAGACTGCTGTGCCTTAGAATGAGAGATGAAGGCTTGCGATTTCAAACACATAAAAGCATTTGATGTGGGCACACTGAAGAAAGCCACAGAAGTTTTTTCAGCAGAGTATTATTTGTGTTGTTTAGGCTAGTATATAAGAGCATCATTACAAAGCAAATAAACCCAGGAAAACCTAACCCAGCTCCCAAGCCTTTGTTGTCTGGTTATTTGATGATTCAAGAGCATAGTCTTACAAAACTACACAGAAGAGATCTGGGAGAAAAAAAGCTGTGCTTCGCCTACTGGAAGGTGATGCAATGTTGCTCAACTTCCAGAAAAATTAAGCAATGCAGGCAAAAGTGGTCCTGCAAAATGGACATTGAAGTTAGCATGCACCATGGAAACAATCAGGAGTATTTCTGTTAGCAGTTGCCCTTTTCAGCCTAGCACCAAAGCCCAAACTAGCGAGCACAGAAGAGACATCTGAAACGATCTTTGAGATCTTCACTGCATCTAGGTGTTGCAAAAGTGGCTTTTCTCTGTCTCAGTCACACCAAGAGCTTGATGAGATTGGGGTATGCTTCATTTGCTAAACCAAACTTACTGCATGCTTACTGTAAATACCCACCAGACCATTAGGCAAATTATCAACTTTTGCCATATAGCAATGACAGGGCAGGAGAGAAAGGCCTACTTATAACTTTATTGCCAAACCTTGTATAACCACTAGGCACAGAGTCATCATAGAATTGGGTTGGAAGGGACCTTAAAGATCATCTAGTTCCAACTCCCCTACCATAGGTAGGGATGCCATCCAGTAGATCAGGTTGCCTAGGGCCCCATCCAATCTAGCCTTGAACACCTCCAGGGATGGGGCATCCACAGATTCTCTGGGCAACCGGTTCCAGTGCCTCACCACCCTATGAGTGAAGAATTTCCTCCTAACGTCTCATCTAAATCTCCCCTCTTTTAGTTTTAATCCATTCCCCCTTCTCCTATCACTATTGGCCCATATAAACTGGCACAAGGGTCTATAGAACCCTAAACCAATACCTTTGGAAACCAACATTGCTCTAGATTTTTAATAGGTTTTTGTTCAGACCTAATACTAATTTCTGTAAACATGTCCTTGTTGCAGAAATGTTGACTACCCATTTACCATTACTACTGAAAAATTATGCCTTCTCAAAATCTAACAAAAAAACGTATGTATTTACTCTGTCCCACAGCCCTTTTCTTCTACCACCCCTTTTCCAGATTCCTCCTGCATTTCTGGCCCATAAAAAAATCTGACACACTAATTGTCTTGATCATATAAGAGTATTAACAACACAGACCAAAAATCTTATCATCTCACTATTTTTCTTGCTTTCCCTCCTTTTCTTGCCGGCTTTCTTATCTTGCTCAGCTATCATATTTCAGGATACATTTCTCTCTTTTCCTTCTGATGCACTCTGACCTCTCTCTGCTTCCTGGAAGATTCCCCCAACCAACTCCTTTCAACTCATCTCCCTTACAGTGTTTTTATAGCCTCCATTTTCCCCAAACTTCTAGGATCTTGCATACTTCTAAGACATCCCTCATGTGCCCTGTGCCCTTTGCTTCTCTCAAACCTTGGAAAATCCTTCCTCCTCTTCCAAATATTATTATAATAGAAAATAGGGGAAACCTGAAGCAGTTGTTTTTGCCTCATCTTCACTTCTCTGAGGTGCAGGAGACTGAAAGAAAGGGGATGAAAGTGAGGACTGCAGAAGAGAAGGACTGATCACCCTAGAAGGAGCAGCCTAAGAGGCCAAAGGTCCTGTTTTGAGCTCTCAAATGGCAAAATAATAGATGAGTGAAGGCAAACAACAGTTTTTACTGACTCCTTATGGGGAAGGGAAGAGAATAGAAAGTACCTGTCACCATGGCTCATCAGCACAGCCCTAGTTCTTTGAATGCCACTACAATGCAAATAAATAAAAGTTATTACAGATTCTAACTTGTACTGATCAAGAGAAATGATCTTTCATAGCACGTACATACTAGTCCCTGGAGCACTTAACACGTTTAATTTCAGACTATGCTATACTCAGGCACAATTATCTTTTATGTGAAAGAAAAATTCGCAAGCTATGTCTATATTATCAATTATTAAACTCAGACAATTAGAAACACATTTAGCAGATCCCGCATGCATCCATTTCAGAGTCCCTGTGTACCTGCTTCTACCCGGGGAGAAAAAAAGATCTGAATTGGAACCTCAATTAAAAGGACAACATGCCTTTAGCATTTTCTTAACCTCTAATTGCAATGTCATCCACTATAACCCCTCAATATAAATTTTTAAAGCACATTTCCTTCCCTTTCTTATTACATTTCAGGACACTTGGGAGATGAAAGATTTCCGTGGACCTCTTCAATAGAAGAGCATAATAGCTTGAAATTGGATAATGGAAAATTTGAGCTGGATAAAATTCAAAATGAAGAAAGTTAGCTTATCTGTTGCCTACTGTGGTGTGTGAGTCTAGGTTGAATGCCAGCTGCCCACCCCCACCAAGCTTCTCTTTCATTGCATTCCTCAGCAAGATGGGGAGAGAAAATTAGATGGACAAGATCATGGGTCAAGACAGGGACAGTGAGATCATTCACCAGTTACCATTATGGGAAAAACAGATTCAACCTGGGGGAGATTAATTGAATTTATTGCCAATTAAAAATAGTATAAAGCAGTGATGAGCAAAAAAATAAAAATAAATAAATAATTAAAAAAATTAAAAGCACCTTCCCACTATTCCCACTATCCTTCCCAGGCTCAATTTCACTCTTTCAATCCTGACTCTTCTACCTCTTCACACTTTGAATGGTGCAGGTAAATGGGGAATGGGGGTTGCAGTCACTTCATAACACTTCATATCTGCTGCTCCTTCATCCTCACACTGTTTCCCTGCTCCAATTTGGTGTTGCTCTCATGAACAGTCACAGAATCACAGAATCACAGAATTTCTAGGTTGGAAGAGACCTCAAGATCATCGAGTCCAACCTCTGACCTAACACTAACAGTCCCCACTAAACCATATCCCTAAGCTCTACATCTAAACGTCTTTTAAAGACCTCCAGGGATGGTGACTCCACCACTTCCCTGGGCAGCGCGTTCCAATGTCTAACAACCCTTTCGGTAAAGAAGTCCTTCGTGAACTGATCCAACATGTGTCCCCCATGGGGTGCAGTTCCTGTTAGACAACCTGCTCCTGTGTGGCCTCCTCTCCATGGGCCCATAATTCCTGTCAGGACCCTGCCCCTGCATGGGCTCTCCATGGGCTGCAGGGAAACTTCTGCACATGGAGCACCTCCTCCCCATCCTTCTTCAATGACCTTGGTGTCTGCAGGAGTGTTTCTTTCACATTTTTATCACTCTTCTCTCTCTCACAGTTGCTGCAAAGCCTTTTTTAACCCTTTCTTAAGTATGCTACCAAAGAGGTGTCACCAGCAGCACTGATATACTCAGCTTTGGCCAACTGTTGATATGGTTTGGAGCCACTTTGGAAGTGTCTGTGTCAGACATGAGGACAGCTTTTGATGTCACAGAGGCTACGCTTGCAACCCTCAAACCCTGCAACCAACACCTTGTCACATAAATCCAATACACCTTTTTAGGTGTGAGTGGGGTGCAAAAAATGGAGGTCCTTACCTTGGCCAATAGATTTAAAAAAATCTAAGAAGAAAACACGGTCATACTGGCCCATGGAAAAGTCTATTGCTTCTCAAAGGAAGGGACAAAATCAAGAGACAGTTAAAACTGGAAAATAAAAAATATAGAAAATATATTGCACTGAGAAACTTGTCAGGTTAGACAACTTACTATGGTTCTAAGAATGGTTACTTGGTCTTGTGTTTGGATGGTGCTGAATCACAGAAGGCCAAAAATCAGTGAGGCCGAAGAAAACACAATAATGATCAAAAGAAATACTGCACATACTGATTTTAAATCAGCTAACAGGCTAGCCACTGCTCTCCCAGTCCCTCTTGTCTTCAATGGCTTTCTTTTCCTAAGATCATGCCTGCAGTGAAAGGAAAGATAAAATCTCCAAGTTTCTGAAAAAACTGGTTGAATGTAACAGGTAAAAAAATTGGGGATTGTAGATACCATGGGAAAGACAGATGTTTATGTAATGAGGAGAATGTGATTCTTCTTTCTTCCTAAGAACTTTTTATCTGCTCTGAACTCCCAGCAAGGTGTAAATCATGCCCTAACATTTAGATCCTTTGTTATTCATGCATTTTTTTCCAAAAGATAGATAGAATGATCAAGTAATAGAATGGTTTGGATTGGAAGGGACCTTAAGGACCCTCTAGTTCCAAACCCTCTGCCATGGTCAGGGCCAACTTCTACTAGACCATGATACCCTAAGCCCCATCTGACCTGGCCTTGAACACTTTCAGGGATGAGGCATCCACAACTGCTCTGGGCAACCTCTTCCAGTGCCTCACCCTCCACATAATAAAGTAAAAATGGTTTTGTTCCTTTAAAGAATGAATAGATAATACTTTCTTTTGAAGGTAATACGTTGTTTCTGCATCACTGAAAGCATGCTATCACAGTTTCCTAAAAGAAAACTGCTGTAGGGTCCAATTACCCCTGCTGGGCCTGCTGAAGTGGACATCTCTTATGCAACATTAGAGCAGCTAGAGTATAGTGGTCACAAAAGGTAAAGGTTGAAAACAGGATTCATATCAGAGTACATCCACTAAGACCTTGAGAAAGGCAGAAAGACAACTAATTACTAAGTGAGACTATGTGTGTGCATGTTTATTTTTATTACATATTATAAATGTAAAAGCAATTGTAAAAGAATAAAGGGATTCAGAAACTATACCAGCTAGTTTCTAGTGCCCCCTTCTGCTATTGGTGATGCTCTTATTTTTGAAAGCATAATTAAGCCCATTGTGCACCTGAATTTGTTTTCATGGCAGATCTGAATGTAATTTAGCTGGATTGTAATACAGCACATTAAGTCTGCTTGAAGATGAACGAGACTTAAATTGCTGAAACCTACACCTCAGTTTTTCATCTATTTGTTGTTGTTTGCTTGCTTTGTTTGTTCAGTTCCTTTTTTTTTTTTTTTTCAGATGATACACACATGCAGAATGCTACCAAATCTTAATCGTGAGTGGCTTATGCTTAACCAGATGCTTTATGATATTTAAAGCAGTAGTTTTACTTCTGCAGCTCTGAGTCAAAACTCCCCGACTCCATAAAAGTCGATTCAAGCAGTTCAGGAAAGGAGCAAATGTTTGGCAAACAGGTGCATACTTCAGACGATGATTATGGAAAGTATTGGACCAAAGTGACACAACACATATTTTTTTTTTTTCAATTTCACTGCTGTAGATATGTACAAAGAAAATTTGGTGGACATAGGTTCTAGAAACCATATAAGTGAACTCTTGTAAACCTATAAAGTGAATCCTACTGACTTCAGTATTCTGCTATTTTCAGAGAATCCATCAGTGAATTCCCCTTCAACTCTGCTGCTTTACCATAACAGGCATGTACAAATCCTTCCTGCCTTCTTACAGATGTCTACATATAGTAAAGCACTTACATATGAACAGTACACAGATACTTAAGAAACCTCACCTTCCTGTCAAGAAAAGATAGAATCTGATTCTACTTTACTTACAGGTGAAGCTTTTTTGTAGTTGTTTTTGTTGTTGTTTGTTTGTTTTGTTTTGTTTGTTTGTTTTGGGAGGGGAGGTGTGTGTTTTTTGTTGTTGTTGTTTTTGTTTTTACTGTAGAGGAAGTATGGTATTCAGTTCTTGTTAAAGACCTTTGAAAGTAAGTGTCTACCTGTATATTCATATATATACTATATATACATATAGTAGTTGGAAATTCACCGCATTCTACGTTAAGAAGAAAGGCTTGATTAAGTTTTCTAAGGATACAATGTGACTCCTGGCTTCAGTCTTCTTCAAATGTCATAGCATACCTGACTGCTATGTGGATGTTTTAGATATCCTAAGATATCTCAAATAACACTGGCAAAATAGCAAATACGGCAGTTTCCTTTTAGGAAATTATGAAGCACTGCCCATGCTTCAGAATAAATAAAATAAAATAAAATAACAAAATCAAATCATATCCATATTGGTTGATCAACTGAGTCAAACTTTACACAGTCTAATGAGAACTCAGATATCTCATTCATATTTAGACTCCAATGTACAGAACCTTATAAGGAAGCACCTTGATCTTGAGTTAAATATTGACTGTATTTAATGGGTAATGCCTATAGGATGGAACCTCAAAAGAAAATATCATACAAAGAACACCAATTGCATTACAATATTAAAAAAAATCTATTATACATGTCATCATGAAAATTCAGTATGCTGCTTACAGAGATTCTAAAGAAAATAAAATTATCAAGTACTGTCAGTATTACACTTTTAATATAGTTTTACGACATGACTCAGGCATTTGAAGCTTGATTAATGCAGTTAAGAAAACTGTACTATTTGCACAATTCTGGAGTGTTGACTGAAACAAATAAGAGGACCTGTATATAGTACTACAAGTGTAAGTAACTCACATTAACCACAGTGCTATTCCTCCCACTGAGTCACAGACAAACCCTGAAGGATAAACTACAAAACAGGCTCTTCAGTGAATCAGTGGTACTCTCAAGAACCAGTACATACATTAAAAGAGACAGTTTTAATCTTTAAAAAAAAAAAAACTTCCTGTATATTTATTTATTTTGTTTTCTGAGCTGGAAGGACATGGGCTTGATGATCCAAAACAGTAACTGCATCTTTAATTTAAAATGCCCATTTATCAGGACCAGAGTTTTTTATTCACAGAAATCTTGAATCTGAAAAACTTTGTGCTCATCAGTGAAGCTTGTTCACACTTCATTAACTCAGCAGATTCATTTGAGTTTATACACTTAAGTAAAAGCCCAGCTCACAAAAGGAACTCTGGGATTTGTAAATAGGCACTTGGACTTTTACTAAAGGTATCCAAAACAGCAAATGTCCTTTGTTAACTTGAAATTTCTCTCTGCAGTCTGGTCTCCTGCAGTGCAGGAAATCTGGATATAAATTATCTTGGTCATGATAGATTATGATGCATGGTACCCCCAGGCTCTACCTTCGGTGCCCATTAATGCTAAATATGCTGCAGTAGAATTAATTTAGCTGGTTTGTGTGGTCTTTTCTTTCTTTCTTTCTCTCTTTTTCTTTCTTTCTTTCTTTCTTTCTTTCTTTCTTTCTTTCTTTCTTT
>CM021766.1:145037575-145054667 GCA_011076525.1 Nettapus auritus
TTTCTTTCTTTCTTTCTTTCTTTCTTTCTTTCTTTCTTTCTTTCTTTTTCTTTTTTTTACCAGAAAGAAAGCAATCTTAAAAACTATTTCTGGCCAGCTGCAAATGATTTCATGTCTCTGCTTCCAACATCAAAGGAATTTGAAGGGGTGATTTATAGATGGGGAATTTGAAACAAAAGGGAAACTACAGTGCTAAGCATGCTGACAGGAAGGAACTGCTTCCATATTTTTATTAAGTTATCAGGAAGTCCCTTAAACTTTCAACAGGATGTGGTTTCTGACTGAGCAGGTTAGAAAAAGAATGACAGACTAATGAATCAATCTCAGTGTTTCTTCCTTGCATAGCAACTGGTATAGATTTCTCTGTTGTGTTCACTTATCTTGCTGAGCTGATTGCATTTTGGGTTGATGAACTGGATCTTTCAAAACATTTAAATTGGAAGGGTAATGAGAGGGTTCAAGGTAAGATTTTCATGCAACTCATAGCATAGTGTGACTGTAAGTAGGAGAAATGAAGGAGCCAGCACATTTGCTAACAAAATTCTTGCTCTCTATTTTTCTTTCCAGGATTTTAGTTGATATACTCCAATGATGTGGCTATCAAGGGACAAATTCATCCTCAGAATGCCTCTCTGGTTAAAACCTAAACCCATTCTAAGTCAGTGGGTGTGAAGAGTCCTTTCTATCAATACCATCACTACCATCAATAGTAGTAGATTTGCAACCAAGAACTTATTAAAAAACAAAACAAAACAAACAACAACAACAACAAAAACAAACAAACAAACAAAAACAAACAAACAACAACAACAAAAAACAGTTTTAATATGGTATTTGACCAAGGCTTCTGACCTACCAATGCAGTCAATTCCTTTCTATTTTCAAGAGGACTTTTTATGACAAGGGGGTTTTCTAGGTAAACATGAAAAGGACAAGTTAAATGTTGCAGTCCTTTAACTTCAACAAATAGAACTACTCTTTCTAGTGTAACACCACTCTGACTCTACCAAGAAAATTTTGCTCCACCTAGCAGTCTTTAGGCTTCAGAGCTGGGAGAAGGGTAACCCTTCCCTTCCCTTCCCTTCCCTTCCCTTCCCTTCCCTTCCCTTCCCTTCCCGTCCCTTCCCTTCCCTTCCCTTCCCTTCCCTTCCCTTCCCCTTTTCCTTGCCTTCCCCTTTTCCTTGCCTCACTTAACCTCACCTTGCAAAAACTAGGTGAATATGGGTATGCATTCAGGGTCATTGGCAACCATGTTCTAGATGTATGATGAAAAATCCTCAAAAATGTATTTGTTCCACACACAGGACAAAAAGATTCATCAGACCAGAAATCTATAAGAATTAGACTATACCGTGGAAAGATGAAACAAACAAACAATAACAAAAACAATGAAAACAGAATTCAGGACACTACCAGTGAATGTTTTAAATCCCTTAAAAATTTGGAGGAAAATTTCTTCCTTTTCCAAAACCATCAGGATGAACCTTTTCCAACATGAATCTATTCCAAACTTCAAATGTTTTCTTTCTGCTTTCAGATTATTTTTTTTCCTAGTGTCTCTGGGAAATTGTGGCAAGGTTGATAGTCACCTTTGAAGAATCAGCTCCAGGCTGCTGTGTGTAGACTTGTAACAGCGCTTGTGGGCTGAGTGTCATTGATTTCAATAGGACAGAGTGGGGCTGTTTAGTCTGGAGAAGAGGAGGCTCAGGGGAGACCTTATTGCTCTCTACAACTACCTGAAAGGAAGGTGTGGGGAGCTGGGGGTTGGCCTCTTCTCACAGTTAACTAGTGATAGGACTAGAGGGAATGGCCTCAAGTTGCACCAGGGGAGGTTCAGGTTGGAACTGAGGAGACATTTCTTCTCAGAAAGAGCAGTCAGGCATTGGAACGGGTTGCCCAGGGAGGTGATGGAGTCACTGTCCCTGGGGGTGTTCAAGGAGAGGTTGGACGTGGTTCTTAGGGACATGGTTTAGTGGGTGATACTGGTGGTAGGGGGATGGTTGGACCAGGTGATCTTGGAGGTCTTTTCCAACACTAATGATTATATGATTCTCTGATTCTTCCACCTGTAGTGTTCTGACCAACAGCAGGACAAGAGTGAACTGTCCACAGAAGCAGTCTGAATGGGAAAGGTCTCAAAGGGTTTTATGTTCTGTCAGAGCAGAGGAGTGATTACACTCAAGCAGGGCTGAAGTAGCTCAGCTGGGAGAGCGTTAGACTGAAGATCTAAAGGTCCCTGGTTCAATCCCGGGCTTCAGCAGCCTTTTTACTGGAAGATTTTGAGGTTTCAGTTCTGGTCATGCCACTAGAAGAAAGATGTGCATGTATTGGAAAGAGTCCAACAAAGGGCCACCAAGGGGAGTAAGGGACTGGAGCACCTCTCCTAGGAAAAGAGGCAGAGAGAGAGCCTGAGGTTCTTCTACCTGGAAGAGAGAAGGCTCAGAAGGAATCTTATCAATGTTTACAAATACCTGGAGGGTAATACTTGAAGAGAGGTTGCAAAGAAGATTGAGCCAGGCACTTTTCAGTGGTGCGCAGTGCCAGGACAAGAGGAAATGGGCACAAGCTGTAACACAAGAATTTCATGTAACAGGAGGTCCATGTAATGTCAGTAAACATCCTGAACACCCTTACTGTGTGAGTGATGGAGCACTGGCACAGGTTGCCTAGAGAGGTTGTGGAATCTCCCACTCCAGAGATCTTCAAAAGTTGTCTAGACATGGTCCTTGGCAACCTGCTCAAGTTGTCCCTGCTTGAGCCAGGGGAGGTGAACCAGATGACCTCCAGACATCCCTTTCCAACTTCAACCATTCTGTGATTCTGTGAAATCTGTGTAAAACTTAAGTGTATGAGAAAGACATGTAAGCTACTTGCTCAATAATTTTTTAGGATGCCTTGGAACTATAGTTTATCCAGCCTACATCTGTCTTTATCACTTGCTAGTACATTTCAGCAGAAATATACCAAAATTGCAGTGCTCTCAAACCTCTAAACCCCTCAGCTAGCAAAAATAAATAAATAAATTAAATTTAAAACAAGAATAAATAAAAAGGAAGCCCAATGCTTTTATGCTTTTATTGTCCTCTTAAAGGTCAGAAGTATTGGAATTATAGGATAGATATTATATCAATACCATGCCTCAAAAATAATGATCCAGCAGTTCATTCACCTTTTCTTGAAGATGGTAACAGATCAAATACCCAAAAGCAGAAAAGGGACAGATTGAGGGTCACTAAAAATTAAAACTGTTCCAATAAAACCTAAAATGGACAGTCAAGGTCACTGCGCATTTATAGAAATGAGAAATAATAAGGTACTAAGATGGATAGGTGGGTGTGAGGCCAGAAGTCTATAGTGTTAGCAACTGAAAGTTTTGTTACATGCTGAATTAGCACTGTTACATAGAAATATTTTTCAGACAGAAATATGACCTTTGTAATTGGTAGAATGGATATTTAAGAAATAAACTGATATTTATGTTAAAAAAAATGTACAGTGGAATAAATTATTGCTCTAACACTTATCATTTCTTTTTATTCTTTTTCTTATTCACTTCATGTTCAGTGAAGCATTTAGCATTTTTGTACCTGCTTCTCACTCATTGACTTTTATTTGGATAAATAACCACAGGTGCTTCTCCCAGAATATTTGCAGTGGACAGAAGATGAAACAAACCACCACAAGTTCATACCAATAAAGAATCTAGCAGGGAGGCAGAGACTGGGTTAAGAAATTGGTATTTTTTTAAAGCCAGAGGGTTTGTTTGTTTCTTTTATAAGAGAGGAAGATAAAAAGCTATCAGAGATAGTGACCATATTTTCAGGTACATCAGGATGGAATCTGCAGAGCAAAGAAACAGATAATACATTGAAGTTATTCCTGCTATGGTGAGATGTGCAAACCACAGGGGTTGCCATCAACTTTGAATTTCAAAAGGCTTTTGATAAGGTTGTACATCAGAGATAATTGGTTATGGGAAATACACATAATCCAGCAGTTAAAAAGTTTTTAAAACTCAAATGGAGTCCACAGATGAAACTGTCTTCCTTTTTTGACTGATATGGAAAAGGTGAAGATCAACTGAAAGAGGCAGAACTAGTTCCCAGTTCATGCAAATAAATGAAACTCCCGTTAAAGACAACAGGACTTCAGTGTGTTTTATATCTTTGAAATCTCTACCAGTAAAATTTGAAAAACATGAATTTTAAAGGCTACTTTTGATCACTTACAGTTTGTGGGGGTTTTTTTTGCTTTTTTTTTTTTTTTTAGCTCTAATAAGTTTCTTACTGAGCTGAAGCGGGATCATTCTATTTTCAGAGCATATTGTGGGTAACAAATGGAAAAAAAAAAAAAGTTTTATTTTTATTTTAACATAGTTAAAAATTGCTTTGATAGAAAAGTTATATCCAGTTTCAGGAGACAAGAGAGAAAATAGGGATATATATTAGCAAAAACTGGAAGGAGTCCCTCCAACCTGTGATAGTCAAAAAAACCTGTGTTTTCTCCTCTAGATTATTTATTTATTTATTTATTTCTGTAAAAGTCAACTTTTGTAAAGTTTGTCTTGTAGTTAAGGCTCTAGAGTAGGAGTTAGGCGATAAGAAATAAAGTTTTAAATTCATAATAGATTCAAAATATGACTGAATACGCTAGGACACAACTGTATCATCTGCTGCATGACAAGGAATAATTCGGATGCAGGAAACATTTAAACATGTTAACATGTATTGCTAACGTGCTAAACCTCAGACAATAGACTTCAGTACACAGACAACTTCAAAGAATCTTAGGAACACAAGAAAAGATGTCTCTCGGAGGTTATTTCCTTTCTTTTGCCAAGCCTGTGTGGTTACATGGCTTTTGATTGGCTCAAGTATTTCTAGAGTGAGATTAAATATGCAAGGTAAAACAGGCGTTAAAATATGCCTAGCATAATATATTTTATTAGAAATGAACATTTACAGAGCAGGAAAAAAATTATTTGCTACCTTGAACATTTAATTGAGAAAAAATCCAATTAAAAAAAAAAAAAAAAAAAAAAAAAAGACTCACTGAAATTCATGGAAATCTGATGTTCCCTGAAATAATTTTAATTTTGATTAAAAACAAAGAAACCAACAAACTGGCAAGGATATAAAAGAAGTTATTCTGACAAGCTGAAGTATTTTTTTTGGTGTTGTTGTTGTTCCAAAACTCAGTGTATATAAATAATATACACGGTAATCTGTGATTGTTTTTCCTTGAAAAAAATATCAAGGAAGAAATTAAGTGCTGCAGATCTATTTCAATGTAAATGTTCATTGTTTTTAAAACCAGGTCAAATTCTGTCGTTTCATTAGTAAAGACTGATGAAAATACACTGCATCTGATGTTAAATAGTAAAGTTTTAATATGAATATTAAAAAAAAAAAAATGCTCAGAACTGATGCTGTAATTTTGTTTTCAAGTCCGTAGTGTTCAGCAAGACAAAATACATACTTTCATGGCTAGAGAAGAGTGTAGCACACCCAGATTCTGCCTATTCTTCTTGACCTTCCAACCCAGTGCAAAGGAAGTGCCTTATTCAGTCTGATTTATCTCTCAGGTGCAAATTCTGCCTCAGTGCTGTAGTCAGCAACATTTTTATCACAGACTTATCAAGTAGGTCATTCTAATTTTGCATGTGAAATGATTTCACCTTAATCTATAATGATGAGGCAAACAACCTTAAAAAGAGTCTGAACAGTTTGATTAGGAATGCTTCAACTGATGGAACAAAGATAAATTTGACCAGTAGCAAAAATTGCTGTTCTCAGGCATGGAAACTGTTGTTCAGTTGTAACTCTTGCTATTGTCACAGTGCTTTTACTTTTCAAAAATGAAAATGGAAATAATAATAATAATAATTTCAATGTACCTGCTATTACTACTAAGACCTTATTTTGCTAATGTACCTAAAGATTATGCAAGAAAATCTATCCACAGCTTGCACAGCATCTTGCACAAAGCAATCATTCCCTTTATTGAAGTACTGGAGTACAACCATAGTACGAATAATCATAATAAGTTTTTAAATATATACTAATATTAATCACTTTGCTGATAGCGTTATATTGCTTGATAATAGGAATTGCAATAGCAAAAGAGCAGATTGTATCAGTAAAGCACAAACAAATTCAGAAAAGATAATATGAATAAAAGTAATAGAACTATTTGAAAAAAAAAAAAAAAAAAAAGTAGAAAAATAGAGACCTGGAGAAATTAAGTAATGCTTCCAAATTTAGAATTTAGGATGAGACTACACAAATGGGAACACAAGAGGTTCCATCTGGACATCAGGAAGCGCTTCTTTACTGTGTAGGTAATGGAACACAGGTTGCACAGAGAGGTTGGGGTATCTGCCTCTACGTAGATATTCAAAACATCAGTATACATCATATACATCAGTATACGGTCTTGGACCACCTGCTGTAGATAACTCTGAGCAGGGGGCTTGGTGTAAAAGAGCTCCAGAGGTCTCTTCCAACTAACTTTACCCATTTTGTGACTAAGTTTGGAGTGCTGAAATACCCACGTTACTTTTTGGCTGCAGCACCGTGCTGCTGTCAAAGACATCTCTGCTGGAACACACACTAAACCAAGGTCTTCTGTACTCATGACATCCATTTTATTTTACTAACACAGTAATACATTTTTGGTTGCACAGCAGAAATGGACCTGCTGCTTCTTGAGTCCCAGATTTAACCAATGCATATGTGGGAATTCTTTAAGAAGCAGTTAATTAATGGGGGAAAAAAGGACTGCGTGTCAATGTCCCACCAGCCTTATCTTTCCCCTCCCAAACTCTTCCTGTAAAGCACATCAAGAAAGATTTGATTAAGCTGCAACACTTTAATACTAAATACATAAACAGAAGGAATGGTGGCTTATTTCTGTTCTTTATGTAGGACCTGATTTTTAATGGTATGCATAAGTAGGTGTTAACTTCAGTCTGTTCCAACTGGAACTAAGCAATTAAAATACCTTTGACAATATCCCCCACCCTAAACCCCTCAAAAGTGAATTTAATTTGGGCCTTGAGCTTAATTAGTTGCTACGCTTCACTTGTGAATAATTATTGCATGAATAATAACTTTCTCTGCTTTCTGCCACTGAGCATAGGAGTCCAACTCAGTTCTTGAGCTGTATCTTTCCTGTTGAAATAAATAATTCCAAAGGGTGTCCTTTGGTGATGCTCCTTGTTAATCCCTGGTTTAACTTGTGCCTGGGCCAGCCATTTTTTTCCCATACAAATCCATGCATTGTACAGGGTGTAGCTGTCATGGCTTAGGCTGGGGTGGAGTTAATTTTCTTCATAAATGTTCATATGATTCTGTGTTTTGGATTTTGGATGAAAATACTGATAGGGATGTTTTTAGTTGCTGCAGAGCAGAGCTCACACAGAGCCAAGGACTTTTCAGCTTCTCATGCTGCCCTAACATCAAGGGGTTGGGAATGGGCAAGGAGCTGGGAGGGGACAGAATGAGGATAGCTGTCCCAGACTGACCAAACAGATATTCCATACCATATAATGTCATACTCAGCACTAAAAGCTGTGGGTATAAAGACGGAGGAAGGGGTTGATGTTCAGAGTGATAGCGTTTGTCTTCCCAATAAATTGTTATGTGTGATGAGCCCTGCTTTCCTGGAAGTGGCTGAATATCTTCCTGCCAATGGGAAGTAGAGAATAAATTCCTTGTCTTGCTTTGCTTGTGTGCGTGGCTTTTTCTTTACGTAGTAAACTCTCCTTATCTCAGCCCATGAGTTCTTGCAACCTTTCCAGTTCTCTCCTTCATCCCACCTGGGAAGAGAGAGTGTGGTGCTCAGCTGCCTGCCAGGGTTAAACTATAGCAGTAGCACATCCTGGGACCCCTTCCGATGTTTTTTGCATGTGGTAATAAGATGTAGGTTACTCTCTGCCATTGGGCATTAGCCATTACTGCTGTGAAACAGTCCTAGCCGCATACACTTTACTGAAACTGTGGTGTATGTCAGCTTAGAGAAATGCTAGCTCTGTACAGTGCAGAATAAGCCCTACCCTGTTACAGATAAATCAAGTCAGTGCTAATACAAAAGGCACATTCAAAGATGCACTCTTTGTTTCCTTTGCATCTAAAATAAATATCTCTTTCCGTGGTGCTTGTTTGCTGTGAAGTGTGCCCATTAGTTTTCAGTATAATGAGCTAAGGCAAGGAAACCCTACAGAAACCAGATCTAGGAGTGCCTGCATTCCTCTGCATGTGCTCCTTTGTTAGCAGCAAAATCTCTGTCCTGGCAACATCTTATTCATATGAGAATCCCAGAAGCATAGGGAGGTAACTGCTTGCTCTTTTTTGTGGGTACAAGGATGCAGGCATTCCTTACTGCTGTGAGGCCCTTTGGTCCTGCTAGCTCAATGCTTTCTTTACAAACAGCCTCACTTGTCAGTAACTACTTCTTTTGTGGCTAATATAAGCACTAGTTTCATTTCAGACCCCCAGTGCAAGGAAAGAAAAATCTGCTGAAGACCTCAAAATTTTTCTTATGATGGTCCACAGATAACATGTGGATTGACTTGTGACTTATGTGGATAGCCCAAATATCCAGAATTGTTACAGTGACAGTAACAAACAAATAATTAAGAAAGATCTCAGCTAGGGCTGAGTGAATACTGATTAAATGTTTATACCCTGCCCAGCAAGTGAAATAATTATTTTGCTTTTTCTCCATCAAGAAAGTAGCTATATACCCCATTTTGGGGTGAAAACCATAACAGGTTGGAGGCATTATTCCCACCAATCCCTTAGCAGATCTGCCACTGTACACAAAACCATTCAATATTTTTACCATGGTCTAATGTCCTGGGGATCAAAGTCTGATACC
This sequence comes from Nettapus auritus, assembly GCA_011076525.1. Taxonomy (NCBI): domain Eukaryota; kingdom Metazoa; phylum Chordata; class Aves; order Anseriformes; family Anatidae; genus Nettapus; species Nettapus auritus. The sequence continues at coordinate 145,046,456 of CM021766.1, forward strand.
TGCTGCCAATGCTGCTCATGTACACTAAACAACTATTTTCCCATTAAAATAAATAAATAAATAAATGAAAGTATCAACCAGGACCAATCCAATCCCCTATGTACAAAGCTCTGCATTTATTGTCCTAATTTTTCTTTCCTTGTCCCTTACCCATGAACCGTAAGTTACCATTTTCCACCAGAATATTTTCAGGGGAGGAAATACAGAGCAGCTAACCCCTCCCTGAAACCCTCTACATTAGCAAAGAATTTGACATGAGTTTTGCACTTCTTTGAAGAGAGCAATGACCACAGGCCTGCTTCTGGAAAGGTGATTTGATCACCAGGCTGTTATACACAAAGGCAATTCAATCTACAATATATTGCCAGGGCTCTGAACACTGCCAAAGCACTCACTGGAACATAAACTGCCTGATAAGGCTTAGCATGAACTTAATTCCATCAGTTCAGGTGCCTTAAGCCCAAACAGAACAATTCACTGGATTAGTCACTTTGGATTCAGGTGCCTTAATGCTGCTCAAGTCCTACCTTAAAAGTCCATTTTCCTTCTCAGTGCTGGCTTCAGACAATTAAGAAACAGGATGAAGCAAAGCCTTTGAATTCTGGTTTCCCTAGCCAGTGCTTATTCTTCAGTCCCTGGGTAGAAAAACATTTTATTGAAGCATTTTGTCTTTGTGAAGCAAGTGATGCATGCTCTGTGGCAACATATCTTTTCAGACTGTGAAATACTAATTAACACTGATTCCCTGAAAAAAATATTTTCTCTCTTGTTATTTAACTATTAATTCAAATATAATATTGTGAAGGAAATTAAAGGTGTTTTATTTCTTTTCTTTTTCTATAGCAACATTCTAATTTATACAAATGAAGGCACAATTAAGCAGCCTGACATTTAATTACAATCTGCATTTTATGTAAGCAAACATATTAAAACTGAGAATGATAATTTTGAATACCAAAAAATTGCAATAAGTAACAGAAAAAAAGAGCTCCAAAGCAGCATAAGATATGCCTTTTCCACTTTATTTTATTTTATTTTTTTTCTTTTTTTTGCCTCATATGGTTTCACTCACATGGCTCTGTAGAATCACATTTAATCATCGGCAGGCACTCCTCATGATGCTTGTTAGCAATGGGATATGAATAGAAAAATATGGTCCATATTCTCAACTGGTTTAAATCATCACAACTCCATCAAATTTATTACTATTACTCAGTTTACACCAACAACATGCGTCTCCTGAGGGGTAATCAGTGCACATCAATGAAACTGTGTTGATTAACACTAACTCTGAATCAGATTTTATACAATCAGAATCCAGGGGAGAATCTTTTCTACATTAAAAAAATAATAAAATTGCATTAGTAATATTTTAATTCTAAATTCTTAGTAAAGCTAGCTACAACAGCTCCAAAGTCCTCTTTGCAATTGAGATTTGCAGTGCAAATAGCCCTCATACTGATCTGCTAATGATCAAGGAAGTGAGATGTACAAGGGAGGTATTAGTTTTGATAATCTGCATTATTCTGCTCTTTATAGGTTATTATTCCACCACCATCACTGTAATATTTGGATGTCAGCTAGCAGTACCTCAAATAATGTGACTAACATCAGTCATGTGCAATTCATTGTCTCTCCACTGTAGAGAACACTGTATTTGTTTGCCTGTATTTTATATGCACACAGCTTTGTGCTACTAGTAGAGACAGAAGTTTTAAAAATAATTTAAATGTCCATATTGAAGTTGAGGAGTCAGCCATTAAGGTGCATCATGTTCCTGTGCTCTATGAGATTTTATTCTACAGATCTGGGGGAGATGAAAACCTTAAGGGTTAGTAATTAATTAATCTATTTATTTATTAGTTTATTTTATTTTACACTTCAGCTAAAGAATTACAGATTTCTGTGGAGAAAAATTGTCAGCTAGAGTAATCAGGCCAATGTTTTTAGTCATCTTCTCAATGTCCAGACAACGCTAGTGCTGCATTGTCTGACAAAGAACAGGCCTCATTTTAATTTTTGTATTGATAGTTTTCCACTCACTAGTGGGGTTCCATAGGGCTCCAGTTTAGGGCTAGTTCTCTTTAATATATTCATAAATGACTTGGAGGTGGGATTTGAATGTATAATGATTAAGTTTGTGGATGATGCTTAACTGGGAGGAGCTATTGACTCCCTTGAGGGCAGAGAGACTTTGCAGAGAGATCTTGACAAATTAGAGAGCTAGGCAACCACCAGACATATGAAGTTCAACAAGAGCAAGAGCCACATTCTGCACCTGGGGATTGTCAAGCCTGGTTGTATGTACAGACTGGGGGATGAGAGGCTGGAGAGCAGCCCCACAGAAAATGCCCTGGGGGTTTTGGTCAACAGCAAGTTCAATATGAGTCAACAGTATGCTCTGGCAACCAGGAGGGACAACCATATCCTGGGGTGAATCAAGCACAGCATTGCTAGTCAGTTGAGGTAAGTGTCCCACTCTGCTCTGCGCTGGTGTGGCCTTACCTTGAGTACTGTGTCCAGTTTGGGGCACCACAGTATAAGGAGGACATAAAACTATTAGAGAATGTCCAAAAGAGGGCTATGAAGATGGTGAAGGGTCTGGAGGGGAAGACATATGAGGAGCAGCTGAGGTCCCTTGGTTTGTTGAGACCTGAGCAGAGCAGGCCGAGGGGAGGCCTCATGGTGGCCTGCAGCTACCTCAAGAGGGGAGCGGGGGGGCAGGTGCTGAGCTCTGCTCTCTGGGGACAGCGGCAGGACCCGAGGGAAAGGCATGGAGCTGGGACAGAGGAGGGTCAGGCTGGGTGTTGGGAAAGGTTCTGCACCCAGAGGGTGCAAAACCAAGAAAAGAGTCCCTGGCTACCTCTTCACTATAAATATTACCAAGGACAAAATGGCCATTCTATATATTCCATGATTCTTAGAGATCTTTGGAAAGGCCCTCATTGGCATTTCCAGAAGATGATCCCTTTGATGAACCATTGGGTTTGACTCCTCTAAAGAGAATGCTCAGCTGCCAGATGACAGCTCTAACTATGCCACCTAAATGACGGTATCATGAAAAATAACAGAAGAACTTTCCTTTAAGGGACATTTCCCAGGAGGAACCATGACATATCAACTTTAAAATGCCCATTTTAATGCAGAAAAATAAGATTTTTGCTTTTCTCAGTAAAATATCACAAGTTTTGTACTAACTCACAAAGGCAGGCATCAAGATTTGTCCAGGCTATTCTCAGCCTAAGCTGATTTGAGCCTGTTTCACCTGTGGTAACAGTTGTATAGCTGTCAGATGACTATTGCCTAAATTGTTCTAACTAAATTGTTTTAGCTTAGCTCTGTTATTATCATGTACAGAAAAGTCTAACAAACCTTAGTCATTTGAAAAAACAAACAAACAAACAAACAAAAAAAAAAAACAGCTAATTGTGTTAACACATTCTGTAATAATTGATGGTGTAGCTTCAAACTTTAGCTGGTAACAAATTTAAAAAACCTTTCTGGGTTAAGGAAACCTCAAAATATGCACAAGTAACTCACCAGACCATGGAGTAAGCAGTTTCTCAGCATTAGCATAATGTGAAGATGGGTGAAGAACCTGGTCATTGATAACTTGTCATAACTCCTTCCTCCTTCTTAGGAAAAACAGACAATATTAACCTTTGCAATCAGAAAGACACAGACACTGAAAGTTTGAGTGCAACAACAAAAAAGTGGGCAAATACTAGAGTTCGTCCAGATTAGTTGTAAGTGCATTGTTAGCAATAATAGTATAATGGTATGTCTGGACTAAAGAAAGAATTGTAGTGTTTTTGCTTAGAAAAAGAATACATCAATTAGCCTAATGAGAAATTCTTAGCTCTTCCTATCAGATGTGCTCCTCTTTGCCCATAACAAGATTTTGCATATAACAACAGATGGGATTTGTAAGCTGCCTGAGATCAGTTAGAATGAAGACCATGTACTATGGACTTGTAGAGATCAAGGGAAGGATTCAGTTACCTAGACACAAACATTTAATGCCCTTTGAGACATACTTTCCAACTTCCAGCTGCTGTGGTGTATGGATTTCCCATAAATTCTGTGGCATATCTGCCAGCTGATACCCAAATGATGCCCTGACTACACAGACCACAGGTTTAATTGCAGAATGATCTAAGCATCTAGTGTGACCGATAATAGTTTTACATGTTTTAGGGTGGGGCCTTTCATTTTTCCATATTCTGACAGCTTAGACACGGAATGAAATCCACCATAACCACTTTTTTTTGCCAAATACTATCACTTTAGTTGGCTTGATTCAAAATTGTGTTTTTATTTGTACATTTCCTTTATGTTTGACAGAATTAAAAACATTCTGGGGACTTAATGTGCAGAAGGTGTCAGTTTATTGAAAGGCTTTTATCTTTGTATTTTGGAGTTGGTAATTACCTCTCATGAGTGAAACAAAAAGCTAGTCTCTGCTCTGGCTGCCTGTAATTTCCCTTCAAACTAAATGTGACTCCAGACTGCTATGTTTTCTTGGCAATGATTTTAGTAATATAGCAGGTTGTTACAAAGCAATGTTATTCATGTGATACAAAATTAATTAGAAAAGTCTGCTGTAATTTATAAATATGCAATTATGGTTAAACAAATAAGAAGTTAAGACTTTGCAAGGTTCCCAGTGGGTTATTATTTGCATGATTCCAGTGCATGCAGAAGAGTCACTGATTTGTCCTCTGGTGTTAAAACACAATTTGCCCTACTCTATTGAGATTTGCAAATGTATTAAAACATATTTTTGGAGCTTGTTCAAATGAATTATTATGAAAACAAATGAATGTGTGGAATAGCTGTTAAGAAAAATAAATAAATAAATAAATAAAAATACCCTAATTACTTCCAAAGAACAAGTAAGCTTCTTCCAAATAAGCAAAAAGAGGGTGTAAGCTTCATATTGCCTTGTATGATACCCTAGATATTAAATTCAAAGAAATCAAAGCTTGAAGAAAACAAATAGGCCCTCCTGCTCTATGTCCTGTTCTGCTCTTCATTGAAAGTTCTTATTTCTCTTCCATATTTCACAGGCTTTTCTATGACTCTGTGATCTATCTGCTTGACTTTCTGCATACTAAAGGTCACAGAATTCCACTCTATGACTCTGCTATTGAACTATTGAACTTAACTCAGCCTGCTACCCTTCTCTGAGATTTTTTTTTTTTTTTTTTTTTTCAGTGAAAGACCATTATCCCAAACTTATCTCTGTGCTTATCCAGAAGAGGTTGTCTCCAGTGTAGAAGCAATTTTGGTTATTACTTAGCTGTTGCCTCTAACTGTCATTTTGCATCCACACACAATGTTCCTTCACACAAGAATAGTCATGCTATTACGTTTGTTGAATTAGTTCAAAGGGACAGAAAGCTAGGTAACACAATTTACCAACTCCTATCATGCATATTCTATAGAGTAAATACCGAAAGAGACATCAGTCCTCAATTGACTCCTCATAATTTCTTCCAGATGACTACACAGGATACGTTTCTCTTAACAGTTTTCACAAAATGGCATGTATTGAAAACTGATACAGAGTTAAGAATACACTTGAGTAAATGGAACACTATCAAGGCTACAGAAACATCAGTGTGGCCTTTCTTACTCAAATCAGGCTAACTCCAGTGAAGATATTTGAGTGGATTCCTCATGCCTACTAAAACTATGAACAACTACTGCTCTAATTAATGGACTGATGACTTCCCATTTACCTGAATGGGGCCAAAATTTAATCTTGCATGTCTGTGGGTCTCATTGGTCCTGTCACTATAACTCTCCGTGGTAAAACCAGAGTAGTTCCAGTGAACTGGACAGAGTTAAATAAGCCTGAAAACACCAAATAATATGTGACTGATTTCAAAAATCAAAGGAATAAAAAGAGCAAGGTCCCGTCGCTGCAGGACTGATTATAAACTGTTGTAAACTCTCACTCTTCTGTTCTTTTAGCTCTATTCTTGGAATGCGTAGTAAGGTGCATTATACAGAAACATAGCCATTCCAGCACTGAATTATCACCGCTAGAGTGTGTCTGCAGAAGACAAAAAAAGTTCACCAGAGAGCTGAATTATTCTGGTTGTTTGTCTGCTAAATGGGGATGTAAAATGATTCATCTCTGATGGCTGCTTCCCATTTAGACGTCTGTAATTAAGTGAAATGAACCTATGTTTTAAAATCTTTTAATCCTGTAAATTGCTTGTTTTTTTCTAATTTTTATACCAATTTCTTGGCTTACCCTCAGGGGAAATATTAGAAGAAAGTCTGTGGGAGAGTGAATCCCAAAAGGACTAACCACCAGCTCTGATTCTGAACACATCAAGGAAAGTTTCCTTCTCTTTCCAGAGGTGCTGAAGTCCTAGAATCATAGAATCATAGAATGGTTTGAATTGGAAGGGACCTTAAAAATCATCTAATTCCAACTCTCCTGCCATGGGCAGGGACAACTCCCACTAGACCAGGCTGCCCAAAGCCCCATCCAGCCTGGCCTTGAACACTGCCAGGGATGGGGCATCCATAACTTCTCTGGGCAGCCTGTTACTGTGCCTCACCACCCTCTGAGGAGGATATAGTTTCTTCCTTATATATATGTATATATAAATCAGTTCTTTTTTAGTTTAAAACCATTACTCCTTGTCCTATCACCACACTCCCTGACAAAAAGTCCCTCCCCAGCTTTTGTGTAGTCCCCTTTATGTATTGGAAGGCTGCTATAAAGTCTTTCTGGAGCCTTCTCTTCTCCGGGCTGAACAATCCCAACTCTCTTAGCCTGTCTTCCTAGGAGAGATGCTCCAGTCATTTGATCACCTTCATGGCCCTTCTCTGGAGTATACATCCACACTTTGAGTGTGACCGTCCAGAAAATTCCTTACCCATTGAGTGACCATCCATCAGATCCATGTCTCTCCAATTTAGAGACAAGGATATCATGGGGGACAGTGTCAAATGCTTTGCACAAGTCCAGTCTAGAAGATGGATTTCTTATGAGTCCATCATAAGAAGCAGACAACTCAGAGCCCTGACAGAAGACAGTCAAAATCATGCATCTGATGTTCACAGCTAATTCTTGCAGCTGGGAGTGATCAGGTTCAGTGGCTTGATTCACATTCCTCCTCCCCCTTCACATGAGAAGGGAGAGGGGAATGAATAAAGAAACAAACAAGCAAAAGAAACAAAAAACTTTGAGTCTTAGGAAGGAGATGGAAGTCCTGAACCCTTTTGAACATATGTTGCCAAGGAAACCCTTACTTGCTATCCCTTTCATTCTGCCTATCTGCTTCTGTCTCCAGGAAGAAGTGACACTGGGAATCTGTTATTTTGTAGTGGATGATTTGAACCAGTTTATATATATATAAACTATATATATATATATATTCAATTTATATATATATATATATATATTAAATTCTAAATGCCACTTTTCTTGGAAGTCCAGAAGATCTAAGTGTTTTTAAACAATAAATTCACCTTCTCCCTCTTCATCGATGTAAGACTTGTCAATAGTTACATCAATTCATTCTATAAATTACTCTCTCTGTGATGACCTTAAACCTTGCTACAGTGTATTAAAACAAGAGATTTCCATGCTAATAAGATTTTTTTTTTTTAATCTTGTACTGTTGTGGCAATCCCTAAATAGTAAGTGTGTAATGTGAGGAATAACAGGAAAAATATATTATTTAATCCTAGTCTGTGTATTAAACATAACAAAGCTCATTCCTTCCTACAGATCAGTAACCGTATAGCAAAGATTAATGAATTAAGAGCACCATAATGCAAACATGTTATTTCCCCTTTTTAAAGTCCAGATCAGTGACAACAGAGGTGAAAGCTGAACAATTAAATTGCTGGCATAGAAACAAACGTCTCAGCCTCCCTTCACAGGACTAGTGGATGCAGGCTTTAGCTCATGGGTAAATAGTTTATGCAGGTTTTACCTTCGAAGAACAATAAGGAAAGCAAGGGAAGGCAAAGGCAAGGTGAGTTGAGGCAAGGAGCTGAGAGGAGGGGAGGGCAGGAGAGGAGAAGGGAGGTGAGGGGAGGCATGGAAAGGGAAAATAAAAGGGAAAATAAAAGGAAAAGGGAAAAGGTAAACAAAAGAAATGAAATGAAATGAAACGAAATGAAACGAAACAAAAAGAGAAAAGAAATGAAAAGAAACAAAAAGAAATGTAACGAAAAAAAA
>CM021766.1:145059667-145107756 GCA_011076525.1 Nettapus auritus
GAAACTTAGCTGCCTGACCTCTTCAGGGCAAACCAAAGATTAAAACATATTATTGAGGGTATTATCCAAATGCATCTTGACCATTGACCACCAACCACCTCTCTAGGAAACCTGTTCCAGTGTTTGACCACCCTCACAGTAATTTTTCTTAATCTCCATCCTGAACCTCCCCTGGAGCAGTTATGTGCTGTTCCAACATTTTCTATCATTGAAAGAATAGAGAGAAGAGATCAGTGCAAGAATCAGGATCTCTTTCCACCTCCTCCAGAGCTGAGCTTTAAGAAGAAGTGGCCCCTGCAGCAGAAAATGTTGTTGGTCTCCACCAAGGAATCAGAATATATGAGCTCAGCACAGCCCTGTCCAGCCCTGTCCAAAGCAAAACTTCTGCTACCTGTAACACTGTAATGTCAAATACTGTGTTGCTTGAACAGCCATGAAGGAGGCTGAAGCAAAGTGAAAGGAACCACCAAACTCAGACATTGTAGATCTTTTTTCACATACAAGTTCTGAGAAAGGGAATTGAAAGGGTTTGAATTCTCTTGAGTGCTTTGGATATGAGCTGGTTTAGGATACCAGACCAATCCCATGTCTTATGTTAAACACTGTAAGGAAGGGTGAATATTTTGATGAAGGTTTCAGTAAAGTTCTGCTCTCCTAAATCTTTCTAACTATATTTTCATATCACTGCGTGATTTGCAACATAAATAGCTGATAAAATTTGGCTCTCAGTCTCCTTATGGAGCCATCCTAGATTTGGCAGTTTTACCCATCTATATCCAGGGGCATACCCCATAGCTTTCGTGATGAAATTTTTTACAATTCTTAATTTTCAGAGGACACAGCTGTCATCCATTTATTGAAGAAACTAATTGAAGAAGCATTAGCACTAGATTATCTTTGGGGGTTTTGTATATTCATTTCCAACTCAGATCTCCAGCCAGGGATACAATGAACCTCTAAAACTTGCTCAAACTTTCGTAGGTGAATGGTTGTGAGAAAATGGATTACATTTCAGATCAGTCTGTGAAGAGAGGACACGACATCAATGAACAACATGAAAGTAATTAAAAACAAGGAGAAAGAGTGAAATAAAGAGATATTACGAAATGAATGAGTATGGTCATTATTTGTCCCTGGAAGCCAAAAGTAATTCTAAGCAAGATAAAAGTAGCACGAAGACGGCCAAACACAATTTGCACAGGAGTAGTGTTATGCCAGAAAGAAAGGAATGAGTCATGTGCATTCCTACATCTCACACCAGGCCTGCACTCAATAAATCAACACATGGGTTTAATTGCCGTGACAAATGAATACAGTAAGGGCAGTCAAATTCTGCTGGGTAATGCAGTCATCCAGCAAAACCCTGGTCGGCAGAGATATGTAGGTCAGTCATTATGGACCAGTGAGCAGAGAGAGTCCCTAGTGTGAGAGCCTAGATGGAAATCTCACAGTGCAATCTCCGTCTAATAAAATACCAGCCTGAAAGTGTGTCTGGCTTCAACATCCTTCTTAATAACCTTTAGCAGAAGAGGAAGGTATTAAATAAAGTGGCAATTAGCGAGACTGACAGAGCAAGAGAATGGGATTTATTGCTGTATTTTTTCAGTTTGCTTGATTGTTTGCCTGTTTTTTGCTGTGATTCTACTGCCATTTTAAAAACCAGCTTCATAAAGGAGTTGAACAACTGAGATCTTTGAGTTTGAAGAAAACAAATTAACAGACTGATAAAACTAGTGTCCAAAGTAAGGGAGGTAGGGTGCAGTTGTAGCCTATTTTCCCCATCACCTATGCCATAATCCATTGTGTATGGAGGTGAACGCTCAAAAGAGGTTGAAAAGAAAAATGACCCAGAGGATGTGGAAGTATTAAAGAATGATGTCCATTCCTATTCAGAAGTCTCAGTAGTGCTGTAACCCTTCTTCAGCTCAGTTCTATCTGGCTCAAGTGTTACTTATATACAAGGTTGAATTTCTGTAGAGTAAATTAGAGCTAGAAAAACAAACCTGTAACAAGTGATGCAAATTCATGCTTTGAGGTAGGAAGGGTAGCAGTTATTTTATCAGTGATCAATTTACAGTCTCCCTGGTGCAAGCAATAGAGATCAACTTCGACCAGATCAATGGAGATCAATTTGGACCACATTTCCATATCTCAGTGATGAATTTCTTCTGATGGAAACAACACTGTTCCCTGGCCATAAGTAAGTCTTCCTCCATCAGGATGTCTGGTGGAATAGCACAGCTAACCATGAAACCAAGGTGTCTCACTGACTGGTGAAGCCAGCTGCTTGCAACTGCTAGATAGCCCTTGTGAATACATGTTGTAATATCAGTTCTAACACTGAATCTGATAGGAATGTGACTGACTCTAGGATGTCTTGAACATTTATTTGTTTTTATTGTAACTGGAGGAATGGCACCACCAAATGTGATAACACGTATTAAACATGTATGAAACACTTTTAATAACACAAAATACTAAAAAAATATGGAGAGCACTGGCACAGGTTGCCCAGAGAGATTGTGGATGCCCCATTTCTGGACGTGTTCAAGACCAGGTTAGATGGCTCTGGCCAACCTGATCTAGTGGGTGACAGCCCTACCTATGGCAGGGGAATTGGAACTGCATGATCTTTAAGGTCCCTTACAACCCAAGCAATTCTCTGACTCTACGATTATTTGGCATCTTTCTAACTATATTGTCTGGATTTCCTTGTTAGGAATTCCTTGTTCTCACAACCAGCAATCACTCACATTTCTCCCAAAGAACATGTAATATTTTACCAGAGATTCTGTAAGTTGAAATATCAAGATGCAGTGCTCTGTGGTTGAAATTAAAACATCTTGCTTTATTTTTCTGTGTATTTTTTTCTCTGATGCCACATTCCTGTGAGGCCCACTAAAGTAGGGATGATCATTAGAGCAGATAGGATTACAACACAGCAGTACAGTCAGCACCATTCTCTATTCATACGTAAAGGTCTCTGTGGGTACCTTAATGAATCCTTTATATTAGTCTTCAGAAATCAGAATATTGAGTGAATATATTTTGCTTCATGAAAAATATCTAGGTCAAAATCCCCGATTTAAAGCAAGTTATTATTTTTCTGGTTTTGCTCATGGTGTTTTTTGCTGTTGTTTGTTTGTTTTCTTTCACGTTGTGACATTTGTACTTATCTATAGACTACTTTTGCTTTTCCCTCCATCACTTTTTCTTCTCTTCTCTAATAGCATGTTTTCAGTGATATGGTAAAAACAACCCCTAAAAACAAGCAAACAAACTGACAATAACAACAAACCGACAGATATTTATTTTATGCTCTTATTTCAAATTATATTTCTGTCAGGGATCCAGACAATAAGACAATACCTTGATTCGTATTTGTTATGGAAGATATTACATAAAGAACAAGGCTGAAAACATCAGGAGGAGCTTACGCTAATTGCAGTGTAAAAATAAATAAAATAAAATAAAATAAAATAAAATAAAATAAAATAAAATAAAAAATAGAAAAGGAGAAAGGGCACCTAGGTTGCTTATAATGGCAAAGGCTGACTTTCTAAATTCACGCGGCTTAGGTCTGATTTAGGTTAGACATCACACATGTCTGATAGGTTAGACATCACACAGTACATGTGTGATGCGTTGCTAACAGGGGGATGTCCTCTTGCCATTTAAATAATCTCAACTATATTTTATGAGTACAGAAGCATAGATTAAGGTAGAGGACAGGCTAATCCATATTGGATATAGGGCAGTCCCAAGCAGAGAGGAAATAGCTGTATTTAAGGGAACTGTCTTTATCAGATTCAGAAGGTAGGCCAATGTTATTTACAACCTTCCAGCAATGTTTCATTACCAGAAACTGTCTTCCTCATTTAATTTATTTATTTTTGTTACAAAACCTAGCTCTGACGATTCATTTAGGTCTCCTGTGGTTTACAGCAAGTTGATTCAACTAGCACAGGGAGAGAGCACAAGAAGAGACAAAAATAAACCTGAGTCTAGGGCACAAGAGGCAGATAAGTATTCTGTCTCAAAATTTCAGACACAGACCCATCATCTTTTGCAAATGAGTACACTAATCAGTAGTCTTGAGTCTGAGCTGAATCTCCAAGTTACATTTGGTAAACTATAGTTTATATTCTGAGTCCGTTCTGTGTTTGAAGTTGGATTGAGAGGGTTACTGGGAAATCTTGTATGCGACAAGTTTATTAAAACAAAATCTGCACTTAAAATATGCTCTCTGGAGGAAAGAAATTATACTGTTTTTCTCACTAATTCATTTGTTTTTCTTTCCTTACAATCTATTCCTCTCAGGTCTAACATCTGCTTCTTTTGGATATGCTCATCTGTAAAGATCCAGGCCAGATTACCCAGCACACCAGCATTTTGCAGAACAAAGCACGGTATCACTGTACCAGTATTTAATAACAAGAAATCAATTAATGTTGTTATGTTGCATTTTGTTACATATTTTGGGGGAAATTATATTCCTTTTGTAATATCATTTTTATATCAACCAGATTTACAGAATTTAGAAAAAATGTGATGTGAAAAAAGACTTGTGCCTGGAAAACAGGTGTTAGACTTACCTGCTCAAAGTCGCCATGTGACCTTGAGTGAACATGGAGATTAATCTCCTCTTCGCCCCTCCCCAAGATCCACTTGAAAATCAGAGCTTACTTAGAAGAAAATGATACCTAATCAGACACATTTTTCAATGTAGAACCATGCAGGGACACACATAAAACTCAGTGTTAGTCTGCTCAAACAACAGATCTGTCCGTATGTATATTTTATAGATGATTTTGTTGTTGTTGTTGTTGTGTTTTTTTCTCACAAATGGGCAACTACAAGGGTTCCTGAGCTTTTCACAGGCCTCGGTGCATTTACCTTGGTAACTTTATCAAGCAAAGGATTGCTATTAGCTTGTTTATACAGAGTGCAGGAAACAGGCTTTACTTATGTGACTGCTATTTGTCCCTCCCACTGTAAACAAATAACATATTCAAGGCCACCTGATGAAACAAGTACAGGTCTATGGGGCCTGATGCCATGCAACCCAGGGTCCTGAGGGAACTGGCTGATGTAGTTGTGAAGCTTCTCTCCAACATATTCAAAAAGTCCTGGCAGCCAGTTGAAGTCCCTGGTGGCTGGAAAAAAGGAAACATCCCTCCCATTTTTGAAAAGGTATAAAGGAGGACCCAGGGAACTACAGACCAGTGAGCCTTACCTCTGTGCATGGGAAGATCATGGAACGGATCCTCTTGGAAGCAAAGCTAAGGCCCAGAGAGTACAGAGAGGTGATCTGAGACAGCCAGCATGGCTTCAACAAGAGCAAAGAGTTGCTCTGTTGCTAAAGTAAGGTTTAAGATTTTTCCTTATCACACTCTACAGGTACCTTAAAGGAGGCTGTAGCGAGGCAGCGGTTGGTCTATTCTCCCATGTGCCTGCTGACAGGACGAGGGGGAATGGGCTAAAGTTGTGCCAGGGGAGGTTTAGGTTGGATATTAGGAAGAACTTCTTTACTGAAAGGGTTGTTAATGATTGGAATAGGCTGCCCAGGGAAGTGGTTGAGTCACCATCCCTGGAGGTCTTTAAAAGACGTTTAGATGTAGAGCTTAGGGATATGGTTTTGTGGAAGACTTGTTAGCATTAGGTCAGAGGTTGGACTCGGTGATCTTGTAGGTCTCTTCCAACCTAGACTATTCTGTGATTCTGTGATTCTGTAATAAAGTCAATTACTAAGAATAGTGAGGGATTATTTTGTATTTCCTTAGACATGAGATACAACGCCTAAACTAGCAGGTGAGGGCTAACTATGGACCCTGCTGATAAGTTGCTTGACGTAATATCATGGTCCTCAGAGCACCTAGACCCTACCTGTCCCTCTGCAGTGTCTGGACCACAGAAAATTCTGAACCTGTCTGGCAGTGACAGACTTTAAGCTATGTCAGAGAAATCTCAAATGCCAGAAGTCTTACAGAAATAACTATGCGGGGGGATTAAAGATCTATATACGGGATTTAGGACCATCCAGATGGACATAGCAGCCTAAACACATCTTTTAAAAATGTAGTGTTATCTTTGAGGAACAAAGGAAGTCTCCTCTGCTTCAGCCCAGCCTCCTAACTAGGACCAGCTTATGTTACCTGGGAAGCTTGTCCAGCCTAATTAGCTGCCCAATTATCTACTGTCTCTTTTTAGTTCCTGTTCGCTTTATGTAAGCTTGACTTACAAAGGCGACACACTCTTATTGTGCAAATTACATTATTATCAAGTTATTTCAGATTTTAGTAAAAGCAAACAGGAAATATCAGCCTTCTCTGATACAAATGTTATTGGTCTTTCATATGTTTACAAAGATGCTGAGTTCCTATTAAATGTATTATAGGAAACTTCCTAACATTAATTGCAGCAAGCTCCCCTTTTCTATTCCTTACTTCAGTCCTTTTCACAAATTATTCTTTATCTGCATGGTCCCCTGGGAAACCTGTGCACCAACATGCAATGATGGGAAAAAAATAAATAAATTTTCTTTGTCCTCACCACAGGTGCACACACACATGTACACATATATACACACACTTATTTACCTAGTGGATGAATGCAGTTAACTTCATATTATGCGTGCAGTGTTCAGGGCTGGAGAAGAAGTATGCTACTGACTCTAATTCCTGCAGGTGTGGAAACTGAGTTGGCTATAAATTGACATTGAATTTGCCACCTAACAGTGTTATAGTTTTCCAATAATTCTTGTGCACTTGTCACAGAAGTTTGGCAAAATGGTCCACATATTGTATTGTATGTCATAAATATAATAATTTATGGTGTGTTGCTGTCTTGCAATCTAGTGCATGATACTAAATTTGGGAATAGCACTTTTTTTGTCAGTTTGGAAATATAATCAGTAATGACATATCTTCAAGAGCCCTTTCCTTTCTTCTCTCGCTTCTTCAAATGACTAATACTTCTATTAATGGAGAGAAAGGGCAAAAGAATAAGTCAGACCATGGAAAGCAAAAGACACAAAGGTAGAATTGCAACAGGAGGTACAAATTATACACAGGAGACTTAGATGACTTAGGGGAGTACCAATGCAGTCTAGAAATTCTCTTTCAGAGGATGTCTAGTTAGAAGCTAACTCCTGTTGGCAATATGGTCACTGCTCAGTCATCTACAGGCTAAATCGTTTCAAAGAGCACATTTCCTTTTAAGTACAGAGATATCTGCATCACAGAAGCCATCAAGATAATCTCCTAAGAAATCCGAGGAGTGAAAACTCAAGCACTGAAGGACTTTAGATATTTCCGTCTTCATTGTTAACCCAGTATTTGTAAGGTCTCTGAAGAACTACTCTACATGGTCTGGGAATTCAAGACTAATGAAAGATAATGAAAGATAAACAATAGTAATACTCCATGAATAGCTGAGCAGGATCTGTCACCCAGCCTGGTTGCCCGGCCTTTTCCTTAAATATCATACACTCTTCATGAATTACATAGATAAAAAAAATCAGTAATACATCAGTTTTTGAAATTTTCATTTTAACTAACAAGCTTGTTCTCTAAATAGAAAATAATAATAGGTTGCTTTTTTTGATTGTATTTTTTTTTTTTCATTTAAAAGATAGAGAAAGAGTCATAAGGGAAGAAAATCTTCTCCTGACTGTTAAATAATGAAAGTAGGCCAAGTCCTACTAGGATCCCAACTTCTCAAAGATAATTCATCATTTTCTTCTTTTACTTCTTTGTTTACCCTAGTTATTTAGACTTTTAATTTATTTATTTACTTTTTTTTTTTTTTTTTTTTTTAATAAGAAAGTGAAATAAAAACCAATCTTCTAAACAGCACTTGAGATTGCTGTGAATTCCACATTAGGGCCTCCCATTCTGTTGTTGCATCAAAAGAATTGCAAAACTGTTGTGATAAACAGTGATACGGCTTTTTTAATGAAGGGAGAAATTTAGTCTTTTACTTGAGCAAGTCAGAAAGTAATTGTTTTCATTGTGGACCGTTACATAACTCAATTTGCCCCAAATGGTATAAAAGTCAGTATTGATATATTTACAATCATTCTGCAAGATTCAAGGGTCTACTGAACAAGGGTCTAAACAAGTGAGAATCTGACTTTCCATTGTTGTTGAAAATTTGCCTTTATTAGGAAACAGGGGTGGAATTCATGTCATCCAGCTTCAGACATATATCTTCAATGCAGGTATCTCCAGCTGTGCTAGTCACTGTAGGCATCTTTGTAGTCAGCTGAGAACAGCCGGGAATGAATAAGTACAATTCCCATGACCTATTTTTAGAAGTCTAAATTCAGACCCTACAAGCACTTTTTATCTTTTCATAGACTGGAAGGAGGTCCTGGATGGAAATGTCAAAATTTATTCAGATGAACTGCACTGTAGGTAACTTGAAGTGATACAGTGGAACATGAAAACAGGTATTGTATGATGGGCTGTAAGGTCCTACTTCGAAAATAAACTAAAACTACTGTCAGGTCCAAGGAAAAGTTGTTATGCCAGGGTAGGAGAAAGATATTGTTAAAGGAAGCTAAAAGGAAACAAAGGAAGACTTTAAAATACAGGGAAAAACAAATAAACAAACAAACAAAAAACATGATAGATTCAAACTGAACCTTACAAAGTGAATCTTTCAAATGTTTTATTTCTACTTTCAGCAAGCCCCCATGCTACATTACCAGTTTTCATATATATTCCATAAGAAATGTAAACATACTAACTTCAAGCCTTTCTTTTTCTCTGGGAAATCATGGCAGGGTTGGTAGTCATCTTTGAAGAATCAGCTGCAGGCTGGTGTGTGCAGACTTGTAGCAGACACCCTCCTTGTGGGCTGAGAGTCACTGATTTCTGGATCAGAGTGTTTTCCCAGCTGTAGTGTTTTGCCCAATAATAGGACAAGAGTGAACTGTCCACAGAAGCAGTCTGAATTGGAAAAGTCTCAAAGGGCTTTATGTTCCGTCAGACTGGGAGAGTGGTTGCACCCAAGCAGAGCTGAAGTAGCTCAGCTGGGAGAGCGTTAGACTGAAGATCTAAAGGTCCCTGGTTCAATCCCGGGCTTCAGCAGTAGTTTTCCTGGAAGATCTGAGGTTTCAGTTCTGTTGGTGCCACTGTAAGAAAGATGTGGGTGTACTAGAAAGAGTCCAGCAGGTGGGCAACCAAGAGTAAGGGACTGGAGCACCTCTCCTAGGAGGACCTAGGAAGAGAAGCAGAGAGTGATGGGACTCTTCTGCCTGGAGAAAAGGAGGCTCAGGAGAAATCTTCTCAATGTTTAGAAATACTTGCAGGGAGGTTGCAAAGAGGACTGAGCCAGACACTTTGCAGTGGTGCCCAGTGCCAGGACAAGAGGCAATGGGCACAAGCTGGAAAACAAGAGGTTCCATCTGAATATCAAAAAACACTTTACCGTGCAGGTGACAGAGCACTGACACAGGTCACCCTGACAAAGGTTCTGGAATCTCCCTCTCTGGAGATCTTCAAAAGCCACACGGACATTGTCCAGGGCACCCTGCTGTAGGTGTCCCTGCTTGAGCAGGGGATTGGACCAGATGACTTCCAGAGGTTCCTTTTAACCTCAACCATTCCGTGGTCTGTGATTCTGTGCTCTGCAGGGCTTCAGTCAGAATTCATAACAAAACTTGGATTAAAAGTGATAATGAGTCTTCACAGCATGTCTTTGCATGCATTATCCCCTTTCACTATTATTGGTGTTGGATAAAACGCTGTCCTGGATCAAATTTGAGAAATCCCTCCTTCTCCTTGATGGCCTTGGCTTTGCACTGTGTGGAAGTGCTTAGGTGCTCCAAACTTTTGGTCTTTTCCCCTTCTCTGTTTTTAAAGCTTGATGACAGGACTTGCTGGAATTGCTCTTTTGACATCCCAGCTGTCTTTCCTGCCCCTCACACCAGTGTAGAGGAAAGCATTGCTTTTAACCAACCTCACTATGGCCCTGACTACTCTAAAATGCTATGAAGCAGATATTATTAATTAATATATATATATATAATAATAAAAACATGGAGTCAAACTGTGCTCTCACGATGGAAAAGCTCTCTTATTATGTATGCAACTCCTGCACTTATCCTGTTCATTGAATGGAATCACGGACATGGACCGTTTAATAGGGCAAACGCTATGAAAATTTTGCGGTTTCTTACAGTGTGGTTACATAAGTGGACTTGAAAACTGAATATTGAAGTTTCAACAGGTACTTGTGAAGGGGACAATCTTGTCTGGGAATTAAATTCATGAGTTTTGTTGTCTATATAATTATTGATGAGCTGTACTTTTTTCTATTTTCATTGTTTACCAGTGTGCTGCATGGATCTTTGGTCCCACAAACAAAAGGATTAAGGAATAAAAATTGAGTTCATATTCTGGTTGCATCTAAATGTATATAATGAGGACTTTTGAAATCAGCACTGATCCAGAACACCATGTGTATGTGATGCCCAGAATGAAAGTTCAATGTATACAAATATTTGATCAAAATGCAAAGTCAGCAAGATAATTATTCTGAGATCTGCTGGAATAGGGAGGTAGGGAAATATTTGACCTTGTTCACTGATGAGGGGGTCCTGAGTAGAGAGCTCGACAAAGCTTTAACGAATGCAAGTTTGATGCTTCTGGCCTAGAATTAAAAAGGCATCAAGAGTTTCCTAGAGCCGCTGTACACAGAAATAACTGCTGATGTCCCATACTACCCCATCTGCAACAATGGCAACAAATATCTGACAAGCAGGAGATTGCAAATGACTCTTTAACAAACACATTGTTCTTTCGCTGATCTTCACCTTTCAAGGGACAAACTATTGCAGTCCCCTTGGTTCACTGCACTATGTAACATTATTCATCCAGTGTCCAAGCGAAAACTATCTTGACAGCTGGCACAAAACATAAAACTCACCAGACAGTCAGATTAATCTTCATACCTACAATGAAGTATAATATAGGAGTAAGGGAATAATTATAGACCTAAGTATGATCCTTTCTGACATACTTGAGAAAGAGTACTTTCAAACCCCTTTTCTTAAGCTTACTCTAGCTTCTCCATCTTATTGTAAGATCACCAAAGAAAGATGAGCTAGAGCACCTAAGGTATGGGAAAATAAAATAAAATAAAATAAAATAAAAAATCTCTGTCTTTAAACTGCTGTTAGCTGCAGAAGCTGGGTGCCTGTGAGCATGCAAGACTCCAGCTCTTGTCTGAAATATCCAGAGCCACATACATCCATCAGAAAATAGGCCAAAATCTCACAAAATAGCTCCTTCAGTAAGATTTATGGTTCTCTTATGTTTCTGGGTAACCCTCAAATATTTTTACAGCAATGTTTGTGATAATAGTTATCAAGGATAATCTGAGTAACAAGAATCACCCAATCCAATTTAATAGGATGTTCTATAAAATTAGAAGCAAGTAAACTTTTGCATCTATCCATAGTAAAGGAAAGATTCAAGTCTATAAAACAAGTCTATTATTTTTGCTCACCAGATGACTCTATGCAAATTAAAGCAGTGCCTCACCTCTGCACCTCTGACTAGTAAACCAATCCATTACCACAGCTGAAGAGAAAGAGGTACCAAACAGCTGTACCTATTTTAAAGAAAAAAATCTCAGAGGATTGTTGTTATACAAGCAAATTTGATATGGACATGCAAACTGGCACAAACTCTCTACTAGTATAAATCATTCTGGTGTTATTATAAATTTGGAGCAGGTTTTAGACCTGCAGACAACTCGACCTCTTGCTCTTGCAGTGGACAGCTAGGAAAGCCAGTTACAGTAATTGCATCCTCAACCATGCGTGTGTTGGGCTAAAGCACATTTCCCTGATCAGCTTGTGGAAGCTGAAATATGCAGTTCACATAAACATGGAAAGACAGCATAAGTTATATACCCTGTGAAGGAGCTGCCAAGGTCACTGAACCAGTGTTTCTATGTCACTAAGGAAAATGAAATTTTGTGGGAGAGACAAATTTCCACAAGGAAAGAAATAGACAGAGCAAGTGCTTTGCAAATGACTCTGGGAAAAAAAGCAGTACTGAAATATTGTTCCCATTACGGGTACTAGCACATGAGATAATTGTGTTTGAGGTTGGTAATTACCATATTTGCATGTTTAGGTTGTATCAACTCCTTCCATGTTATTAAGTGTCTACAGCATTATTTCATCAGAATGGCACACTGTCATTGCAGGGGCTGAAGAATGTCCTGTGAGTCAAAGCACACGGCTGTTTAAAAAATAAATAAATAAATAATAAAAAAAGAGGTTTTGTGGTCCCTCATTTTCATTCTTCATCAAACCTGCCAAAAGCAAATCCATCCCAGGAAAACAGCAACAAAGATAATGAAGATACAACAGGGGATGGCAGCTTTGGAAGTTTAGGGTTCTGTAATTTATAGTACCTGTACTAAGCAACTCTGCTGATACTCCTCCACACAGCACGATACAGAATTAATAAAAACTGCATTTTGTTCTGTGCACTTATCGACCTTTATTCTAAGTACTGCAAAATGTTTTATGGACACTAATTAATTAAACTTTAAAAGCCATGCTCAGTGCACTTAATTCATCTCAGGATTCAATTTATCTGTAAGCCTCATAAAAGTTTTGGAAAGTAAGTACCTTTGCACAAATTTGAAGATATAACCTGATCATATGAGTAAGTCATTTAAAAGTTACATACTGAGGCATATCTGAATTTTTCTGGGTAATCAACATCAAATATATAAAAAAATATATCCTCATGAAATAGAGATCTAAGAAGAAAGAAAGGGAACAGCTGAAGACTAATGGAGAACACTGCATCAAATGGGATAATGCATCCACAGAAACATCTTTTCTCCCTCCTGCCATCTTCTCTAAAACTTTCACTCCATTTAGCAGTGGAGGGTCATTGACAAATCTGAACAATTAACCAGCTAAAATAAATAAAATTAAAAAAAAAAGCATTGTTTAGAAACAGATTTTCAAAACAGGCCTTCAGTTCTCAGGTAGTGTCATTTTTAAAAAATAAGCAAAACGTGTAGAATCATATTTGTATTTTGATGTGAACACTCAAGTGAAAAATCTAACATCAGAATTTGAACAGATCATTTCCTGAGGTCTTGGTATTTTCTGTCTTATCCTCCAATCAAGTCAATTAGTGAATATCACAATTAAGCAAATGACCAGGTGGTCATATTCAAAGAATTACCTTGTTTCAGATGTTATTCCTTCCTTTTTAACTGTATATACAGATCTCTAAAGCAGAGAACTTAAGGTAGAAGTACTGAAAATTATAAACTATTTTTGGGACATATCCTGAGAATTCTAGGAACTGCTGTTCTATTTGTCTTGGGAACAGGGATACATCCAAATGATTTAGTTTGCTGATAATTAAACTCCTATGTGTACCCACTATGATGCATACCCACTATGACTCCGTTAGTAAGTGACCTTTCATTTTTTTTCTTTTTTAGCTGAGAAATGATACATGAACACATGGTGGAAGATGAAGACCGTTATTAAAGTAGAAGACAAGACAGAGTTCAAAGGAAAGTGAAGAATTCTTGAAATGAAATGGAGAGTTGCAAGTGAAAAGTACAGAAAGACCCACTGGAACAAAAAAGATCAACGTCAAGGTTACACAGATAAAAATAGTCCAAAGTGACTCTAAAGACATGAGAATGGACATAAGAATTTCTCCGAGGTGTAGCCTAATAAATTGTTGATTTTATGTTCAATATAGGATTTAGAAGTGGTGAGTGGAAAACCTGAAACTAAAAGATGCCTCTGGAGAGAGAACAAATCATTTATCATGTATCATTTTGCATAATATTGAATGATGTGTTTTAAATAGAAGGAAAGATATTGCAGGAGAGTACATTTAACAGTAGAGTGGGAAGAGGTAGTTATTGATTTATTGATGTTCTCTTCCAATTGTCACAGTGGCCTTAAGAATCCATGCAGACCACCAGAGTTTATAACTTTTTTTCTAAAACTTTTAAATGTGTCTTGTAGCTGTTCCTTTTTAGTTCCCCAAAGGCCTACAGAGGCCTTCACCATGTAATCCACGCTATGGGTAGATATCTATCTTTCTGAATTTCAGGTGAGCTGAAGTCTGTTCTACTCTGAGGGTGTCTTTTTTCCACAGATCTTAAGAATTTTATCTTATTTGAAAGTAGGTCACTTTGCTACGTATGATACAAATCAAAAACAAAATAAATGTGGTACTATCATCAGTCATCACTCTTATTGTAATTGTGCCATTTTTTTGTGCAGTTTGAGCAAATTTCTGATTTTTTTTTTTTTTGAGTTATTGTTCATTTGTTTTTACAAGGTTGTCTGTATTATCCCCCTGTCAAGTCAGTTATTGAATTGGATAATTGCAACCCAGATCCAGCTACTTAGTAGTTAATTATGTCTCCTTAAAAATTCTGTTCCAAGCTGAATTCTTTAAATCAAACAAGTTCATATTTAATATTTCACTTAGGTCATAACAACCCTCAGCAGCAGTATAAGCCTGAGGAAGAGTGGCTAGGAAGCTGCCTAGCAGAAGAGGACCTGGTGGTGCTGGTTGACAGCCAGCTGAACATGAGCCAGCAGTGTGCCCAGGTGGCCAAGAAGGCCAATGACATCCTGGATAATACAAGAACTGGTATGGCCAGAAGAAATAAGGAAGTGATTGTCCATCTGTACTCAGCACTGGTGAGACCACACCTGTGTTCAGTTTGGGCCTCTTGACACAAGAAGGATCTTGAGTTTCTCAGGCATGTGCAGAGAAGATCAATGAAGCTGCTGAAGAGATTAGAAAACAAGACATATGAGGAGCAACTTAGGGAATTGGGGCTGTTTAGACTGGAGAAAAGGAGGCTAAGGGAAGACCTCATTGCTCTCTTGGTCTCTTTTCTAAGGTCACAAGTGACAACTCAAGAATTCAGGGTGCAGCCTTAAGATGTCCCAGGATGTATGAGGATATGTGCTTGCATAAGAAGGAAGTGAACTTCAAGTGATCGGATAACAACAACAGAAGTTTTGAATTACTTCTGGAATGCTAAATTCAGGATTTCTCCTTGATCAAAATACTTAAGACCAGAATGTTATAGATGAAAATTCTGTTGTAAAACAGAAAGTGGCGGGGCCCTCCCCCCGGGCGGCGGGGGGGAGCTTATCGATGTATATAAATACCTGAATGGACACTGCAAAGAAGATGGAACCAGGCTTTTCAGTGGTGCCCAGCAACAGGACAAGAAGCATTGGGCAAAAACAGAAACACAGCAGATTCTCTCTTAAAATCAGGAAGCACTTCCTGACTTCCACATAGCCTTTACTTGTTTTGTTTTGCTGCTCCCTTTCCCCCTCCCTTTCCCCTTTCCCTTTTTCCCTTTAGTTGAATTGTTAATTAATAATATTTCCTTAATATATATATATATATTCCCTTTAATTAAATTATCCTTATCTCAACCCGTGAGTTGTTCTTTCCTTTACTTCTTCCCCTCCTCATCTGAGGAGAGGGAGTGAGAGAGCGGTTGTGGTGTTCAGTTGCCCAGCACAGGAAAACCACCACACTGAGTGTTGGAACATGTTCCCAAAGAGGTTGGGAATCTTCCCTCCTTAGAGATATTTGAAAGCCATCTGGACATGTTCCTGAGCAACATATTGTAGGTGTGCCTGCTTGAGCAGGGGTGGATGGACCAGCTGACCTCCAGAGGTTCCTTCCAACCTCAACCATTCTATCATTCTCTGATTCTGGAAAAAAAAAAAAAAAAAAAAAAAAAAAGGAAAGGGACTTCCCTAGACTCATCTGCTTTCATGAAGCAAGATGCATCATCATATGCTTTTCAGTCCAGTAACAGCTATGTTGCTCTTTTCTTAAACTTCAGTTCAGCATTCCAGTTTGCAGGACCAAAAGGAAAGGCTTTCTGTCTAGTGAAAAATGTGGAGAGCCACAAAAACACTTTTATGTGTTTAGCCAAAAGAGAAGAGGGCCTATTTCATCTTAATATTGCTCAGTTTTCTAGGAGTGGGACAGGGACACCTCACTGGCTGGTAGGTTTAGTATCTCAGCTGTAGTATCCCTTAAGTGCTTTTATCTGACAGTTTGCTTTTGCCTCTGGGTTCCCATATTTTCCCCTCAACAGCTGCTCTTCATCCATTTGCTTCTGTCCCGTAGGCACAATGATGTCTGTCACAGCCTTGAAGGCAGTTCAAGGCAGATGTTTACAAGGACCATGACTACGGGTGTCATGAGCAGCCTGGTGACACTGATTCCTGAAGCATCTTACAGCCTCTCTGACAGACAATCTGTCTTCCTTAAAGTAGAGGAGAGGCACTTGTTAGACTGTACTTGTGGACATAAAATGGAGATAGAGACAGTTACCATTATAACTTGTTGTGGCCCACGAGATAGGAAAATTAGTGTTGTTAGAATATGCTTGTCTGTCCTCCCTGCATTTTGAAAGTATGAGAGAAATGACTTGGACTGACAGATTTAGAGAATAATTGGCCCAGCAGTATATGGAGAAATGTTTCTCATTTATTTCTCCAGCAGTTTCAAACTATGTGTCTCTTGTCTCTTAATCATTAATGAGTCTGAACTATTTGCCAAAGGCTTTTTTTTTTTTTTTTTTTTTTTTTTTTTAGCTAATGCTGTGGGTTTTTTTGCACTATTTTGTTTTGTTTTGTTTTCTATGGCTCTAACAAAATATTCTCCTGAATATTTTCAGTAAAGCTTGGTGATTTCCTCTGTCACTAGGTCAGTAGGCTGCTTGTCTCTAAAGGAGCCAAAGATGTCAGCTAGTAATGGGGCACTTTTTCTTGCTGCTTTGTGCCATCTGTGAGATAAAGAAATCTCGTTTGCACACATTGCTGTTGATGTCATGTAAGGTTTTTAAAGAGAACCAACTTCTGCACAGTGGAAGTTGCTGAGTATTTTCCAGTTATCCTTGTAGTGAAGATGGAGTGACATCTCAGTAACAGATATTTTAAAGCATTTTCCAAGTTTTATCATGGGTATGTCTTATGACATTGATAAGGAAAAATGGGTTAATACTTAATGGATTTTCTGTTCATTATATACCTTCTGAACAAATGTATTTCTAATTTAAGAGTCACGGACTTTTCAACTTTTCAATTTTCAAAACTGATTTCAGTAAACATATTTCTTATTGAAGGAGTAGAAAGCACAATAGGCCAATTTCTTAGAAAGACTTAATCAAATAAATGTTTTCTGAAATTCCTGACACTTTCTTAATCTTTAATAAGACCCTTGCTACTTCAAATATATGAGATACTTTTGTAAAGACCTGTGCAAGCATTTCCAGAAATTGCATAGGTGTATGTATTTCATTCTAGTATGCAGTATTTGCCTGGATCAGTAACCTTCCAACAATTTAATTATATTCTCCAAGCTCTGTTGGTGCAATGTATAAATAGTTCAATAAATGATAACATAGTGTAACTAATCTGCAACTGTAAAAGTCAACATGATCCATATTTCCATCAAATGTTCTCAGCCTGTAAATTTTCTTGTTTTCCTATGTCTAAGGAAAGAAAAAAGGTCTATGAAGCTATGACTGGTGCTATTTAGGGCCATATTCAGTGGAACATGTTAAGATTTTTCATATTTGCTAATTAGAAGCCTCATTTTGGTGCCTAACCCAACATATTTTCCCTTAAAGCTTTTTAATACTTAGAGGAGGCTTATAAAAAAGATGGAGAGTGACTCTTTGCTCAGGCAGAAAATGACAGGACAAGGGGGAGTGATTTTAAACTAAAAGAGGAGAGATTTAGATTAGAGGTTAGGAGGATAATCTTTTCTTGGTTGTGAGGTACTGAAGCAGGTTGCCCAGAGAAGCTGTGGATGTCTCATCCATGGACGTGTTCAGCACTGGGCTGGATGGCCCTGGCCAACCTGATCTACTGGATGGCATCCCTGCCAATGGCAGGGGGATTGGAACTAGATGATCTTTAAGATCCCTTCCAACTGGAGCAATTCTATGATTCTATGAATCCTGGCTCCTAGCAGCCTCAGCATGAACACGGTGAAAAAGCAGGTCTGAAGCAGCCAAAATCACTGGCTATATTTAAAAATCTTTCCCTGGGACCTTCGGAAGGGCCAGGATGTAGTACCTGCTCCCCTGCTGTACAGCAACACCATGAAATACAAGCCTCCTTTTAGGGAATGTACACCTGAGATACGAGGTGCTCAAAAGGAGAGAAACAGACTGAAGAATACATTGTTGTTCATGCACTCACAGTAACATCTAGCAAGACTGCATGAATGCTGTGGATATGTGGGTTTCATTGTGCTCACACAGACGTTCCTCTGTGTGCTTTCTTTTTTTCCTATCATTTTGCGCTATCTAATTAGCATTCCAACTCATTTCTTTCCTCTGCTTTAAGGATTTTCTTTGCACTCCCTTTATTTTACCCTGTTTTCCTTTTCATAATACATTTTTCATAATTTATCATTCATTTACATTTCAATTAAGAACACTAGCTGTTTATAAAAGCTACCCTGATGGGAAGCATGAAATAAATTATTGAAGTTCGTATAATCTGCACTTCCCATTACCACCTCATTTACCTTAATGGCACTAAAAAGACTGTCACCCTCAATACAGTTCATGCTTGTAATAGGAATTCCCTTGGGAGCTAGTCTCATGTGAATTACATATTTGCATATTTTATAGGTTGTGTTTGGTGATTATAGGCTAAGCTTTAAAGTGCCATTCTTTAAGTATGACAGCTACATGGAAAGCTACCTTTCCATAGTCAGAAGATGATGCTTCTTGATTCAAACAGCTAATAGTTTTTGAAAAGAGTCCCTGGCAAGCTGTATACCCATTAAAAAAAAAGAAAGAGGGGGGGGAGGGGGGATGACAGTTTTTTTTTTTTTTTTTCATTTTTGCAGAAAAAAAATCAATTCAAGTATAAAGGAAAAAATAAGAAATTAAAAACTAAGCAAACAAACAAAACCACTGAAATTCATTAGAAACATTTATTATTATTATCTTGAGTTACGGTAGCTTCTGTATCTTCCTTTTGTTTCATTATGTTACGTTTCAGTACTTGTAAGACCTATATTTCAACATATTCTTTACTTTAAATCAGTACCTTCCAGATAAAGCTATTGCCTTCAAATCAGTGGTTTGTTATAAAGTTTTCCTTTGGGAGGCTATCATTTGTCTCTCTTTATTTTTATTTTCATTATGACAATACCCAGGCTCTAACTAGGACTATGAATTAGAGCAGTAGAGATATGTAGTAAGAAATGGTCTCATTAACAAAGGATTTTAGAATATAAGAGTCTGAAATTGTAATATATATATGGGGAGGAGGGAAAAGGGAGATTTATAGTGAATTGGTCAACTAGAGATGCAAATTTATTAGGATAGTTTGAAAACCCCAAGCGATGACCTTGATTGGTAAACTATCTTGCTTTTCTTGCTTTGCATTTCAAGAAACTCAAAGATTGGAATATCTTGTCTAAGGTAATTCAAAATAAGTGGTACAAAACTGAGGAAACTGAGTCCCAGGGCATGGATTTTTCCTCTCTACTGCTCATATATCAGGAAAGCTATGGTCTGACAATTCCCACCAGGAACTCAGTTGTGATCTTTATGGCTACATCTGTATTTCTAAGTAGAATAAGGCCCAGCACCCCATTTTCATTAACTAACTGTGCCTGTAACATAACAGTTGGCCCTGAGCTACCTCTCATTTCTGTGAGGCATCTTCTGGCCTTGAGAAATTCTTATTGCTAGTTGTGCCTATGCTTTTTTCTGCCAAAATGTGTGAAATAATGTGCTGGCTGCATTGAAACCCAATACAGTGGTGTTTCTATAACAGAAAGATGATGTTGCATACTCCAGGGTATGATTTGACAGCATAACACACTGAGGAAAGCCTGTTGAGATAGTTTGGATGGAGGGAGATAAACATGATCTTATCTTCTCCATATGGCCTGATGGGAACTAATCTAACCTTTAAACCATGACTGGTTACCACATGGTGTAGTGGCTTAAAGCAAAACCATGCCTGGGAGTACACTGATAATAACCAGTTTAGGAGATCACAGTTCAAACCTTGAGTCTGTCTTTGTGTTATGTTAATATTGTGGATCTACTAAGTATGAAGACACAGAGAGAATGTAACAATTATCAGGCACTGGAATAATAACTTATACTGCTGAACTGGGCTATTGTAAAGTGTGAACTTGGACCAGGAACACTTTCCCAATCTACTGGGTATGGTTTGGGAGGTAAGACCTTGCAGTAGACCTTTCCCTTGGGCCAGGAACACTTTCCCAACCTACTGGGTATGGTTTGGGAGGTAAGACCTTGCAGTAGACCTTTCCCTTAGGGGAGGGAAATCCTTTGAGATTAGGGTAATTTAAATGCAGCCACCTTCTTTTGGAGGGAAATAAAGTTAAAAGGATACAGGTATATAGTGCAATTTTTAAGAACCAAATGGCAAAACCTGTGTGATGGTTTTACTCGGGTGGGTGGCCGAGTTCCACCACAGCCGTTCTCTCACTCCCTCTCCTCAAAGAAGAGCGAGGAGAAAATACGATGAAAGGGGCTCAAGGGTTGAGATAAAGATGAGGAGATCGCACAATAATTATCGTGACGGACAAAACAGACTCAGCATAGGGAGACAGTAAGATTTATTGCTTATTACTAACAAGCTAGAGAAGTGAGAAAAAAAGGAAAGAAACCAAAAGCACCTTCCCCCCCCATCCCCCCCCCCCAACCCCCCCCCCCCAATCCACCCTCTTCCACCTCCTCCCTCCGAGCGGCTCAGGGGAACAGGAGAATGGGGGTTATGGTCAGTCTATAGCACTTCTTCTCAGCCCCTCTTTCTTGGTCACTCTCGTCCCCTGTGCTGTGGGGTCCCTCCCATGGGATGCAGTCCTTGCTGAACTGATCCAGTGTGGGCTGTCCACAGGCAGCAGCTCTTCAAGGACTGCTCCATATATGGGTCCATACCACAGGGTCCATCCCTCAGGAGCAAACTGCTCCAACCTGGGTCCCCCACGGGCAGCAGCTCCTGCCTGGTCACCTGCTCCTGTGTGGTCTCCTCTCCACGGCCTACAAGTCCGGCCCAGAATCTGCTCTGGCAAGGGGTCTTCCACAGGCCGCAGTCTCTGTTGGGGCAGGTCCACCTGCTCCACCGTGGTCTCCTCCACAGTCTGCAGCGTGGAAGCCTGCTCCACTGTGGTACTCCATGGGGCTGCAGGGGGACATCCTGCTTCACCATGGTCCTCACCACAGGCCACAGGAGACTTCGGCTCCAGCGCCTGGAGCACCTCTCCCCCTCCTTCCTCACTGACATTGGCACCTGCAAGGCTGTTTCTGATTCCTCTCACCCTCCCAGCTGCTGAGTGGCAGAACGTTTTTTTCCCTGTCTTAAATATGCTCTCACAGAGGTGCAAAACAACATCACTTATTGTCTCAGCTCTGGTCAGCAGTGGGGCCCTTAGCAAACATGGGGCAGCTTCTAGATCCTTCTCACAAAAGCCACCCCTATGGTCCTCGGCTACCAAAACCTTGCCACCTAAACCCACTACAACCTGGTCCCAACTCACAGCTGTGCTAGAGACCTCCTGATAACCCTTCTAGTATGAATTATCTTTGATATCCATACTGTGCCATTTGCCACAGAGGCAGGACATTATCCACTAACACTTTTTAGTTGCCATTGTATACATGGCCTAGAAATTTTTAATTTGAATAATAAGTAATGAAGAATAGAATATGATTGAAGCATATAAAATAACAAGTAGCATAAATAAGATTATATATATATATATATATATTCAGTGTCACAATTAAAGAATTAAGAGCCACTGAGGGAAATTATTAGATAACAGGTTTGAAACAGAGAACATAATATTTCACATAGGATTTAATTACATTGGGCAGCTCACTGCTGCAGAATGTTACCAAGGCCAAACACTGAAACAAGTTATAAAAGAATTAGCCAAATCATGTAGGATGGTCCACTAGTATAATTTAAATAATTAAATAAGATTATCTAGACATAAACATCTTCTTAGGGATACCTGATTTTATTATAACTGGGAGGGTGTATAGAGGATCACATTCTTTTTGCTCCATCTTTAATGCATTATTCCATATGTGTTCAATAATGATCATAGGATGACAGGGTTCTGGATACCACAAAAACCTTTTATGTAAGCAGGCATGGTAAGAGAAAGTAGTAGCAGAAAATTTAATTTGTACAATTTCACATCTGTTTACCTTACCTTCTATTAAAGTTTCTTCCCCTTCAGATTTTATGAAAGATTTCTTTTACAGTGGATTGCATTTGATTTGGTAAAGGACATTGTCTCCTTTTGTTTGGATGACTGTAAAGGAAAGGAACGTGTAAGACATGTCCACATACTTTCTCCCCTTAGGAATGAAAACAGTATTCTGTCATAAATAATTCAGTCCTTCTGGGACAGGTACCTGCTCCATTTCATCCAAGGCCATTACATAAAGTCAGAGAAGTTCTAGGTTTAATTCAGGGTGAAAACTTTACAGTTAGAATTTTGTCATTTACTGTAATATGAATCAGCATGAAGAGCAATTTCCTTTCTTGGAGTCACTCTGGGGTGGTAAGTGAGAAAAGAAATTTGGCAGATCATCTTAAACTTTATGAGAAAGATTAAAAAATAAAAGAAAAGGAAAGAAAGAGAAATAAAGAAATTGCATAACATGACCCTCAGGTCTTCACGAAATATAGGAAGGCAAAAGTTAATGATATAGCAGAACTGACAACCTATGTCTACCTGCTCTCTTTTTCAAATGAAAGATGTGGCAGCATAGTCAACGGTGATTTCTCCTTCATTGAAATGTTTTCAACTCTATCCAGCTATATAGCAAATGCTTTTCTTAATGGTGGCAAATGTCATCCCACACAATAACCCTCTCTAATTCTTCACAACCAGTGTCAGGTGGAAGGGTGGAGGGAGGAAACTAGTTATTGTTCAGAATTTACCTAATGCTTTCAAAATGGAAGGTAGCAACCCAGTGCCAAGAGTTTTCTGGAGTGGGGAGTTTGTTTGTACTTTTATGAGACTCACTTCCACAGTATGCATGCACTATCTCCCATCAAAACTGGAACCAACACACCAGTCAAAACAATTCAGTGATTAATTTTAAATAAAAAGCCCGTTTACATGAATAATCATTACTGAATATGCCTAAATAAGAAAAGACTGCTCACAATGGCCACCTATTGTTAGAAGTCAATGCATTATGCATTGTTTGAATTAAATTAGGATCTAGCTGGTGTTTTGTGCATTTTTTTTTCTTTTTTTCTTTTTTTTTTTCAACCCATCTGCCAACTACAATAGGTTGTAATTTTGTTGAGTTTTTATGCTGAGAAGTTATTAATACCAGATGTTCATTTCTTGGAGTACCCTAAGCACAAAACATCCCATAATGAAAAACAAAATGTTAACAATTACATGTCCAAACTCAGTGGATTAAAGTTCCTATTATAATTCTGGGGTATGTCCTATGTTTAATGCATTGACTCTTTTTTTCTATCAAGGGAGGCCTGAGGCAGGCTAGGTTTTGTCCTGCTCAAGGGAGAAAGGAAATGTATTCGCATCTCCAGCATTGTTCTTTCTCTGTGTTATGTCAAAAATATCATGAGTATAATAGAGTTCTGGGGAGAACGATGAAAATACATAGGTCAGGGGTTTTTAACTGGGATTCTGGAGATAAGCACTGCCATGCAGGACCCACATTCAATGAATTTTTAGCTTAGGTAAGCTCTGCATTCCAATGAAAAAATAATACATTGAGAGAAAAATAGAAATGACAATAAAAAGAAAATCTGTGTTCTTTAAAAAAAGGGGGAGGGGGGGCAGCTTTATCAGGGAAGAAGATAGGCAAAAGACTGGATCTTCAGCTGCTATAAATTGGTGCAGCTGCAATATTAATTCTAGAGAGATCTCTCTTTTCATAGCTTATCTCCCTCCATTAGTTTTGTTGAAAGCTATTGTTAAGCTTCTGTGGCCTGGTTTTGGGGGAGTGTAGCTTGGTTTGCTAGCTTCCAGTGAACTGCTCCTGTCCACACTATTTAAGCCGCTGTAGGTCTCCCCAGTGAATTTCTAAGACAAAGAACAGAGAATGAATTAACCATTGCAACAGACCATAAATGCCTCCCAGTATGAGATGCATGCCTATAAACTGTTTTTGTTGGTTTTAGGTTTTATGTTTTCATTTCTACATTATAAAAGCCTCTGAGTCGAGAATTTCCATTTCAGACTGCTCTCAATGTCCAATGCTATTCCACAAATCACGAATTAAAAGGACAGAGCAAGAAGTAATGGGAGCTTTCAGGGAGTCAAGAAAAGTTTGCCCTTCTTGCTAGAAGTCTCTCAGTGCTCTAAGGCAAGGAAGTTTTCAAGGCAGGGGAGTTTCTAACACCAATTTTCATGATGAACTATTGATTTTTTTTTTTTTTTTTCTTACTGGGTGTTGTTGATTATTTGGTTTTGTATAAAAAATAAATTAACCAATTAAATGTTATGATGGCAGTAATACACTGCTGAGATTGTTATTCTGGCTTGCTAAGAGTCACCTGAAATTAAGAGCAAAAATAGTTTTCACTTCTGCATTTCAAATCAGTTAAATCCGTTGGATCACTTTGTATAAACTATGCAAATTGTTTTTGGTGATTAAAATTCTTTCTGTCTTTTAGATCCTTGAAGGACATATATACAAGGAAGCAATTTAGAAGCTGATATATATGCTGAAAGCAAAAGGTTACTTTCATTTGGTAACTTATTTAATTTAGTTTTATATGGTAATATTGTTATTTTAAAAAGCAAACTACCTGATACACCACAAGTGCAAATATTCTGGCACTAGTTTCCTTTCTGATTCATACGCTGTTGTTAGCTTCTCTTTTGTGTGGATATCTGTTGGATAATCTCCTCTTATTCAGTGCACAGAGATCCCATTAACATCAGTGAAAATTTCCCGCTTGGAACAAGTGCAGAATTAGCGATAGATGCACTTCAATAGCTTCTTTTCACTTTGGATAAACTCTGCAAAGGTCAGATGTTTATCTGAAGCTTATCTGACTCACCCAAGCCTCTGGAGGTTACTAAATATCATAAACTGAACTTTTTTATTATTATTTTTTTTTAATAGATGGAACTAATCTAAATCTGACCAGAAATACCACAGGTAAATGTTTCTTGCTTTTTTTACAGGTTCAAAAGCACATGATATTGAAACATACAGTTATTTCACATGCACAGAAAGTTCTTTATGAACTTTGTTTGCAAGCATGGGTATGGAAGTTGGAGGTGGAAAGGAAGATATGAGTTTTCTCTACTTCTACTAAGTATTTGTACGTACAGTTGTACTACTGTCCTTATACTGAGTTTGAACAGAAATATTCATATAATCATAGAATATCTGAGTTGGAAGGGACCCACAAGGATCACAGAGTCCAACTCCTGGCTCCACACAGGACCACCCAAAAAAAACCTGTAAGTCTAAGACTATTGTCCAAACATTTCTTGAACTCTGGTAGACTCAGTGCCATGACCACTGCCCTGGGGAGCCTGCCCCAGTGCCCAACCACCTTTGGGTGCAGAAATTTTTTCTAACATCCAGCCTGAACCTCCCCTGTCACAGCTTCAAGTCGTTCTCTTAGGTCCTATTTTTGGTTAACAGAGAGCAGAGCTCAGTACCTGTCTCTCTGCTACCCCATGTGAGGAAGTTGTAGACCACCATGAGGTCTTCTCTCAGTCTTCTCTTCTCCAGGCTGAACAATCCAAATGACTTCAGCTGCTCCTCATACATCATACTAATATGTAGTGGAGAATTTCCCCCAGTGTGATAGTCAGGTCTCTGTTTCTTTCTAATTGAATTAAATTCCCTTCATAAAATTGGGTATTCCTGCTCTTTCACTCTTTCCCTTCTACTTCCTTCCATCTATACATGCGTACCTGTACATATATGTATGTACATATACATATATATGTGCGAAGTTATTACCATAGATCTGAATTAAATATTTTTTCCACCATATAATATGCATGGGGGCAGTTCACTGAGTCTTCCAAATGTTCAGGGAGACTGCTGTGAAAAAAAGGATATTTTTCTTAAGTAGGATTACTTCTTGCAGTTTACTACTACAAATAGTGTTCTTTTTTCTTTCTTTTTTTTTTTTTTTTTTTCTTTAGCAAAATAAAAAGATTGACATTAAGATTGACATGATGCATCTTGCAAAATGAAATAAACAGTGTGGTAATTCAGTGTGTATTTGCTGAACTGCTTTTCTAAGGTGGAAGGAAAAAAGAAATTAGGAAGACCTTCTTTCTTCATTGCTTTTCTATCCCCAACTGCACCAAAATTCTATTTTCTCTTTACCTAATCCCTTTATCAGTCTTACTGTAAACACTCCTGTTGAGACTATCCTTTCTCTCCTGCATTCTTCTTCCATCTTATATTTATCAGCCTTTTATCAGAGCATTATGCAATGCAGAAACCTAATCTCTTAGCTCTTTAGTTTTAACAGATTTTGTTGTTGTGGTTTGTTTTGTTCATTCTTTGTGCAGGTGTTTGACTTTTTGTTACGTATCAGTTTTGGTTAAACAAAATGGCTGTCACACTGCACCCACATAGCAGGAGGAACAAAGTTCATCTGGCTCACCAGGTCCAACTGTTGCTGACCCTGTGTTTCCCTGTCCTTTAAGTCTAAAGGTGATGCTCCAGCTTGTGTCAGAAATTTCAGAGATCTCTGAGACCAATCAACCCTAACTCTAAAACCCCAGACTGGAGGCTAGGATTCTCTTGTCATCCGGGAATAAGATTTGCAAAAATTTAGAAATACTTCAAGGAACATATTCATAATCTAAAGATGGAAAGGAAACCAAAGTCGGTAGTGCTTGTGTGCTCATAAATATGCAGTGCCTACAGTCTTTTGGAGGTTGTAAGGAATGGTGGCCCAT
Source organism: Nettapus auritus (assembly GCA_011076525.1). NCBI lineage: Eukaryota > Metazoa > Chordata > Aves > Anseriformes > Anatidae > Nettapus > Nettapus auritus. The sequence continues at coordinate 145,086,670 of CM021766.1, forward strand.
TGTGCAGGTATACCCGTTTTATGTCACATTTATGCCTGATTTGCTCAAGTGTGCTGGGCCCTGTATTTCATCTCTAGGGAGGTTTGATCTGCAGTCCTGGCTGTAAAGTTTCTTGCTTTCTTTTCAAAATATTTAAGCCCTGTCTTTGCTCTTAGGTGAATTTACAGCCCTCAAGGTCTGCAGATAATCTGACGTAGCTGTCTATTTTAAACTCATGTGTGAATATTTTGGACTTTTATGGACTTTTAGCATGAATAGGTAAACATGGTACACAATTTTCCATGGATATACATAGCAAATTGCTTAATGGAATGCTAAAGTGATCTTCCATACATTTGCAGAGAAATCATAGAAGTATTTTTGGGTTGTTGTTTACAGTTTATAGAGATTCGAAAATGTCAGAAATTTACTAATGCATGTCATTTTCACATGATTTTTAATCTATATTTTAAAATTATACTAAATATAAAATCATGTAAAACAGACAGAAAAGTCATATTTGAGAATCCTAATCCTAGGTGGCATTTTGCTTTAGAAAGAAGCATTTTGCTTCAGAAAACCTATGTTTTACCTATACCATCATACAAATTATTAACTAGCTTATCGGGACTGAGGTGGAAGGACAATTATTACAGCTGTTTTTACAAGAGTGTATGTATTACTCCAGAGATAAGGGATAAGGAGGTCCTTTCCAACCTAAACCATTCTATGATTCTATGATTCTTTTTTTTTTCTTTTTTTTTTTTTTTTCTTCCAATAAGAAGATTATAAAGAGCATCTGAGAATATGATTTCTAAGAACAGTTAAGAGAAGCCAAAATTCTTGGGAACGTATGCTTTCTTGCAACAATACCTATTTACAAAATGTTACTGCAAGCCTGTGATATTTTTCAGGAAGTTTTTTTTTGTTTCTTTGCTTTGTTGTTGTTGTTTTATTTGCTGTCACAATTACAATTCTACAAGGTGTTCTAGGCTTCAATAATCATTTTAATTAAAAATATTTAATCAACATTCTTGCCTGTATTACTGATATGTAAAAGTCAAAAAGACATTTTTTTTTTAGAGTCCAGCATTCCTTATATTAATGCTATATGTTACTTTCAAGGCCAAGATCTTTATCCTAAGTGGCTGTGCCAAATGTGTGTTTAGCATAAAACAAGGATAACTTGGGATTAGCTAAATATGTTTTGCTTCAGTTAAGCCTTTTTGTATTAAGCACTCTTCACATTTTTGTACAGTTAGCATTGCTGAAGAGGTTACAGTAAGTCATGATACACTCAGGACACAAATGAGGAAGGCACAGTATGCAGAATTATTGCCTCATTTTAGAACAAACTAAATTTAGTTGACTAGTCTCAACTCAACATTAAAAGGCAGTGTAGCAGAGGTTGAAGCCAGGCCAAGTGATCCAGGAAGAATACAGATAGACTGTCTACATTTCTCTATAAACATAAGAAAAAAAAAAAAAAAAAAAAAAAAATTCTTACTGTGAGGAAGGTCAAATTAGTTTGTCCAGATGGGTGGAGGATTCTCCTTCCTTAGAAACATTCAAAATCTTGAGCAAGACCCTAAGCAACCTGCTCTAGCTGAACTTGCTTTGAGCAGAGAGTTGGACAAGGCAGTGGACAGAGGTGCCTGCCAAACATATTGATTTTGTGATTCAGTATCATTAATAAAACAAAGGTACAGGCACAGACACTTGAAAAGATTGAAAAAGAGCTTGAGTGCCTGAAAATCCAGCCTTTTTTTTCCTAAGTACATGATCTAATAAAAAGCTGTTCTTTGTCCAGAATTACAGCTCAGAACTGAATAATTCTACTTCAGCAGGTCTCTCTCTTATTACTGATGTCCATGGATTTTCTTATTCAGACTAATATAGTGAAAACACCAGTTCCTAGCAGCATTCTTTGAGCATGCTGCCAAAAAAGCTTAATAGGAGCTACTTGAATATGATCTGAAGGATTGTGCCCAGCATTGCCTTCATTACCTTAGCTAGCAATGAAGTAGAGAGCAGAGTTTAGTCCCTATAATATACAAAGAACATTGATAAATTATTAGGGAACAAAAAAAAAAAAAAAAAAAAAAAAAAAAAAAAAAAAACAGAAGCACAACCAAGGTGATAAAGGGATTAAAGAATATCACATGTGAGGAGTCATTAGAGACTCTGTAAAGTAAGAGTTTTAAGAAGAGAGAGAAAAATGGGGAGAGAGCACTTTGTGGTCTCTGCACTAATGCATAATAAATAGAAAATGTGTGCACAAGGATATCACATCATAAGCATTTTTCATTCTCTCTGCACAAAATGTCAAGGAGTGAAGAATTTGGTTTGTGTTAATTGGTTGTACCCTGGTGGGAAAGTACTCTAGATTTTAACTGTGACTTAATCAATTATATTCTCTGGAAATTACTCTAAAAATCTAAGACACTTATTAGAGAAAAAGGTTATTCTCTGTAGATTGTCTGTCATCCTATGGAATTCAATAGCCAGGATCAAATTCTTTATTAAATTCCAGATGATTGGTTCGAGCAAACAACAAGCTATTGGATGCTTAAAATGTCCAAAATTCTACACATTTTTCATTTAAGAAATGGTAAATGATTTTAAATAATTCTATGAGGTGTTAATAATACACTTTAAGTAGCTTATTCTAAGACTGAATGTAAAACATAGAAAAGACAGTTTTGTTTTGAAAAATATTAATTGTTTAAATTTAAGCTTATACCCACCTCAATAAAAATTTTCTGATCTAGATATAATTGCTATTTATTTTCCCAGTTAAACAAAATTGCAGGTCTAAAACTTTTTTTTTTTTTTTCCTGCAGTTTTAATTATTTTTTTAAAAAATTTTTATTTTTTTTTTTAAAAAAAATTAAATTTTTTTTTTTTTTTTTTTTTTATAATAAAAATTCTATTTTTTTTTTTTTTTTTTTTTTTTTTTTTTTTTAATGCTTATTTTAGTATTCATTTTCTCCACTCTTCTTTTTCATTGTAATTCTTTCTACTGCTTCATTTTGATCTTTATTTGCAAATTGACTAGCTACAGGAATGGTAACCAGCCCAAGAATAAGAACAGCATGTGGATGTGATTGCCTAGCACAACTCTTCATTTGAATTGGTTGGCTGGTTAGGGAAAACTGGATTCTACACTTCTACAAGCAAAAATATTTAGAGCTGTGTTTGTAGTCTGACTTACTACAGATTTGTTGTTCAGAGCTGCATCAAGATACCTATTTGGATGAGTGACAAGGTGCTATCCACGATAAAACACATCAATAAATTAATTGTTACAAGATCCCAGCCCAATTTTGTCCTGCATTAGACAGCATTATCTCAAATATTTTCTAGACATTCCCAGGCATAGGGGCTAGTGAAGGACAGGGACTGTTCGTGAAAGCAGTTTGGATGAAGCCATCCTGTTCTGGAAGGCAAGAGAGAAATCAGCATATAGTTGCGAGCTATGCAGTAGTGCCTGTGCAATCGGATAAAATTTGGATATGTATATATATATATTTTAATCTAACTTGATTGTTATTTGTATAATAAAGCCACCAAAAGCTAATTAGGAATTAAACAGGTAGTTGCCTAGAGGTGTATCTACAGACGGGCTCTAACTACAAACACAGAGCATGTGTGCTTTAAGAAAAAGGCAAGACTGCAGGCCAAAAAAAAATGAAATGACAAAAAAATAAATAAAAAGAAATAATAATTGTAATAATAATAATAATAAAGTGAATCAGGCCATCTCCTTTTTATAACATGCTTATCCTCTTCACTTCCAGTAAGGCTATTATTTGTGTTTCACAACCCTCTAACAAAGGCCTAAGGCAAAATTTGGAGACTGACTGCATTTACAAGATCAATGCATAAAGATCACTGGTCTGGAGCCTGGGATAAAGGATCCCACATTCCAGGAGAGGAAAGGGGATAGGGTCACAGAGGGGTATGAGCCAGGTACTCACACTGTTGGGGGTTCTCTCATAGTCATCGTTCACCAGCATTGTATATCAAAGCCCTCATTCAATCCCACTTCTGTCATGCTGTTGATCCTGGTCTGTATCTGTGGTGTTGAAGACCATCTTACAGAATAGAGTTTCTGAGGAACCAGAAACACACCCTTGAAAAAATAAGATCTTCCTTTGAGGATGTTACAGGGATCAGGAAAGTGGAAGAAATAAAATACAATGATTCAGTTCTCTTCAAAATTCCCCAGTTCCTCCAAGCCCCCAGTTTCCGTTGAAAGATCAGGAGGAGGGTGACATTTTGCAGAACTGCTCTATTAATGTCACACATTGAGTATTGCTTTACAAACCAAAGGAAAACCTAGGGCCAACCCCAACTTCAGTAACAACTGTGTTGAACCTGTTCCATGCACTCAGTGCCAAAATACTGTCCTTTATATTAATTAGTGTTGAACATGTAACAACAGATGCCCCTTCTCTACATCTTTCTCATGACAGGCAAGATGAGTAGCTATTGAATTACACAGATTCCCACTACAACAGTTTGCTTTGGGAACATCTCTAGTGAATCTGTTTCTGTTCTGTTTCCTGTAGTATCCTATAGATACTTTTGCAGTCAATGTTTCACTTCCAGAAAGACACTCAATTCCATAAAAAAGAAAGATGACCATTCCCTGCCTGATTATTTTTCATTTCTGATCAATTTAAGTACTTTGACTAAATTACATTAGAGTCATTGTGAATGGCTTTCAGGAGTACAAAATTTTCACTCCTATTTGTGATTTGAAACTCACACACTTCTTTCTTTCAAAGATTTGTCCTCTTAACTACAGGTTTGGAACCATGCAGTGAGATGTACACACTAACTTAATCTACTGTATTGAGCACCTCAGAGCCATGGCTGCAGTAAAATAAACAATATCAATTAAATTATTTCCTCTTATGTCACACAGTAAACTTCATAAACATGTAAATTCAAAAATTTCCATGAACACTTTGGTATTATGAATCACTGCAGGGTATCACAGCTGGTTACCTGCAGAAATTGTGTCTGGAACCTAGTTCATCATTTACAGGCAGGCAGCAGATGTTAAAGGGAAAATGTTTCTTATAATCATCCCACATACAAAATAAAGCAAGAGAAGCAGCAAGATACATACCCAGCAATAGCTTTTGTTTGCAGCGATTGATACACTTTCAGGGTTTTGAATTTTGTTAGTGGATCTATAAACATGGTCAAGAGAGATCATTCTGTAATGCTTTTGTTCATAGCAGTGTTACTTTTGGGTTTGGTTCTGACTGTGACTCAAAGACTCTTTCACACGTGCCACAGCATCTTCAAAGATTCTACTTTACTCTTGCCTAGAACTAGAACAGAGTTAAATGAATATTTTATGGTCAGGTGTCCATTTTTATCTAAGATTATCAAAAAGCCTATGACAGCTGGGTACCTAAATCCTGCTGTGAAGTACTTGTGTTTTCACATTTCCAGGGCTCTATTTAGCATCCAGCTCCTATGTTTAAAAGAGTCCCTATGGAAGATAGTTTATAGTGTTATTTGACGAACATCTGAATCTTTAACCCAACAATGACAAGACTGGTGCCCTACTATGATGGATTGCAGTCTGGCTGTTTGCCCATTCCCAGACCAGCTCAGTGTATTTGTCTTGTTACCCAGGGCTTAGTCTGTGGAAGCTGTGACCTGTCAAAGACTGCCTCGCATGTATCTGATTTTTATAATAAATAGATGGTAGAAGGTCTTCTTTAGCTGTACAGCTCAACTGCAGTGCTCCTGCTAAAAGAAACCCCTTTGGAGTCTCTCTAAAACTCTCCACAGGCCTCAATACCACAATACTGCTGACTCCTTTCTGAAGGAAATACACCTTCTCGTTTTTTTTGGACCTGCTTATATTTGTTTTTTTCCATCTGTATTTTCCTTCCTCCCATGAGTGCCTACCAGGCAGCAAATCAATTTCTTAATGAAATACTTTTTAACAGAGCTTATGGCTTCCCCTAAGGAAATCAATAAAAGAAGAAAAAAAAAAAAAAAAAAATCATTAAAAAAATCAGATTATTGATAAATGTTTCATTTTGTAAAAGTGTATAAGAAATAATTGTAAATTTAACCTAGTAATACTTTATTCTGTCGATTACTTCCATTGCATAATGCATAGGAAATGTGTGATAGGCACCTGAAAAAAAATGTTGAATGAAATGAAAATATAACTGTGCAGTCATTTAAAAGAGAGTTCTTAGAAAAAGACCATATCTGGTAGATGCAGGTGGATAATAAGGGCAACAAGGGACTCAGAAATGTGAAAGCTTCAGGTAACTGCTCTGTATCAATAGAAGTGTCAGAAAGAGCAATTGCATTTGAACCTGACCCACTTTTTATCACTATCAGCCTAGTGGCATCAGCCTAGTCTCCCCTCTCTATGGGAGGGAAAAAAAAAAAAAAAAAATAGGTCAGGTATTTATGACTTGAAACAATAAGCTGGGGGGGCGGTGGAGGAAGGGAGTGGGGAACATCCACTTATTCTATAATAAAAAATTCTGATGATATTCTTCATTAAAAAAACATTATATATGAAGATAAATAAATCATGCTTAGAGACTCTGATGGTTGGGCATTTATTGATTCTAATATTCACTGATTTTGGCTGATGAAGTCCCAGGCCAAATGTTTATAGAGTGAAATTTTCCAGTTATCAGCTAGTAGTTTACCTTGGCATTTCTCCAATGTGCCAGCAGCGACATTTTCTTCCACTCTGTTGGCGTGTTAGGGTTTGCCCACAAGAGAAATGGTTCTCATTTGACAATTCCCATAACTAGGAAATTTGCAATTCCAAGAGAAAATAACAGCAGCAGCACCATGTAGACAGTGCTAAAGGTTTCAAATTCAGCTCTGACACAATGGGAAATCTCAGTTAAGGACCACTGTGCATGATTCTCAAGTAGTCTTTGGAGACTAATTCACAGAACCAGAGGCTGATTGCCAGCTCCTCTGTAGGTAGGGAAGGCTGAAAGTGTAGTTTTGAGAACCACATCACCCATGGATTATGGGCCATGTCTTTAGCTTCTGCAGGTCACAACTGTTCCACTGAAAGTAGGTTATGTTAATTAACAGTTCCTCTACCTTTTATACCTTATCTAACCCATTCACTACTAGTGTCTGATGTACACACACTAGTAATGAACGGGTTAGATAAGGTATCCTTTCCAGGATCTACAGAGATCTACTCACCTTCAAACCACGTCTTAAAATTGTTCTATCCCACACTGCCCATGAAAATCTGGTATGCCCTGGTTTTCCCATTTTTTCCAAATTATCTAAGTTGACCTAATTAAAGTTATTAATTTTCTATAACTAGCCACACTTCATTTGCAAAAGTCTTGACAGTGCTTGACTTGTTTCTATATGTTGTCATTTGCTATCATGCTGACTTGATCTAAAAATAGTTATATCCCTGCTTATTGCACTTGCAAATTTTTGATCCACTACCCTCTGCTGTCTTGGCATATAATTGCATGAATCTCTTTATAAAGCGGTCACATTTTTGCTCTCTGTATGGAGCCTTAACTTAGGTATGCTGCATAAGTGAGTATCCTATATGTTATAATAAGAACAAATAAATATATATATATATTAAAAAATAAAAGTACTGCCCTCATTTCAGTCTAGCTTTTCTATGATTTATTTTGTGAAATAAAAACTTTCCTGAATGCAGATCTGTTTCCTCCTCCCAAACATAAATCATGTTCATTCATTATCCCTATGGCCTCCACTGTTCTCATGGAAAGTGGGAAAACTGTAAAACCTTTTTACCTAAAGTAATGGAAAGAGTTTTTTATCACTGAATGAAATACTTGCAAGGCACCGGAAACCATGCACAATGGGATTTTATGCCATGAAATGCAAGGAGCCCACAGCTGCCCTTGGTTTTTATTCTAATCTTGATCTTCATTTTGTTAGGTGTTGTTCCAATTCTTCAACCTTTATTTTCTTCCTCTTCCATTAAGATGTTATTTCTTCTTTGTTCATAAATCTTTTTTTTCTGGAGTGTCCATCCCACTTAGCAGTACTCCACTCAGTCACAAAGTTATCTCAGACGTTTTGCCTGACTCATTTCCATACGGAGTTGACATCTTAAAGAAAAATAATTCTGTTTTTTATTTGTGATTTCTGCCTTTTTCTTGAATATTTCCTTGCCTTCTGTTCTGCAAAAAGATTGCTTTTCTGCTGACTTTTTTTCTTTTTTTCTATAACCTTTTATTTTGTTCCACATCATTACCCTATTGGCTTACTACGCTGTCTAGTGCAGTCCACACAATGGCAAAGCACCAAGTGTCTTCCCACTGTAACTGCCTTTTCCATCTGGTGTGTTCACTGTGTATCATCTTTCCTTTCTGGACACAGGTATTGAGCAGCAAGGAGAATGATGGTAGCCTAAAAAAGCTTCCAAAAATGTTGTTAGGCAAGTCAAATACAAGGACTAAGTTACCAGTACTGTATACCAACCTGTACAATTTTATTTGAAAAAAAACAAAAAACAAAAAAAAAAAAAGTGTTTTTAATATATGTATTCCTATAATTTTAATAAAATTTATGCATCCATTCACATATAGATCAAAGGCATATATGCATATATGTAAAGAGACTATATCTGTGCATGTGTATGTGTATTCATGTATGTGTGTGCCCTTTTTTATACTAAGGACTTATAACACTGATGATCACAGATCTTCATAAGAAAGAAAAATATTTAAAATAACAGTTGATTTAAAAACAGTAAAGCCTGAGGTAATATCATATTTTTTATTGAATGCATATTAACAATGGAAAAACACGGACTCTGTGATTTTTTCCAGCAGATAGTAGCTTTGGCTATTTAATATTAATTTTGTGAAATGTTTCTTCAGGAAGACAAATCCAGTGCTGAAAAAAGCCATTGCTCATGAGACATGCAGAATACCTTCCTTTTCTCTTATTATTTTTAATGGTGAGACGTTGTATTTGACATCTTGCTCATGCTTCTAGCTTGTGTCTTCCCTCTACTTCCATTGCAGTGCAAATAGGATTTTGAAAAGCAGTTGCATTACATAAATTCATTTCTAAATTCCTAAGCCACTATTTAGAGTTCATACACATTTGATAATTTAATAAATATACACAGACAGAATCGTAGAATCCTTAAGGTTGGAAAAGACCTCCAAGGTCATCTGTTCCAACTGTCCCCTAACCACCAATATTACCCCCTAAACAGGTGTGTATATACAGATGTATTCATATATGTATATAGATATTTAGATAGATGTAAAGATATATGAAGGTAGACTGAAGCCAGCAACCATATGAATTAAAATTTTATGTCCATCACAGTTGCCACAGAAAACTGTACAGTCTATGCAGTAAACCCTTAATACTCAAATGTCTATCTGTCATGATGTTTTTGGCTGATTAAGGTAAATGTAAACGCCACTTCTGTTGAAACAAGAAGTTGTTTGTATGGTTTACCAGTGGTTACCATGTTTCATGTGACTGAGTTGCAGCACCTTTGCCATCTTTCAAGGATTTGGAGTCTACACACAAACGAATTTTATTAAAGAAAGGCAGGCCGATCAGGATTTCTTTTTTGCCACTTTCATGGCACCTGTCTTTAACAGCCTATCCTTTCCCAAGCTTCTGATCCCTCATCACCTTTGCTGTTGGCAAAGCTGGGAATTGGGGGCTGGGATGGCTGGACAGAACTGCACCTTAGCTCAAAACACATTTGCATGTGGCTTGTTGAATTGCTCCCCAGATCCTGCTGTCTGAGTTGGCTAGATATGGACAGACTGCAATGGTAAATTATACACTGATTGCACCTTTAAACATCTATATTTACACTCTACATGTTTTTCTTTGTGTTCTCTATTATTTTATTTTGTTTTCCATATGGAAGACATGCTGACTTCCAGTATAACATAAGTTTGCAGTTACGTGCTTTCACATACATGTCTAGGAAGCTGTTGTTGTTGTTGTTTGATTTGTATAAACCTTATTTTATCCTAAGAAATTACAGAGAAACATTTTCAAACAGTTCTTAGTACTTTCTCTAATATCATTTTGTAATACAAAATCAGTGACAGATAGCTACATTTCACATTTGCAAAGTGTTTTGAATATGGAAGCAGCATGACAAGTGCTACACATCATTATTAAAAAAACATATAGTAATTAAAAGAAGAATGATAGCATTACCCATGAGGTGAAAGTGCCAAATAAATATGTATTTTACGCAGTGCAAGTAATTTCACAGAAGCAAAAAGATTTTGCATAATTACATGGGCTCAATCAACATTAAAATGAATGAGACCATCCCTCTACCTTTATGGCTGGGCTATTTAAAGACCTTTTTCAGTCTGCCACAACCCTCCCTTTAATGAAACAATGCTGTCTTTGTGGAGGGTAGCTGGGATCCTAAACACAGCATTCAGGAGTCTGGGTCACCTTCAAAGGTAAATTTACTTAACAAGTTCAGGCACATAAATAATGCTATTAAGCATCTTAATTTTGCCAAGGTGTTGGTTTAGCACTTTTATTCCACTTCAGACTACTTAGAAACAGGAGAATAGAGATCCCCCCTGGCTCCCATCTCTGAAGGCATTCCATTTGTAGATATACTATTACCAAAACTGACTTGCTCAACCTGTTCAGGAGGAAAGGAGAGATATCTCATCTTTACATAATATGGTGAAGATTTATAAAATCTCATCTGTAGGTCTTTCCTGAGCCCACAGATGCCTTTTCCTGTTAGTTAGTGACTCGGACTGAAGTGCTTTCCTTCTGTCTTGGAAAAGCTCTTACCAAGTTGTTACGTGTTGTCCAAAACCACAAGACTTGGGGGCTTAAAAAATAAAGCAGATAAAATGAAACCTGAACTTACAGCATGTTGGTTAGGCCATTGATCTAAAAGAGAAAATAAATGTGTGTTATTTAATTAGGTAATAACTGGATGAATGCTACAGAAGTAATTTGGAGAATGGCAACCATATTACCAGCAGACTCCTAAATATGGGAAAAAGCTCTGCACTCTGAAAGGTATATATGAATGTGATTTCCTAGGGTAGATGAGCTCACACTGAGAACAGATGTCATTGGAATCTCTCCTGCTGTTGAATTTATACTTTCTTGAGCTAGTGTGAACAACAAAACAGAAGCCTGACTCTTTCCTCTGCACGGGGAGCATACACATTTGATCCATCACTATGAATTCTTGTAGACCTTGGCACTTCCATCTCACACTTCTCATCACTGAATATCACAATGCATGGTCTCCGTGGTGAAAGAGATTTCATCAAAACTCTCCATTCTGATTCTTTTTGCCAGAAAAATAGTTGTGTGCCAAAACTGCTCTGTGGATATAGGCCCTATCCTGTATTCCTACATTGCTGTTTGGGTGACAATATAACTTGAAATTTCCATATTTTAATTAAACTGAAAACTGTTTTTTTGTTTGTTTGTTTGTTTTTTGTTTGTTTTGTTCATTTGTTTTTTAACATGATAGTGGGGTGCCCTAGAGAGTTTGCTTTTTTCCTTTTGTTTTTTCTTCCAAATTTTAGAAATCTAACTCAAGAAAACTGTGTGAGGATTTTTCATAAAAAATAGAAATAATAAAAAAAGCACGTTGAGAGAGATGGAAAGTATACATTAGACAACTGATCCTCAGCAGTTCCAATGAGAGAAAGGCTAGTATATCAAAAATATCCCTTCTGAATGGATGAATTTTTCACTGCTAGGAATGTAGTCCCTCTTCCCTTCTAGTATTAGGGAAGAATCCCAACTACTAACACCCCCTTCCCCCTCTTTTTTTTTTTTTTTTTTTTTTTTTTTTTTTTTTTTTTTCTGTAAAACAAGTTCTGTTCTGTTAGTATATTATCTTACATTCACATAATCTATTATTATAATTGTGCAGCATCCCCCGAGTCTCACCAAGGGCAGGCACTTTATCAATGAAATTATAATTATGGAAACTTAATGAGGCCAGCAAGGAAACACAAAGAATCCTGATCCACTAGACAGAAAAGCACAGATTATTTAGTGCAGCTCAACCCATTTCTGGTCTGCAATCTGATAACCCTAAAAAAAATCACCACATGGCAGCCCAGAGACTTCATTTCTAACTGCTGACACCCTAACTTCAACTCAGAGCTGTCATCTGCAGGGTAAAGGAGATTTCATCACTCTTTCTATCACAATGAGTTAAATTCATTCTTATAATGTAGAATTTAAATCTAGGAAGTCTGATTTTCCAGCCCTCCCACCAGAACATTCCCACTTGTACCTGAATCCTGCCAGATGTTATGGAACTTTTTCATTTGAAACACATGGCCAGAGTGAAAATAGCCTATACTTTGATCTCTGTATAGTCTGCTCAGTAAGTAATCTGAGCTCTTAGAGTGTCTACACTAATACTCTCACCCCAACACTGCATGATGGTAATGCACCAAAATTCCAATATTACCAGATATAATTACAAGTAAGGACTCACGTCTGGGTTACAAGAGCTTTGTGAGACACTGAAGTCTTGCACAGCTCATACAAATACTGCAATTCCTGAATCTTAGTATGAATCTCACAAAACATGGAAAAGCACCAGGAGGCACCTGCTGTTGCATTGCTTTGTGGCCAACTTTTTTTCCTAACAACCAGACCAATGACAAAATGCTGCAGCTTTATGAGCAAGCTGAGGCTCACAATTCAACCCATCTTCTCAAGTCTGTCATTTCTCTACCAAGACATGACCTCTTTTTATAGTCTGCTCTCAGTAGCATTGACATAGGCCTGATCCTTCTCACTGGTACAAAGGACAATGATTGGAAGTTCACGTTATAGTGGTTTTCTTGCACTTAAAAACTTCCATCACCTCACTGTGTGGTAAGAAAGAAACCTTGAGCTCTTTGTTGTATGACATGTGACATCTCAAGAGCAAAAGTGAGCATTGGAAAGGAGAGGGGCTGATGAAGGGATTCAGAGCACAAGAAAGAATACAAAGCCTCCACAAAATACCTGTGATGAAGGCCTCTGTCAAACCACTGCAAAGGTATCAGCTTCAGCATCCCTTCATCACAGGGAGGCAGCTTGAGAGAAGAGCACACAAGATGTTCTGTTCTGTCCCCTCTGCCCTTCCAAGGTATCACACCACTAATATTAAAAACAGAGAAGGAAAAAAAGATTTAAAAAAAAAAAAAGAAAAGAGAAAAAAAAAAATGAACAGCCTTAACACATTTTTTCAGACACCTCTTAATGGCATCTTCAGCAATTACATTTTACTGAAAGCAAAAGATAAGCTGACACAGTTTCCAATATGCCCTTTCATTTTCTTTTTCCCTTGTGCTGGCAAGTTTTGACAAGTCACAGCTGTTGGTCGAGGATAGTGAAAAGGGAGAAGGAGATAATATGCAAATTTACACAGCAGCATTGAACAGTGAAACGAAGCACATTTCATTTACATTTTAAAACAAAGTACATTTTTAGGAGTGGGTTACATTTCTGTAGGTCTGTTTGGTGCTTTCTCTGGTTTTAAGCTCTCCTAATACAGGGTATTTTGTAGTGTTGGTTGCTGTTTGGTATTTCATCCCATGTCTTTTTAGGTATAAAGCAGTTAAAGCTTGAATTCAGGATCTCTCTCCTTAAATTCAATGTATATCTTAGCATGTAAAACTCTCAATTTAGAAATTTACAATTATAATTGCAAGCTCACTGCAGACCTCCAGGGAAGGATTATACTGAATGTGAAATAGCTGTTTTTTTTGTTGTTTTGTTTTGTTTTGTTTTGTTTTAATGATTTTTTTTCCTAAATAGGTTGAATACAGAAGCATTTTCATGATATAACTTGGACTTAAGCCATTATTCTACTAGGTCTGATATACTTAGAACAGGAGAACAGCCTTCAATACTTAAAAATAATAATACTTTTTCATATATTTTAACTTTTTTACTTTATACCTTAAAGAAACTTTATAATACCCAGGCTACCACTTAAAGGGAGGAAAGAAGACCAATACCCTGATTATATCTTCATTACATAATTTTGTTGGCTTCTGTAAAAGAAGATCAGTTCAAGTCTCTGATCCCAGCTTTGGAAACCAATTCATTAGTGACTTAACTTTAAAAATATCCATAAAAATTACTGACTTCAAAACACTATTGAGGTCATCATTCATTCTGGCTGGTTTCTTCAAGAGTCCCATGTGGAAATAAGAATATCAATGCAATATCAACCAGTGACTGATACTCTTCTGAAATGCAATAAATCTGCCAAACTTCCTTGAATGTATAGCACTTCTTCTAAGGTTTTCTTTGATAACATTTTAAATAGACACTCATCTATTTCATCCTTTATTATGATTACACCAGATATCTCTGCCATTTCCCTATCTGCAATATTTTTAAAGTGTTGGATATGACAGTAAATTGTTTACTCTGTAATGATTTTGTAACTTTTGAAGTGCCCAGCTATTAAAAAAAATAATAATAATAAAAAAAATAAGGTCAGATAACTAGTAATATTAACTAGTGAACTAGTGGCCAATAAGTTCAAAGGCATTTGCATTATTTCTACTGCTGAGTGGTCTCAGGGTCTCAGTCATCAGTTGACATTTCACAGTAGAAATGGTTTTACAAATGTTTCATCTTATAAAGAGTCAGACCACATTTTGAATCTGTCTGACTGTTCATATTTTATTTTATATTTTATTTTATTTTTATTCTCTATTTTTTTTTTTTTTTTGGTATCTAATTTCATTTACACTTTGATACAAAGCTAGCAGATTTGAAAAACTGATAAATGCAATCCATGATTTCAAGAGTTTCAGTACTCCAGAAATGGAAGAAGAAATATATTTGTCAGTCATAAAGCTGAGAAATCCCAAATCCATTTATCTGGGGAAATGATGACTCTTTGTCTAACAAGGAATGGCGCATCTTTTGAGAAATGGATTTCCAACTTACAGTGCAGAAGGCTGATATTTTACAAGCAAAATCTAAAGCATGTACAAAAAAGTTCCTTCCTGTAATGTATATTTCTACCCCTGCCATCCGTGCCAGCTTGCCACTAAATGGAATAGAACTGATCTGATCTTTTTCGTTATCTTTCATATGTAACTTTGTGTATTGTTTTTGCTTTCCTTAACTTATTAGTTTACGTCTATATTTTTTAAAATAAATAAAGGTTCTGACAACCTTACCATTTAATATATTTTCTTTCTTCAGAAAACAGATTGTTTATAACACAATTAAGCTGTAACAGAATGCCAGGAACTAAATATTAATGAGAAGAGATACTCTTCATTACTGGGAGAAAAAATCTCCCTTTTTTATACAGGATTAAAATTGGAGGAATTTTCCCAAGTGACAACAGCTGAGGTACTTCCCGTTCTTTTCAATATGCACCAAAGTATTATTGTTCCAAATCACAATATTATCTCCTATATATCGCTTCTCATAAGAGAAAAAGGTTAGTAACATTTTCTCAGCCCAAGAATAGAAATACTTTGAAAATATTTCTCTGAAGCTCTTCTGATATTTCCAAAATATTTCATGTCAAACAAAAACTGAAAGATAATTCATAGAACTGCCAGAATAGGCATTTTTAAAAATAAATCTGGAATTTAGAGATGCACATTCCAATGGTGCTTATTTCTGAAAGGCTTTGAACCCATATTAACCAATTCCCCACAGTGTGCTATAATCATATGTGGTATTCTCAATATCTCCTTCTGAATTTATTTCATATTCAATTCTATTAAATATTCACTAGATCAAGTACTGCAACATAAATATGCCCTTTGGGTGTACTGTTGGCCAGGATAGAGAGTCATTCTTTCTCTTACTGACTTTCTGCCTATCTATCTTGTATTTTGGCTAAGAACACTAACCCCTAGGCATAAATGAAGATATTTCTGCATTCTCCATTTTGCGAATCTAGATTTTTATTTTTTTTTCCAAATGTCTACTTCAGGAATGTCAATATAATTCAAAAAAATCTAACCAAATCATTTTCAGCAATTCCAAACAACTTTATTATTATTACTATTTATTCAGTGAGTTTAAATTCAGGAACCTCTGAAATGACATTATTTATTAAGTACTAGATTAATCTAAGCTATCATTTATCTCTTTATTTATTTATTTATTTATTTATTTATTTTTCACATTTGTACATATGAATCAGCTGTTAGTGTTTTTTTGGTTACACATTTAAAAAAAGCTAGAAATTAAACTGAATGGCTCTAAATACCAAAAGAAGTTGGAAAAAGGAACAATCTGAAGTATTTTACAGGCAAAATGGCTAACAGAGGAAATTATGTAATGACATCCTAAAAGGAGATTAAGCTTTTATAGACCAAATCCTTAGATAAATAAATGCCTTCATTCCATCACAAGCAACAAATAAATGCAGCCCATTTTTAACACACTGTTTACTGTCAGTTTATGGCAGAATAAATGCTGTTCTGCGAAGAAGAAATACCTCAGTGTGTAATAATATATATTCATCTGGGGGCACAGGGTCTTAATTGTTTATTTTTGAAACAAATTGAAGATATTAGTTTATCTTTAGATACATGACAATGGAGTGTAAAACAATTGAGAAATCCTTAGTTTTGCAATTGGTAACTATAATTCAAAAGAACACAGCACTAAAATGGTTTTATCAGACAGTCAAACAATTTATTTGGAAAGAGCTAGTACTGGCATATGCCGATGTAAGTCTGGGGGTGCCAGCCCCATACAAAGAAACACAAGAAGTTTCCTATGATTTTTTAGTGCTATTACCAATTATAAGCACAATAGAATGAGGCTAAAACATTAGCATGAACAAATAATTTATCTTCCTTTAAGAGAGATGATACCCCCTCTGTTGTGATGGAGACACAAGTAGAATAGCTTGGGAAAGCATACACATTTGTTGGTAGGACAAACAGCGTCTATCAGAGGCATTGAAATAATGTAAATTTGTGTCAAAATAAAGAATAAGAATTTTGAAAGGCTCCTATTTACTACATGCAACATCATCATAGTTACTAATGTCAGCAGAAAGAGAGCCCAAACTGCTGTTGTAAAGCTGCCTTTAGGCTGCTGTAGAGACTCCATTAGTCAGAAAATATTCCTGCAGAGATTCCTGGAAACCAAGCCACAGCTCCCAGAGAATGGGCAAAATGTGTCATAACTCTGAAAGGTCCTTTCTGAATCATATGAATTCCATGGAAGTGTGAGACAAAACATGTGCTGCCTACAGAACTAAGGTTATGATAAAAAGTAACAGTCAGCTCCAGAGTGGATGGTGACATTACTCTAAACAGCTTCAGACAATTTTATGTGATGAGTAATAAGCCATGGCTGCACACAGGCATGCACAGCACAGACACCAGGAGTGTTGTTTAGCGAAGGTTTTTATTTAACAGCAGCTCTGTTTTTCATCAAATATTAAACAGACCCCTTATGAGAAAGGGCTACTCACTTCATGATCTGTCCCTTGCCCCCAACAAAGCCACAGAAAAGCTTGATGGGTGGTTTCTACTATCAGGTTTATGTATGAATACCATAGATACATCACAGAAGCAATCTGAGGATTTGAATGCTCATAAAGGGACTTAGCTGTGAAAAGGTGAATGTCAAGACAGCCAGTTTCACAGTGGTCTCCACTAGGTTGAATTCACACCCGAGGGGAAAGAAAAGAAAGAAAAAAAAAAAGCTGATTTAGAGAATCATATTGTTGTGAAAAGGAAAAGCACATTAAAATGGAAAGGACATGTATGGCTTACTACAGGCTTGCTAATTTACAGAACTTACTGAAGTTAAAATGCTTGTGGAAAAGAAGAGTAAAAGGAATATGGGTCTTCTTGTGGGTTTTCACTCTTGATTTAATCTCAGTTTGTTGGAAGAAATATGAACTGAAAGTATACGATTTGAATCGTTGTTTCCTACCCCAGACTCTTGCATCTTTGGAACAATAACAGTAACTGAATATGATGCAATATGAGAAAACAAATCTTATTAGTTGTGTTTTGCTTTTTCAAATTAGAGTGCAGTACAGTTCTACCTTACATTTTCTTTCATTTCTAACTTGTCATATTTAGGGTAAACAGTAGCTTAGCTCTGGCTCAAGCTATTGCAATGGACATTTGAAATGGGGATTTACTAATTTATTACATCTCTGGGATAAAGAAAACCTCCAAGGAACCACCAGGTCAGCCCAGCAATTTAGTTGAACAAAGGGAATTTAGTAAGGCTGACTTAGTAAGGTCTGATGCCACAGGCCTTGATCACGGAAAGCCTGGGCTAGCAGAGTAGCTTGCTTTGATCCTGAGCTGTGTGGAGGGAGGGAAGTATTTTTTATTTTATTTATTTATTTATTTAAAGAAAAGTAGGAAACATTCAAAAGCTATAATGAAATTGGCTAATTAATGCATATGGGTTGGTTTGCTGGAAACAATCTCAGGCAAGTGTAAATTTAAGAGTCATGTAATTATTTGAATATACCAATTTAAGGTATCTGATTAACAGACAGCTTATAGATGATTAACAACTAAGAAAAAATGATCCAGCTATTAAGTTATGTGTTCACAGAAGCTAAATCCCTAAAGAGATTCTCTGTATTAGGAAGGGTAGGCTGGATTAACTGAAGATGTCCTGAATTCTCAGATTGGTTTAGTCCCTCCAGGTATGGACTTCTGAAGCATGTGCAAGGCATAATGGGGCAGACAATAGCATGCCTAATGAGGAAAAATGCAGTATGAAATCTGTGAAGGTCAGCATAAAATGGATGGTGCTCTGGCCTTTATTTCTAGGGAAACACAGCTCGTACCCACTGTCTAATCCCCTAAAACTTTCTGTACACTGTCTGTAAAACCATGTTCAAGGTCAGACGCATTGGCTACCTTGTTCACACTCAGAAGTCAGCTAGTGGCCAGCCCCACAGCCTGAAAACAGGCACATTCACAGTAAGAAAAATGTCTATCAGTACCCTGTGCTTTACCATATGCAAGGGTGCAACCACCTTTAGTGTGAGTTCCAGTGTTGTTCCTCTGACATAACTACTGCCAAGAAGCACAACCATCTTGTAGTGAAATCACATCTTACATCAGCGGCATCCTGGTTATCCATACATGGTTTCAAGTGTCAGTTTCCACCGGGGCAAAAGGTATGTTTAAGTAGAAAAGACAGGGGTATTTTATAGGTTTCCAGAGGAACAAAGTAGATGTACAGAGCTGAGTCTTCAGAGAGCTTTATGCTACAAGTTATTTTAATTGTTAAGTATGTGAAAGACCTAATTAATAAGTATGCATATATTTTGAATTACCTTATTCGCTGTGAATATGAAGACATGAATTAACCTTTGTATCGTATCTGTGTAATATGCACCTGTATAATTGCTTTTCTTTTTAGTACTAGTAGTAAAGTCACAACAGTATAGACAAGTGCATATGGTTTCAGGCTGAACTCTAAAGTCCTCCGTGAAAAATTACTATATAAGATATTATTTGCTAATGGCATTCCAGTTGGCTCAAATATATTCCTCATATTCCTAGAACTGCTGTCCTCAGAACTTTGAAATGCACATTTAAAAGATGTTGAATTATATGGTTTATTCTACCTTAAGAGTAGTTTCTTCCTTTTTTTGTTAGCTTATTTGTTCTTTTATTTTTCTTCTTTTTTTTTTTTTTTTTTTCCTTCTTTGGTTTGTGTTTTTTTTTTGTTTGTATGCATTTTTTAGTATTCTTTTCCCAGTTTCCTGAAAATACAAAGCTTATGTGAATTTGTCATATCTCTGCTTGTCAATTCTGTTTGACCCAATGACTTTGAAATTCACCAGTTAATTTCAAGAATATTGAAGAGCAGAGTATATTTAACCACAAGGATACTAAGATTTATTTATTTATTTGAAAATTGTTGGTTTAATAGAGATACTACTGTTGTCCTTACTGACAGAAATAGGGAGATAATTCAGCCCTTATTCATTCTCTTAGTCTGTCCAAGAGATGAGAGCTGCCAGCTACCCAAACATAGCTACTAAATATAGGGGTAGTTCTGAATTACTCACAGTCTAGCTACCAGTTAGACAGCTGCAGGTCAAAAAGACATATGTAGAGGATGTGGAAGCAATTGACAGACTTCCTCCAGACATGCAGATATTTGGCTTTTTAGACAGTGATTTTAAGCAACCAGTTAGGATAATGAATTTCTGATGAAGTCAAGGAACTCAATTCATTTCACATGTGACTTTAGCAGAAATGTTTTGGTCCCTAATGGTATTGACCAGATTTGCACTTTCAGAGAATAATGACTTCATTTACCATGCATTTAGATTCCCATCAATTTTAAAATTTATCTGGAAGCATATAGAAAACAAAACAAAAATGAAGGGAGCATCAAAAAGTCTCAGGTGTTGGAAGAACATTAGGTAATTACCTTTAAGATTTGTCATAGTTTTATTAGGATTTGCATGAACTGTGGATTTAATCAGCAAGCAACATCAGTGGGCCATTCGCACAGGTTTTGTGTCTTGCTAGCAGTTTTG
Organism: Nettapus auritus; assembly: GCA_011076525.1. Classification (NCBI taxonomy): domain Eukaryota; kingdom Metazoa; phylum Chordata; class Aves; order Anseriformes; family Anatidae; genus Nettapus; species Nettapus auritus. The sequence continues at coordinate 145,107,191 of CM021766.1, forward strand.
CATGCAATCGCACATATAATGAGGCAACACAAACAGAAGTCTTTTGAATCTTTCATGTGTTATCATTAAACTGATGTCACTTGAAATTTAGTTCCACACATCTGTGGAGAAACTGTATTCATATCATTTTATGAACAATGCACTCCCTTAAAACAAGACATGCAGACTGATGCCACATTATCAACCAATCTTGCATCTGTTTCCTTGGAAATGAAAGTGCAAGAGAAAAAAAGTCAGGTCTTGTACACTGCTTTTTATTATTCCCCAGCTTTTCAAAAGCTCTGTTTCTTAAGCCATCATTACATTTCAGAGACAAGCTCAGGTGTAAAGCATCTTAGTCTTCCTACATAAAATTTATCAATTTCACTGCAAACACATTTGTGAACCAAGCAAAACTCATCAGAGTGACTTAAGACTTTGTTTCCCATTGTACTTTCTTCAATTAGGTGAAGAGAAATGGATATTTTTAAAATTATTTATTTCTTTCTCTCTTTCTTTCTTTTTCTTTCTCTTTCTTTCTTTCTTTCTTTCATTCTTTCTTTCTTTCTTTCTTTCTTTCTTTCTTT
>CM021766.1:145107766-145118600 GCA_011076525.1 Nettapus auritus
TTTCTTTCTTTCTTTCTTTCTTTCTTTCTTTCTTTCTTTCTTTCTTTTTAAATAAGCAGTAGTGTTAAACATCATCTTTATGCCACAGCTAAGACCAGAAACCCATTGTAGAGCCCAGTATCCCCCTTGTACAAGGTAATGAATGAACAAATAGGAAGGAATAGTCTTTGTCCAAAAAACCTTGCATCATTTTGACAGGACTGAAAATAAACATTGGGAAAAATAAATCTCCCCTTTCTTTCCCCCTGTTGATTCCCTGTGGAATGGAAGCTTAAGGGCTAAGGCAACAAAGCTGACAACAAATGGGCAGCTATCATTGACACTACATTTTCAGAAAATATCACCTGTGTCAACAAGGGTCATACTCTTAGTGTCATGGTTGATTTTGTTAGAGATTTCTTATGGGGTCACCTTTAACAACTGGGTCTGGAAACAAAGGTCATTTATGCATCATGCAGTATGTCTGTCTTTAGCACCATTAATATGTATGTGTTAAGCTGGTGATCTGTCTAAATCAATGTGCTTTCCAAACACGCGATCTACCCAGGCCACAGTCCTGAAATTATTTATTTGTGGTTATGGTTGCATGTATATTTGGCAAAGAGCATGAAAATCTGATTCCCTACATAAAAATAGTGTTTTGTGGGAGATTCATCTCCCAGACGTTCACAGGCTCACAACTTCAAATCTACTCTGAGACAGCATTCAGAGTTCCTAATGTATCTAACAGATAATAGAGGAATGAAGCTTCATCTGATCAGTGGGCACTTAAATTAATATAGGTTGAATCACATCATAAACTCTATTGACAATACTGACTAGGCTTCCATGGACTACTAGGTGAAAAAAGGTCTATGAACCTAAGTGTAGACAGCTACACTGCAGACACATACATTTAGTCAGAAAGTTCTTAGTCTTTATGCCTTAAGTTGTATTAATAGATGATGATTTATGCATTCAATTAAAGATTACATGTAGTAACGCTATTTTCATTACTACTTATCATTTGCAAATACCTGAAATATCAACCACATACTGTTGTGAAGAAACTGCTGTTTGCTAGAGTCTGTTATCACAGAATCATAGAATGGTTTGGATTGGGAGGGACCTTAAAGGTCATCTAATTCCAACCCCCCTGCCATGGGCAGGGACACCTCCCACCAGAACAGGTTGCCCAAAGCCCCATCCAGCCTGGCCTCAGGCACTGCCAGAGATGGGGCTTCAATAGATTCTCTGGTAAACTTGTGCCAGTACCTCAGCACCCTCAGGGTAAACAATTTCTTCCTTATATCTAATCTAAACCTACCCTATTTTAGTTTAAAGCCAATACCCCTTGTCCTATCACTGCACTCCCTGACAGAGTCCCTCCTCAGATTTTCTCTAGCCCCCTTTAGGCACTGGAAGGCCACTGTAAGGTGTCCCTGGAGCCTTCTCTTCTCCAGGCTGAACATCCCCAACTCCCTCAGCCTGTCTTCACAGGAGAGGTGCTTGTCTTTTGGTTATCTTCATGGCCCTCCTCTGCACTTGTTCTAATAAATCCATGTCCTTCTTATGCTGGGGGCCCCAAAGCTGAATATTGCAGCTAATGTGGGGTCTCACAAGAGCAGAGCAGAGCAGAGGGGGAAAATCACCTTCCTCGACCTGCTGGCCACATTTGTTTTGATGCAGCCCAGGATATATTTGGCTTTCTGGGCTGCAAGTGTACATTGCCAGATCATGTTGAGCTTCTCATCCACCAACACCTCGAGGCCCTTCTCCTCAGGGCTGCTCTCCGCCCAGTCTCTGTATTTGTTTAGGATTATCCTGGCTCAGATGCAGAACGTTGCATTTGGGTCCTTGGATTATCAGTCCCTGGGTTATCAACTCTTCAACTAAATACTGAATGACTGAATGACTTTGTCAAAGTTCAAGATATCATTGTTTCCACAAGAATCCTTCACTAGGAAGTGGAGATAAAAAGTAAAATCCTTGCACAGATATTACTAGCTATCACCATATTTTTAAACATAGGCTGGGATTAGCTAATTATTACTACTTTTCTACTGGCCAATATTTAAGTTAAGAACTAGCAGGGACTTTGGTTAAGTGTTCTTTTTTATCATGTGAGTAGTTGCTTAACAGCTGATGAAGGAGTAAGTGTGTATTTGCTAGATTAAAATATTGCCAGAAATAAGTGTGCAGATATATGACAGAAAATCTCCAAACACCTATGATAACTGACGCAGTCCCCTCAGTCCCCCACGGTCCTCCAGAGGCACAGCTTGCTCTAGAGAACTGCTAAATGCTTTAGCATCATTGCTTTCCATTTAGGAAATGCCTTGGAAGCAGAATTATCATTAACACGAAATTGCTTTGGCCAGCACTTAAACTCAATAGAACAATATTTAAAACATTAACTACAGACTTCCAGCTGAGCTCTTCAGCTCTTCTTCTCTGTCACATTACACAATGCCACTGCTTTATGCTGACTATCTGCCCTTTCTTCCTCTTTCTTAGGCTTATCTCAATAAGGCCTGTCTCAGAGTCACTGAAAGGAAGAAAGAGAAGTTGAATATATCTGACAGCCATTTCTATCAGATAAACTAAAGTTCAAATGAGTGGAACTCTTTTGCCTTTCAAAGGCCTTCAGTCCCCTGACGTTTTCTCATGCAATATAGCCCTTTCTGAAAACCAGGGATTGCTGTCACTTTCTTTTTGCAGTGATTTGGGACTGATCCACCTTTGATTTTCCAACTTTGCTGAAGGATAAACATTTCTGCTGTGGGCAAGGGGAGTACAGCATCACTAAAAGGAAAGTATAATGTTATTGACTTCTTTTCTAACCACCCATCGAAACAAGTTTTAAGGTTATTTAGAGATATCATCCTCCAGTCCTTTCTAGGGAAGGTTGTTCTCTGTTCTTAAAGTGCCAAATACGTAGCCACACAAAAGGATTTCTATTTGACAGGATTCACCTACATGATCTTTTCAGATTAAGGTGAATATATTGATTAGAGCTGGTTGGGGATAAAAATTATCCTTCAATAGAAACATTTTCCACCAGGCTATTCAGCCAACAAGAAAGCATACAGAACAAAGCAAAGTGGTATTTTCATCAATAATTGGCTTGGCTGTTGCAGACACGGATGGTCTTTGAACTGACCTCCAAGAGTTACAGTATGACCAAAACTAAGAGATGCATCCTGGATACATTCAAACTTCTCCCTTTCCCTGGAGAGGAAGTTTTCTATGCACATCTAAATTGAGCAGCAGGGTTTTTTAGCCCTACCTTCTCTATTTCTGTTGTTTAAGAAAGGATGGTCCAGAGTTTCTTGCTGTTAAATTCCATTAAAACAGTGCTCAGCCCCTGTTAAAGATGAACTGTACTTTTAATCTGATGCAATCACAGGAACAAAAGTTATAGTTTTATTAAATGACTTTGGCTACTAAAATGAATGGTTATAACCTTTATTAGTATGATTATAACCTATTAAAGTCACATTAACTTTTTAACATGCCAGGGTTTGCCACTGTAATGTCTGATAAATTAAGCTGAAGGCTCATTCACTGCCTTTTATGCTACATCAATAGATTTTTACAAAACAATTTATATCTGTTCTGTAATTAGTGAACTCCATAATGGAGGCATTATCAATATTGCCAATGGAAAAGGACACACTCCTACTCTCTCTTATTTTACTAGCTTCCCTACCTGTCCTAAAAGATCCAGCCTTACTTTTGTCTTCTTATTTGTAGCTCCAGGGCTGGGGTATCAATCTGGGATATGATGAAGGCTGCTCAGCAACCAGTGTAAGTATCTTTTGCTGGATAAAGAGGAAAACCTTTCATCAGCTGAATGCTTAAGTCCTCATACAAAAGAAGTTGTTAACTGGAAAGCTCTTTGTTTACTGCTTTGTCTAGTGATAATGCTGTATTCAAGATGAAAACTTCTGCACATAAGCGGAGAGACCTCTTTGAAAAAACTCTGTTAGAAAGAGGTATTTAGCTCTAGCTACAGTAGAGTCTCATCCCCAATAAACTGGTACAGGAGGCACCTTAATAACCTGCAAATTACCACAAAGACTCTCTCTTTCTTCCATGGGCAGAACCACAACATGTCATTGATTTTTCATTGGATTTAGGACTGGACTTTCTAACAGAGGGACCCTCAAGGCCATCTTTTAGCCAGGTATTTATCTGGTCCTACTAGGAGAGACCTTACCATTTTATAAGTATTATTGTTACTTTTAATTTTAAAAATGAATAAGAAAATGTTTTTGAACACTTGAAAATGGTCTGAACCAAACTGTTCAGAAGCTTGTGTATAAATACCATATCTAGTTGAATCATGGCCATCAGTAGAAATACTCATTTATCTTTCATAAGACATTTTTAATTATAAATTGCCCGTGTGATAAGTAAAACAGTTTTTATGAAATGATCATTTAAAATGAATTCCACCTATTTTTTTACATTAAGAACAAATTTTAAATCCCTGATTATTTTTTTTAATTAAAAGTTCTGCTTTTTAGTCTTTTTTTTTTTTTTTGATTCAAATAAGCTTTGTTAGTAGAAAAGTTAAACTTGAAAGGAAACTCTGCAAGATGGTAAATATGCAATAAAATGCCTCATTCCAATGCTTCTGTTTCAGATTTTAGAATGCAAAATATTTTTGCCTCAGTATGTGTAGGACTTTTTTATTCATTTTTTAGCCAAACATTTTGCACAGGTCACAAAGCTATTTACACAACCCCTCTATACGCCTTCAAGAGGCTGAAAATATTTGTATCTCCCTTTTACAAGAATGGATGTCGGTGGATGCAATATTAATTTCTTCTGAAAGTTAGAAATGCTGATCAACTTGCAATATAACACATCGTCAGAAAACTCTATGATTTTTAGACATCCATATTTTTACGAAATAGCAGGCATTTTTAAAAATCTATCCATTACCTATTCATACTTTTTTCCTGAAAGATGCTAGCAGAGAATGGATTTATTTTTAACAAAGTTTAGTTTAACAGTGCCAGGTAATCTTAGTCTGAGAAATGAATTTGTCTCTACTACTGGCAGATGGAGGATAAATTATTTAGAAATTTTACTGAAAATTGTTACTATTCATAAACAACAAATACAACTTTAAGGCCAGCAGTGCCCCATTTGATTAAATGAATAAACATTAAATTTACTTATTTTTCTTTGAAATCCAATACATATCTTCAATAAGAACAGTAACTGCATTAATTATTTTGGATCTTGTCTTCTAATTTTTAAACTGAAGTAAAATACGAGGATTGAAACCAAAATAAAATCTCTGATCTATGGTTACGTTCAGATTTATCTACAGCAACTGAAGAGGTCACCTTCCAAGGCACCTGCCAAGCCATTCCAACTGTGCTTGCCATCCCAGAACAGTAAATAAATAGAGACAAGGTGTAGGGATTAAAGTTGAAAATGGGGAAAATAAATAAATAAAGGCTTTCACAGTTTTGACTTTTTATTTTATTTTATTTTATTTTTTTTGGTTCTTCTTCGTAATGAAAAACTCAAATCACATTTAAAAAAAAAAAAAAAAAAAAGCCAACAGATTTAGCTACTTAGAAATATGCAGAATGTTCATTCTGGCAAATTGCACCATTTTTCTGCTGTTCAGCTATGTTAGCTGCTGTTAGATTTCATTGTCCCACACTGGCGTCTGCTACAGAATTACAGAAATATGTTAAATATACAGAAAGAACTAATTACCATTTCATTTTTTTTGCATGGCTTTTTTATTGATCTTTCTTGTTTTTAATAGGATAGCATCAGGAATATTTTCTGATTCTACTGAGTGGGTTTCAATACTGCTAAGCAATCAGATAAGGGGTTCATGGGGAAAGGGACCAATCCTACTTCTGTGCATTTATTGGAAGCCAGTTACAAAGTTGTTGGCCTGGTTCAGAATGCCCAGTAGCGTCTTCTTCTGAGTAACACCTTTTAAAAATATGCAAAAGAGAGGAATAAAATAAACACCAGTGCTAATATGCATAACAACATTATTATGAACAGAATAACTAATTTAAAACATCTATATCTATGTCTGATAATTGTTGCACCTTGACAACAGCTTTGATTCCCATCATATTTTCTTCCACATTACTTCAGTTCATGAACATCACATGCTTTGCCAGCTAACGTCAGTTTCTGCAGCAGGAAAGAGGAGCCTCGTGACACACACTTCCAGGCAGAAGACTTGTGCCATCGCATTGCTTAAAACATGTGATGGGTGCATAGATCAGGTTGTCATATCTCATGGCATCCACTCCAGTTCTGCCATGCTCCATCCCAGTAAGCCTGCTCCAGCAGAAAGTGATTATGGGTCCCACTGCTTTCTATTCTATTATTATGTCATAATCTTTTGCAAAGGAACCTTCTCTACGACAAGCAGGAAACTTGCTTTCATAAGAGAGGGATTAAAGGAAGAACATATGACTTATGCTTCTAAGAGCAACAGAAAATCCAAATCAAAGGTCTGAAGAAACTTTTTACTTCACATATCTTGAGCCTTAGTAATAAGATCAGAAATTGCAGTAAACTGCTGCACCAACTGAGGAAACAGCATTTTTTAATGTAAAATCTGTGTGCATATTCTGATTTCAAATATCAACCTTTTTTAGATGTTCAGGCCTTTTGTGGTTGTTGCTGTTTGTCTTTTAATTAAGTTAAGGCAGTTTCCCTCTCTTGGGACTCAAACTGGAATATAGGGATTTATTCCCAGCTATGGTTTTCATCATAATTATTATAATCATTATTCATGATGATTGGAAAATTAATCAATATGTAAGATTCATGTCATCTTAAATAACCGTATTTATTTTTAGTTCAATATAAAATGTTATACTGAAATTAAAAAATTATAATTCTAATTGTTTTCTTCTATTTTTTTTTTTTTTCCTTTTGAGATCCTACAACTCTCCTTCTCTAACATTTATTTCTGTTTGCTGCATTGAATATTAAAGAGGAGGTTATTATTTTCCATTCCTAAAGCATACATCAGGCTGGTTCAGAGACAAATTCCTGATGAGGAATAGGTTGCATAACGTACATGGCCATACAGAGCAAACTGGACTGTAGCTGAACATAGCATGAGAGAGTAAAGAGATCAAGACCAGAAACAGTAGATGTTTAGCAGAGACATAGTGAAATTAGTATGGGAGAAAGCAGCCTAGTGCAATAGCATGGGCTTTCCTGATAACACATTAGAGGGTTGTTATACTAATCTTTCTCTCATTAGTTCATTCTCTGTGGTTTGACACAACTTCAAGCCTCATGAGTTAAACAGGCTAAAGCGACGGTGGAGTCCTGCCATGTACAGTTATTTCCCTCTGCATGGAGCAATTAAAAAACACTAATGAGCATCCCATGAGGATATCCTAAAGAGCTTCACTGCTGAGTATCTTATGTACAGCAGCAAAGAACAGTGGGAAGTAAAGCTTGGAAATGTTTATAAACTTGACACTCCTTGCCTCCAGTTTAACCTATAACTGCAGTGCAGTAAGCACTGCCAGCTTCTGATTTCCATGCAGAAGACCCTTAATTCATATTAAAAATATAATAATAATAATAATAATAGTAATAATAATATATAAATTGAACAGACTATTAAGCCTCATCCTACTTGTGGTGGCAACAATAAAGCAAATGGAATTGCAGACAAGGATTTAGACTGTAATCATTTTTAGTAAAAATTAAGACCAGAACCCAAGCCTTATAAACTGAGAGGTATGAAAAAAATGAATTTGATGGACAGTCAGATGAAGACAGGGCAGAGTGAGACTGGTAGGCAATGGAAGAAAAGAGGAAGGAACAATGGAGATTAATTACAGGGCTTGACAAACTTCTAGTTTGAGTCCTAAGTGAAAGATCACTCAGGGGTGATCCGGTTTCTTATTGCTCTCTGTAGTAAAAACTTAGCATCCAAACCAAGACATGAAAACTATCTTCATAAAATAAGAATACCTATTTCCTTCATGTGATTCCATCACCATGATCAGAATAACTAGCAATTGAAATAACAATAAAGCTTTTTCTTCGTTTATATATATGTCTAAGGTGCCATTACCCATTTTTTTTCTTCCAACCAGTGGACTTCCAGACTTATGCGTATTTGCATTTTTGCAAAGCAGATTACTTTAAGGTACTATATATGCATAGATAATAAAGATGATTTACATCTCTGTGAATAAATCTAATTATTTACGTTGAATAGCACTCAGCATAAAACACTAAAGCTTCATTAGCACAGATACAATGTTTATTGTAACATAATTTTTAGATGGATTTTACTTACCTGTCTTTTTTAAAAAGATAACATTGCTTTGGCTAAGGAATATATGAAATTATAAGAAATAGCTTTTTTTGCACTATAAAGAGCTACAAAATCTAATTAATTCTTTGTAAGCACCTAGGAAATAACAAGGAGTAACAGCTAGTCAAGCTTTGCCATCAACAAAATGTGACAAACCATTTTTTCCCCTCCTGTAAAACGGTTTGTGGACGAAGCAGAAGCTGTAAAGATCACATTTTGACTTTGGAAAAGCTTTTGACACAGTCTTGGAGGTTATTTTCCTGAATAAACATGAGAAGTCTGGATTGGAGTAAACTACCAGTAGGTGCAAAGAAAATTAGAAAGCTGTACTCAGGAATTAGATATCAGTCATTCATAGTGAAAACAGGGGGGGTGCTGGACATCATCAAACGGGGATCTGCCTTAATTTTGGAACTACTCAATAGTTTTGTTAATGACCCAGACAATGGAATGGAAAGTGCACTTATTAAATCTACAGGTGACAACAACCTTCAAGAAGCTCAAGAACAAGACTGGATTTCAAAATGATGTTGACACACAAGAGAGATGGTTGGAAAAAATATGATGATATTCATTAGGGACTCATGCAAAGTATAACACTTCAGAGGTGTTGTGGTTTAACCTGGCTGGAAGCTAAACACCACACAGCCATTTACTCACCCTCTCCACTCCCACTCTGGGATGGGGGAGAGAAACGGAAAAGTGAAACGAGAGTTGAGATAGAGACAGTTTATTAAGATAGGAAACAGTAATAATAATAATAATGTGTATGAAAGAAGTGATGCACAATGCAATTGCTCACCACCCGCTGCCCAGCCTATCCCCGAACAGCCGTCCTCCCCCAGCCCGGCTAGCCACCCCTATATATTGTTTAGCATGACGTCAGATGGTATGGAATACTCCTTTGGCCAGTTTGGGTCAGCTGTCCTGGGTCTGTCCCCTCCCAGCTCTTGCTGCACCCCCAGCCTGCCCGCTGGCAGGACAGAGCGAGGAGCTGAAAAGTCCTTGGCTTGATGTAAGCACTGCTCTGCAACAATTAAAACATCAGCATGTTTTCAGCACTCTTCTCATCCTAATCCAAAACATAGCACCCTACCAGCTACTAGGAGGAAAATTAACCCTGTCCTCACTGAAACCAGGACATATATCCACCCCTTATTCCATACCATTTATGTCATGCTCAGGTTACACTCTTTCCAATGCATTCTAATTAATCACCATTTTCATCTATGGTATATAGCAATCATGGCAGTGATGACACACAGTATTATACAATAATTAACATAATACGATTCAGCTCATGGGCTATTCTCACCCAGTATTAAATCCCCTTGGGGTACACATCGGACCTCCCCAGTCTTTTGCATTACCCACCAAGTGCCTCCAGGTCCCTGAGCAAAAGCAATCCCGCGAATGGGTTTGGCTTTTCCTGAGGCAGGAGTAGCCCAGACTGTCTTTCCCAGCATGTTTCTTACATGCATTACAGGAACTCTATCCTCTTCTACAGTATGTAACAGGTTTGATTGAGTAGGTCCAGCTCAGTTAGCAGATCCCCTAGTATTGACTAACCAGGTGGCCTTTGCCAAATGTGAGTCCCAGTTTTTGAATGTCCCAGCACCCATTGCTTTCAGTGTAGTCTTTAACAGTCTATTATATTGCTCAACTTTCCCGGAGGCTGGTGCATGATAGGGAATGTGATACAACCACTCAATACCATGTTCTTTGGCCCAAGTGTCTATAAGGTTGTTTCGGAAATGAGCCCCATTGTCTGACTCAATTCTTTCTGGGGTGCCATGTCACCATAGGACTTGTTTTTCAAGGCCCAGGACAGTGTTCATGGGGCACAAGATATGTTTCCAGCCATCCGGTGGTTGGTTCCACCATTGTAAGTACATGGCGCTTGCCGTTGGGGGTTTGAGGGAGTGTGACATAATCAGTCTGCCAGGCCTCTCCATATTTATATTTCAGCCATCGAATATTTCAGCCATCAAATATATTTCAGCCATACCAAAGAGGCTTTGACCATCTGGCTTGTTTGATTGCAGCGTATGTTTCACAATCATGAATAACCTGTGCTATAGTATCCATGGTCAGGTCCACCCCTCCATCACGAGCCCATCTGATTGTTGCATCTCTGCCTTGATGGCCTGAGGTGTCATGGGCCCATCGGGCTACAAATAATTCACCCTTATGTTTCCAGTCCAGGTCCACCTGAGCAACTTCGATCTTAGCAGCCTGATCCACCTGCTGGTTGTTTTGATGTTCTTCAGAAGCCCGATTCTTGGGCACATGAGCATCTATGTGGCATAACTTTACAACTAGGTTCTCTACCCAGGCAGCAATATCTTGCCATAATGCCACAGCCCAGATGGGTTTGCCTGTGCGCTGCCAGTTGTTCTTGTTCATGTTGATCATGACACATGATCAAACAAGCCAATATTAACAGGACACTGAACATGGCGACTAGCATGTAAGTGTGTTAGTTGTAAGAGTTTTAATCAATTCTAT
>CM021766.1:145119600-145137771 GCA_011076525.1 Nettapus auritus
AAGGGACCTTTAAAGATCATCTAGTTCCAAAGCCCCTGCAATGGGCTGGGACATCTTTCACTATGCGTTTTGTACTCACACTTTAGTTTGACCACAAGGTCCTTACTCGGCCATGCTTTTTCTCCTGCATTCCCTGCCTGATTGCTAGCACATGGGAATGGAGAGCTCTTGCTCCCTAAGAAAAATGCCTTTAAGGAGCTGCCGTCTACATACATGTCCAGGTCAGAGGCAGGCTCAAGAAACACAAAACAAGAAACGTTGACAACAAACTTAGCATCCTGGAAAGGGAGAAAGGGCCTGGAAAAGTGGAAAAGAGTCTGGGAGGGTAGCAATCAGCAACAGCCATTGGCTGTTCTTGGTGGTGGTGCACTACAGCCCCAGTAGCTCTAAATGTAATAAAATAACTCACTTTCTCTACAAAACGGAGATTCTCTCCAAGAGCCCGTGTCTTCCTGGAGTTCAGGATGGCCTTTGCTACTGTCCCCCTCAAGATCCTCCTAGAGATGTGGCTGATGTATGGGCTGGATGGGCAGATCGTGAGGAGGGTGGAAAACTAACTGGCCAAGCCCAGAGGATGATGATCAGTGGTGCAAAGCCTAGGTGGAGGCCAGGAGCCCCAAGGGTCAATACTGGGTGCAGTCTCCCAGTTAACAGCTCCAGAGATACAGATGGGTTCTGTCCCTTTATAGATTGATGGCATTATAGTACATTGTGCACTGGTGTCTACTAAAGCCTTATACTTCTGTGCATCTTATGCGCCAGACCATCGAATCCACGCAGTCCAATAAACTCGATTGTCCCTTTCCTCCCCCTGGCTGGAGGCAGGGCCCCTCTAGTCCTTGTCAGAATCTTCGTTTCTGTGTTTAAAGGGCTGCCTACTGGAAGTTTGAGCAGCAAACTTTTCAGATAACCCCTTTTTCCCAATTGTTTTCTTTTGCAACTCATGTACCCGTGCCTCTAGGGTCACGGTAGATTTTCCAACTCATTTCCTCATGTTCTCTCCGTGGTCACGTAGGTAAATCCACGGGGTGTGTACCCACCATATCGTCTGCCTTGCACAGATGAATGCTTACCCCTGATAGCTGAAACACTGGTTTGTCCAGGCGGGGAGGAAAATAAACTCACTTTAAGTTGGTTGACCAACTCTTCAGAAAGTTTCTCCAAAGTATTCTGCTTTAGTTGGTGGACACTGGTTTCTTCAGGTGGGGAGGAAAATAATCTCTCTTCGAGTTGATGGACGCTTTCAGAAAGTTTCTCCACAGCCAAGATGCAGGCCTGTAAGGAAGAGGAGAGACTTTCTTCGTACTGCCAGAGTTGTTTAGCCACTTCATCCACTGTGGGTTCCTCACATTCTTTCCAGGCCATTACTGCCAATGAGCATGCTCGATAAGCCAGACCCCAGCACGTTACAGTGAGTTGTGTCACTTTGGAACTGCCAGAGTCATGACACCCCTTTTTCAAGCATTCTACCAGTTTTTTAGGATTTTGCAGTTGTTCAGGGGTGAATTTCCAAGACATCGGAGGTGCCCACTGCTCTAGATGCCTGCCAATACCCTCCCACACTCCCTGCCACTCACCACTATCCCGCCTCAGGACTGATCTCTGGATGAGTTTCCTAAGTAGTTGTTTAACCTTAAACAAAACCTGAAGCATATTCAGAAGACATAACAAGAACACGCTGGTCTTAGTATCCCAAGGATATTCAACATCTTGGAGAACTATCGTAACTAGCTCGGAGGATAAGAGGGTGGTGAAGGAGAAAGGGGGAGTGAACAAGTAGGAAAAAATATCTTCCCTGTCCCCTCCACAGATTGGCTCCCTGACGAAAAAAGGCAAAAGGTGTAATTGTTAATCATCTCTGAGATATGGTTTCCAAAGTATAGAGAAAATGACAGTGCTGAGTACAAGTACCAGGTTAGAGTCATGACCAGACGTTTTATCATATCATAAGCTATTGTTAAACCGCACAGTACCATAACGATCTTAAACCAGGGCCTGGAAAGGATAAACAGCACAAGAGGAATCACATACAGGGAGTAATGTGCTATAAAACACAATTTGGAATACAGGCACAGCAGACTTGATATTAAAGCAACCAACATTGTGACTAGTAACTATTAAGCAGGTCTAATACTTATACCATTTTTAGCTTAACACACTCTGATCAGATCTGTCATTATCTCAACCCTTCGAGCCCCACATTGGGCACCAAAAGGACTGTTGTGGTTTAACCTGGCTGGCAGCTTGTACTGGGTCTGGCTGGGATGTTCCCTGAAGCAGCCCATACAGTGCCATACTCTGCACTTGGAGCTAGAACAGCAGCGTTATCACACTGGTGTTGTGTCTGCTGCTGAGAAGTGCTGGCACGGTATCAGGACTTTCTCTAACCCTCCTGGGGGTGGGCAAAAAGTGAGAAAGAAACATCAATAGGGCAGCTGACCTAAACCAACCAAAGAGATATTCCATACCATATAATGTCACACTCAGCAATAAAAGGTGGAAGAAGGAGAAAGAGGGGAGGGGTGGGCTTTCGTTGTGAAAACTTCTGTCCTCCTCGTGAACACTGGCTACGTGCGTTGAGGCCCTGCTTCAAGGACGTGGTCAGGCATCGCTCATTTGCGGGAAGTAGAGAATAATTTCTTTCTACTGCACTCCCACATAGCCTTTACTTGTTTTGTTTTGCTGCTCCCTTTCCCCCTCCCTTTCCCCTTTCCCTTTTTCCCTTTAGTTGAATTGTTAATTAATAATATTTCCTTAATATGTATATATATATATATTCCCTTTAATTAAATTATCCTTATCTCAACCCGTAAGTTGTTCTTTCCTTTACTTCTTCCCCTCCTCATCTGAGGAGAGGGAGTGAGAGAGCTGTTGTGGTGGTCAGCTGCCTAGCACGGTAAAACCACCACACAGCTAAACACCACACAGCCATTTACTCACCCTCTCCACTCCCTTTCTGGGATAGGGGAGAGAAACAGGAAAGTGAAGCCCGAGAGCTGAGATAAGGACAGTTTATTAAGATAGGAAACAATAATAATAACAATAATAATAGTGTGTATGAAACAAGTGATGCACAATGCAATTGCTCATCACCCGCTGACCGATGCCATGTCTATCCCTGAGCAGACGCCCCCTCCAGCCTTGGCTAGCCACCCCTATATATTGTTTAGCATGACGTCAGATGGTATGGAATACTCCTTTGGCCAGTTTGGGTCAGCTGTCCTGGGTCTGTCCCCTACCAGCTCTTGCTGCACCCCCAGCCTGCCCACTGGCAGGACAGAGCAAGGAGCTGAAAAGTCCTTGGCTTGGTGTAAGCACTGCTCTGCAACAATTAAAACATCAGCATGTTATCAGCACTCTTCTCATCCTAATCCAAAACATAGCACTCTACCAGCTACTAGGAGGAAAATTAACCCTGTCCTCACTGAAACCAGGATAACAGGCATAATCAGCTGTAAAAAAACTCAGTATGGAGACAAGCTGCTTCAGTAGCCATTATACAGAAAAGGATTTAGATGTTATAGTGGGTCACAAACGAACACTGTCAACACTGTCATCCTCTTCCAACCCCTTCCACCATCCTAAATATAAAAACAGTAGTATAACCTTCAAAATCATATGCTATTATCCTTCCAATTTATTCAGCACTGGGAGCTCTCTTGTAGAACAACATATCCAAGAGAGATATGGACCAAAGCCAGAGGACAGAACTGAGAGTGATCACATACCTGATACCATGATATTTTAGGAAAGACTAAAGAAAGAAAAGAAAGAAAGAAAGAAAGAAAGAAAGAAAGAAAGAAAGAAAGAAAGAAAGAAAGAAAGAAAGAAAGAAAGAAAAAGAAAAAAGTAACTGTTCAACTAAGGAAAAGATTGGGAGCATTCCTGGCAACAGTTTTCAGCTCCTGAAAACAAGAAATAAATGTTCACAGAGGGCATCATAAGAACTACCAACCTAAATTCTAGAAGGAAAAAAATGACATTAGACTTCAGGACAAAAATTATAGAAGTGGAGGAACAGGTGTTACAGAGTCAAAGAAATATAGATTTGAAAGTATATGTGGAGGTCATTTAGTCTAACTTCCTGTCTAGTACTGGGCTGTTTCTACTACTAACTTTTCTGGAGGAGGTGTGAAGTCTACATTAAATACAGAGCTTTAGAGGACAAAGAAACTGGAAAGATGTGAGTGCTGCACTTAGCCAAGGAATAGATATCTCTGCATTTTAGTTAGCTAAAGCAGTGAAATAAACTGGAAGTTTAACAGTGAAACATTTAGGGACCTATATGAGAATGAGGCCAATGAAAGGCACCATAATTCCAGTTAATTGGAAATATTCCCAAAACTTCTTGAATAAGAACAGTTGAAGTTGAGAAGTGCTTCTGGAAATCATGTAGTCCAACCCATAGCCAAAGGCAGGCTCATCTATGACAGGTTGCTCAGGTCTGCATCCCAGGAGGTTTTGAATATCTCCAAGGACTGAAACCTTGCAACCTCCCTGTGCAACTTGTGTCAGTATTTCACTTCCCTCACATAAATCTGCATCCTCCCTTGGGATTTCAGTTAAGTCCTCTGATATACCGGGGATAGTTGTTCCAGTGGGTGCTAGGGACCATGCCCCATTGTAGACCACCATCATTGCTGAGCTCACAAAGAGTGATACTTTGTAGCCCCTGTCTCTGTCCCCTCTGCATCAACTGCTAAATCTGGGAGCTGTTGTCTAAAGCTAGAAGCTACTCAGGGTTCTCCGTAGCACTTGCCAAAAGAGTGTTTGGCTCTCCCTAAAGAAGCAGCAGCTGGGGAGGGAAGAAAAAAAATAAAAATCTCAGTGCATCCTCTGATGTGGAATAGCTGACATAGTTCATCAGAAATCTTCTAGAGCCTGCTGGAAGTCAGTTTCCTGGACTTATACTTTCCCAGCTGTAGCTAGCACTCTGGACTTCTAAGAGTTCCCAGGAGTCCCCTGACAGAACCCAGAAGTTCCTGGGAAATCTCAAAGCAAAGTGCAGAAACTGCTGTGTTATATCTGTTGGCTGCTTGGAAGAGGAAATATAAAATTTCACAGTCGATTTTAATTTCAAGAACCTATTTTTTAATGAAGTCTTCTACAGGATGTAAAAGTGGCATTTAACTTGCATTTTTGAGGTCTTGTAGCTGCTGCTATTTTTTAATTGGGAAGTTGTGGTAACCCAGCACCCTCATCAGGCTGGGGAATCTGCTTGGACTCTGTTAGGTATTTGGTGAGATCAGCAATACCTTTGTTATTTGAGAAGAAGTCCAGAACCAGTTCCTTCAGTACTAAAGAAACAAAGAAGTTATGTGAGGAAAAATAGTTTAGACAACAACCAGAGACTATTGCTACAAACTATTCATGTTATAGCCTGTTCCTGTAAATCATCTGTATACATGGACACTGTCTGTTCAGAATACCATTGCTATGAAAGACAACAATTGGACACTTTAGAGATGAGTGAAAATGCAGTGAATATGGTGTTTTATCCTGCAACAGTTTTCATATGTATTAGCATTGTTGGAGGAGGAAATTAGGTCTTCAGGGGGTCCTAATCACTAGGCTACAGACTTATGCTCCCACTTATGCTCTGCCTGGTTTCATGAATCTCAAATTATTTAGCTCTCTAGTAGATTACTTTCCTCAGGAGGGAGTAGAGAATAACAATATGCACAAATTCCCTCATTCCCTCATTCTGTTCAACATCTAGACAGTTGAAGTAGCTTACTCAGAAAAATGAGAGATGTAGGACTGAATGTATATAGGTAGAAGTGGGTATCGGTACACAGTCTCCCACCTCGTGGGACAATGCAACAACTTCATCATTAGAAAAAAAAGAAAAAAAAAAAGTCAGGGCAGAAACTAAAAATTGATGATGCTCCAAAGTTCTGCCTTGTGTGAGGCTCTCTGTGGAAATACTTAAAACATCACAGTCTTCCAGGAAGGATTCTGATGAAACAAAATGAGCTGGGTGGCAAGTAACATGGCTCTGCCAGGACAGATATATTTCTTGGAACTGAAGAGGAACTTGAGGCAGCTAGGGAAATTTTGGGTAAATGAGTAAATAAAGTTCCTGTTGCATTTAGATGCCTTCAGATCTAGGGTAAAACCTCCTGAGGCAAAGTTTGACTTCATTGTGTGAGAAATCACTTCCTCTTGTTTGCTTTGAAACTACAAATTGTTACGTTTGGTGAAGTGTACGTTCAGTACTGAGAAGAGAGAGAGGATAACTAGTCCCTATTCCCCTTCCACAGACCACCCATGAGTTTGCAGACCTCCTATACTCCTCAGAACCTAACTGCCTGTCACCAAAGTGATTGTAAGAAGTAATTCTCCTTTATAGGTGCAGGGCCTGATTTTATAGTTTAACAAAAACTAATAAAAAAACAACAAACAAAAAACTGGCAAGACTAGACATTCTTATGGTTGCTATTAATTAAGAACACTAATTAAAATCCTTGATCACCTCAGCTTGTCAAGATATTCCCTGATATTCCCTAATATATTCCTTGATGTATTTCCTGACTCAGCTGGTCAGTGAGCCTACCAAGGGGGTGCCGCAATGGACCTGCTGTTCAGAGAAGAACTTGTAGGTGATGTGGTGGTTGAGAGTTGTCTTGGGCAGAGTGACCATGAAATGGTAGAGTTCTCTATTCCTGGTGAAGTTGGGGGGGAGGGAGGGGAGGGTCAGTAAAACTGCTACCTTGGACTTCCAGAGGGCAGACTTTGAACTTTTCAGGATGCTGGTAGGGAGGGTCCCTTGGGAGTCAGTCGTGAAGGGCAGAGGGGTCCAGGAAGGCTGGATGCTTCTCAGAAAGGAAGTCTTCAAGGAGCAGGCTGTCCCTGTATGCCATAAGATGAGACATCAGGGAAGAACAGTGTGGCTGAACAGGGAACGTTTGTTGAGTCTCTGGGGAAAAAATAAAAAATAAAATAAAATAAAGTAAAATAAAATAAAATAAAATAAAATAAAATAAAATAAAATAAAATAAAAAATAAAATAAATAAAAATTATGTCCAGTGGAAGAAGGGACAGGCAACTCAGGGAGAGTACATGGAAGTTGCTAGTATATGCAGGGAAGCAAATCAGAAAGGCTAAAATCCAGCATGAGCTCAATCTGGCCATTGTGGAAAAAGACTACAAGAAATGTTTTTACAAATATATTAACAGTAAGAGAAGGGCTGAGGAGAGTCTCCATCCTTAACTGGATGTGATGGGGAACAAGACTACTGAGGATAAGGAAAAGGATGAGGTTCTTAATGACTTCTTTACCTCTGTCTTTACTAGCCAGACCACTTATCCTCAGAGTACTCAGCCTCCTGACCTGGAAGTCTGGGATGGGGAGCAGAAGAAACCCCCATGATTCAGATGGGAACAGTTAGAGACCTGCTGTTCCATCTGGACTGCCACAAGTTCATGGGGCCAGATAGAGTCCACTTGAGGGTGTTGAGGGAGCTGTTGGATGTGATTGCTGGGCCTGGTCAACAGGAGAGGTCCCAGATGACTGGAGACTTGCTAATGTGACACCCATCTCGAAGAAGGGTCACAAGGAGGAGCCAGGGAACTACAGGCCTCTCAGCCTGACCTCAGTGCCAGGGAACATTATGGAACAAATCATCCTGAGTGCAATCACACAGAATGTGCAAGACAAACAGGGCATCAAGCCCAGCCAGCATGGATTCACGAAAGGCAAGTCCTGCCTGACCACACACATCTCCTTCTATGACCAGATGACACAGCTGGTGGGTGAGGAAAGCCTGTTGAAGCAGTCTACCTAGATTTCAGCAAGGCCTTTGACATGTCTCTCACAGTATTCTCCTGGAGAAGCTGGCAGCCCATGGCTTGGACAGGTACATGCTTTGCTGGGTTAAAGACTGGCTGGACAGCTGGGCCCAGAGAGTGGTGGTGAACAGAGTGAAGTCCACCTGGCGTCCACTCACCAGTGGTGTTCCCCAGGGGTTGGTGTCGGGGACCATCCTCTTTAATATCTTTACTGATTTGGATGAGGGAGTTGAGTGCACCCTCAGTAAGTTTGCAGACGACACCAAGCTGGAGGGAAATGTCGATCTGCTGAAGGGCAGGAAGGCCCTACAGAGGGACTTGGAGACCTTAATGATTCTATGATATTTCTTTAGAAGCCAGTATAAAGGTTTCAGAAAAATAAGTTACCATATAGCTGCACAGAAAGTCCAACTAACTTTCTCCTTCCAGCAGAAAGTTTGTCCCTTCTCACATCCTTCATGTTTCTAAGGCACACCACAGGGACTGTAAGCCAAATATTAAGCCCTTAGTTATATATGACAGTACAGAAAACTCTTCTAACTTTATGCTGGCATGATGAACTGGTGACCTTGCTACTTCATGACCTAAATCCACAAGCCTTCATCATGCAAGTCTTCTTTGTGAGCTGTTAATTTTACTCCATTCATATTCTCTAATGAGCATGTCAGCTTAGATTTTCTGAGAATTACTGAGAGAAAAAAAGTGGGCACTTTCTACAAAATGGCAGTGGAATTTATTTGGAGGATCAGAAAGAAACAGGCTGTGCACTGCTTCCTAGGTACCGACCTTCAATACATATCAAACAGAGGAAAAAAATACATTATCACAGTGTCAGTAATTTGAACAGACAACACTAAGGAAATCTATGCTAAAATATTCACAGCAATAATAGTTATGCTACATTACCCATTTTGAAAACACAAAAATTGACAGTGTAGTAGTTTTGACAAACTAAAATCACTTTGCCCATATTGTATCAACTTTGTTTTTTTTGGGGGGGGAGGTGGGGTGGGAATAAAAGAAAACCATTTGACCTTCCAATTTACTTATGTGGATACATGTGGAGAGTACTAAGATAGCATTAAATATGAACTCTTCCAAAAGGGAGGACTATCCTCTTGTTCTTCACAGACACAGCAGCTACAGTAGTAGGGACCTGGTCTGTAATCCAGTCTCTAAACCATTAATGAAGCATATAAACTAAAATATAAATGCTAACCCATTCCATCGGGATTTGCCAACTGAACTGTTCACTGAACACATGCTAATCAATTCCCACATAGTGTACATTCACTGCCCACTCTAATGGAGTAATCTCATACACTTAGGAGCAAATATTTTTCAAAGGATTTGAAGCAGAAGATGCAATTTTGTCAGTGAATATAGATAACATGGTACAACTGATTCCTTTAGGAGATGTGAGTCTACGGTTGAAAGCTAAAGTCTAGACAAGAGCTACATCACTGGCATTTTAGAAGTACTGTATTACAGCCTCAGCTAGCATAAAATGTCATGCACAGTAGAGATAGAGTGATTTACACCTGCAGAAAATCTGGCCAGCTTTAAAGATTTGTTTATGAAAGTAAAAAGCAAGTAACAAACAGAAATCACTTTTATCCCCCTTTTTTTTTTTTTTTTTTTTTTTTTTTTTTTTCCTTTTTTATTTTTTAATAATCTGTCAAAAGCCAAGAAAGAAAAGTGAGAGCAAACTGCTGTGACTGAAACAAAGGCTGGGATAGCAAACAATTACTAGAAAACAGCATAAGCAAATTAAAATGGAAAGGAAATGCCACAGACTACTACTGTGCTGCATTATTTGGAGAATCAACTTGCGATGGATTAGCACAAATGTTCCTTGATTCATCATCATGTTCTCCAGTTCAGCAAGCACAAACTGATACTTTGGAATGGAGGTAGTCCGCAGTAAATGCTGTAATTTGTGACTGTGTGACAGCAAATGAAACTCGGCAAGTGGGCCAAGCTATCTGAAGCAAAACAATAATAGCTTGGTGAGCATATTAGGCAACCCTGGAGGAGAGGAGTTGAAAGATTCAGGCAGTAAGGAGAATGTATGTATTTTAGATGTTAGGCAACCCTATTCTCAAGGCATTACAAGCAATGAGAACATCTGAAAAGTGCATCTGGGTTCGGCAGGAACATATTCACCCCTGGTAAACACATTTCCCAATAATACTTTGTTGAGGAAAAAAAAAAAGGTATATCACCCTGGCTAGTAGATTCTTTTTAGATGGCATCTAGCTAGAGGTAAATTGTATTATGAGACCTTTGTCTAGTTTTTATGATTTATGGGTTCAGTTTCATCAGATCTAGGATACAGCATTTATTGGGTACTACATGCTCTGAGAATTTATGTTGCATAGCTAAACATCATGTCTGTATATCTTTTCTCAGTAATCTCTGATAATACCCGAATGGGCTTTTTATTTTAAACATCTGGACAGCCGTATGGTTTGTGAGAATTAAGGTGCTAAGTGAAGAAAACAGCACAGCCATAAAACCTTTCGAATAAACAAAGCTTTCTTTGGAACATTAACTTCTTTACAGAGAAATCTTCTCTATTCCTAAAAATGCACTTAGTACTTTATGTCTTAATCTCAAGGTAACACTTTTCTTTTACAAATAATCTCAAGGCATTTAATGGTACCATTACTGTAGAAAACTATGAGATATTTGCATGAAAGGCACATCACCAAAAGAGATGTACAAAAAAGCTCTATTTTTTTATTCTAGCTCTTGTCTTTGTTTCATCCTAAAAGCAGGAAAATACTGTTCAGCAGGGTGTTCTTTTCTACTCAGTAATAACACTGTCAGCTTTGTCATAAAAATGGCTAAAGTTGTAATTTAGGGAAAATTTGTCTGCATACTAATAATTGACTTTCTATTTGTTGACATTGAAATCCAAAAGAGGGGGAGAGAGAATGCAATTTATTCAGTTCTTCGGTGGAGCCTGTCTTTATATGTGTGCACATCTGTGTCAGTGCATGTCTGCGTGTGTAGCTCAAAATCATATGTAAAGCTACATTCCTATGTGTAAATAATACATTAATGCATTACACATGAGTCATATAAAAAAATAATAATAACTATTACATTACTTCCAAATATTTTATCAAGTTGCCAATATACTTTTATTTTTTATATATATTATATATATATATGCACTTATGTATATATAAACATACATGAAGCAATCTCCTTCTATAATACAAGAAATCAAAATATGTAGAATTGAATATTCTGGCAGCCTTCCTTTTCTTGCAATGCACATTTATTCATGAATGTTATTTCTATTATAAAATAACATGATTTTATCTTATTGAGGAAAGGAATGAATTCCACTGAAAGAAAGCTTGGGTATCACAACCTGTGTTCATGTGTTGACTCATTATCATGCATTTAAGTTTATTAAATGCAGTGGAGCAGTGTGGATATGTAGAGCTTGTTTGGATAACCATGATTTGCAAAACTAGACCCTGAATGGAAATTAGTTAGCTAGGTCATACTTGACCTATATTGCATCATCTGTTGTGACAGGGCTTCCTATGCATTTCTTTAGAGGCAATTAGAAAAGCAGATTCTAACGTGTAGAGATTTTTCCTTGGCATTCTTAATAGTAGCTGTCCAGCTGTACATGGCTCTGGTAAAAATTAGATTACATATACATAAGGGATTTGTACAAAAATCAGTTTTTAGAGTTCTCCAGCTCAATTTGATTTTGAATGAGATCTTAAAACAGATTCTCTATTTTGGGGGGGGGGGGGGGTTTTTTTTTGTTTATTTGTTTCTAGCAAGAATCATTTTGGAAATATGAAGGAATCATTTTGCTAAAGGATAAAATAGAATGTCCTGGCAACACTGACTAGTGTGATCTAGGAAAAAAAAAAAAAGAAAAAAAAAAAAAAAGTGATTTTCACAGGATTTGATCAGTACTAGGCTTAGAAATGGAAGAAACTGTTCAGGGACAAATCCTAGTACCACTGTGTGTCACTAAACTTGTCTGCATGTACAGGAGTGCTGATATCTTTGGACTGCTTTCAAGCTACAAATCATAGGTACTTTTGTGAACACACCAGTGAGAAGCCAGTGGAGGGCCTCTAAGACAATCAAGGGTCTACAGTACATAGCATATGAAGATAAGTTTAAGTGGGATTATTCATCCAAGTGGAGGGTAAGGCAGATAAAACGGCTCCCACCATTACATAATAGAGGCTTTCAAATAAGACAGATCCAAACTCTTAGAGGTATTTAATGGAAGAACTAGGAGCAGTAGTCAAAAATTCAAAAAGGTAATTAGAAAATTAGGAAAATATTTGCCCACAGGACGGTGATGAATAATGGGAAGGGTTTGCCCTGAGAGGCCGTGATATCTCCACACTTCGAATTTTTCTGAACTGGACTGAACAAGATTCTCTGCAACTCGACATAACTTTAGAGATGGCCAGGCTTTTGAGGGAGGAGTTGGGCTAGAAACCTCCAGATGTTCCTTTCAACCCAAATGTTTTTAACAATTTTACTTAACTAAGAATATCAGTGCAGAGTCCAGTCACTCCAGGCTCCTTTTAAAGTCAAAGGAAAGAATATCTATCGGAAGGAATTGGTCCTTCACTGATTACAGAAGCCAAATTCAGCTCATCTTCTAACTCAGATTCCATTATTAGATACTCAAGCTTTGTCCAAACATGATGCCAGTCTGCTCATCTGGACAAGTGTTCAGCATAAGGATTAAAGGGAACCATGGGCAATGACTCAATCCTAATGAGTAGAGGACATGTTTTGTCATCCTGCTCATCTTCTGTTCAGCTGTTCTACTTTGTTGTCCATTTGCAGAGAGGAGAGGGAAAGATCTGACAGGATGGAATACAGAAAACACAGTGCCAGCTGTACAGTGCACTGACCCAATTTGAGCCTTTTCAGGTAATAAAGTAAATGCAAATTAGCATTAGCAAACAGCCCAAACCTGATCCCTAAAGCACAACCTTGTTTCATTTGAAGCTCACAGTCCATATTTGTTTCTACAAATACGGGATGAATATTTGTGCAGATTGAAGACTGTTTGAATGTACAGGACATGACTGATGATACATTTTGTGTGTGTGTGATCAAAGTTTTGAGACTGTCTCATTTCAGGTATTAATGAAAAAGGGAGGAAAATGAACTTTCTGGATCACTGATCTTTATATAGATATTTTTTATGAGAAGTAAAGAAACAACCCAAGTATCTAGTCTAAGCATAGTTCATCCGTTTATGAAAGGCTGGTGCTGCAAACCTCTTCCTAGGCTGTATAAGCTAAGTATTTGCTAAGTGATCCCAAGGATGGCAAGAGACTACATGGCTATGTGTATATTTTCAGGCCTGACCCTTAAATTCTGAGTTCAGTCCTTTGTGTTTTCCCCAAGGAAGTGGTTAAGGTCATAACAAGCAAAAGAAATCTGGAAGCATTTTCCTGTATTTTCTACCATGCATTAAAGGTTTGTGCTGCCTTCTGTATGGGTTCTTAAGAAATGGGCTGCCTGAGCACAGTGCCTCTTTCACTTCAAGTAACCTGAAAATAAATAATTTGATTGAATTTACTGAGGGTTACGTTATCAGTTGATCCACAGCCTGAGGTGGAATATGGCAAGAAAGCATCAGGTTGCTTCTCTGGAAATCCAAGTGAAAAATGAAGGCTATATGGTATAAACAGTAAAAGTCTTTCATTACCAAATGTGGGGTGTCAGATAGGTGTAGACACTCCAGAGAGTTTTGAAAGCAAAGGCAAATGACTTGTATATAACGAGAGAAAAGGACAGCCAGTTGAAGGGGTGCACAGCTGTTAAACCTGTTGAAAGCAAGAAGTTTCAATTTTCAACACTATACAGTCTGTCCCTGCCCAGGTGGTGGCTGGGAGCTGCAGGACCTCTGTGGGCAGGACAGGACCCAGCTGAGCCCTTCCCCAAGCTGGTGGTGCCTGGGGGAAAACAGATTTCCAAAAGGACAGAGCAGGCACAGGCCGAGGAGGAGGCCCAGGGCGAGGGAGAAGCTGCAGAGGGCCCAGGCCCCAGGAGGAGGAGGGCAGGAGGGGCTCCAGGCCCACAGGCAGCAGGGACTCCCCGGCGGCCCTGCAGAGCCCCCGCTGGAGCAGATCTCCACCCTGCAGCCTGGGGAGGGCCCATGCCACAGCTGGGGGACATTTCCTGAGGGAGCTGCAGGCGTGGGGAGCCCCCTTGGGAGCAGGGTGTCCCTGAATGGCTGCAGCCCAGGGCAGGTCCCCCGCTGGAGCAGGGCCATGAGTGAGGAGGAGGGGGCAGCTGAGAGGGGCTGGGGGGGCTGAGTGCAGCCTCCATGCCATGCCATGCCGTCCCATGCCATCCCATGCCATCCCATCCCATCCCATCCCAACCCATCCCATCCCGAGTCTCTGGGGGAAAGGGGTCGTGATGAAGGGGGGATGTTGGAACTAGGAAAGAGGTATTGGGGGAAAGATGTTTTTGTTCTGTCTGTTTCTTAGCACCGGTTCTATTTTATTTGTCATTAAATCAAATAATTTTTCCCTGAGTCTACTCTATTTTGCCCTTGATGGTAATCGGCAGGTCAGCTCCCTGTCACTTCCTCAGCTCATGAGCTTTTTCATCCTCATTTCTCCTTGCCCTGTCGAGGAGGTGAAGTGAGCAAGAAGCTGGCTTGAGAGTTTGGCCCATTGTCAGTGTTTACCCACAACACGCTGATATGCCTGGGTGACCACAGATGACTTCTAACTGGTACAGAGAAGATGAAAAGCAAGGTTTTATCAATGGGCTTACACGCCTCTTAAAAAATAATACATTAAAACATTTAAAAAAAATACATATAATCAAAATAACATTATTAATAACAATCTGCAGGGATCTGAACAGGACAAAATGGTGTTAAATGAAAATGACTAGGTTGTGTGGCTCAGAGAGCAACAAATCATTATTCCTATTTAAATCTCACTCAAAAAGGGAGTACAACAACTAACAATTGCATAACAGTTAATGAAAGACTCCTCAAATGCTCTCCATCTGTCACTTTCCTAATACCAATCTTATTTGAGATGTTTTGGGGGATGGAGAGGTGAAAGGGATATTTACATTCTGACACATATTTTTTTCTCTAGTCCTCAATTGGGAAGCCACCGAAGTATTCAATAAACAGATGGAGTGGTAATGGATAGTGAGTTCTAGAGATACCACTAAGCCATAAGGCAAAGTCTAGAAGAATAACATCTCCTTGTGTGGAAGCCACCTTCAAAGAGAGCAGCCACTGGAATTTTAATTTAATTCCACTCAAAGCAAGTGGAATTACTTCCCAACTTGCATAAATGCCAGGCACAGATTGGCCCTCAGTTTGTCCTACATCTTCTCTGATACTACAGAAGTCTGTCAGGATTTATATCTTTCACCATAAATGTGTAAAAAAACAAAAAAGAAGTTATCATTGAATTTAGTTATTGTTCTCATTTCTCAAAAAAACAAAACAAAACAAAACAAAACAAAACCTTCCAATGTTACCTGTTTGAAATGACAGTTTCAGGGACAGTTCTTGTGGCCTTGCTATTGAACTGGAGGGACCTGGGATTGCTTCTGTAAATTCTAGCACAAATAAAAGACCTCTTTAAAGTCAGCAGACCTCACTGTTGACTACCTGTTGGCTCTCACCTACAAAGGCTGTCAGACATTGATTAGTTCAGAGGGAGAGATTGGGAGAACAAACACCTAGCTACTGTACCCAGCAAATAGGCACATACTATTAAATGAGGATGGCTAGCATTGGCCTTATCAAAATTTCTCTCCTTTTCTTCTCCTTTACTTTCTGTTGCAAATGAAAAATGGAAATAAAATAAAGAAAAAAAATGAAAAAAAAAAAAATCTTCTGTGTATTTATTTATTTATTTTCTCAGGGCATATTTTGATAAAGGTTCAGTGTGAAAGTCATAATGTTTGTTGAAGTCTAGCACAGAACTGCCTGTATCTATCAAGGTAGTGTCTTCCACAGCACAAATCTAATATGACAGGACAGAAACACTCTTTCCCTTTTGGTCTTGGATTTTATTTATAATAGCACGGTAACAGCAGTGTTATGCCAAAAACTTCTGGTCTGAGAAACAAAAAAGAAAAGAGGTTAGGTAAGAACTGGGGAGAAGAAACCAGTGGCAGGATTATTTCTGTTCCAACTCAGCATAATGGTTCAAGTGTTTTCATAGAAGATGAGGCATCTACAGCCTTATTCTCATTTTTTTATATAAGAGGAAAAAAAGGAGAAAATAAGAACTATTCCTCTTTTTTTCCTTTTCTGTACATTCTGTAATACGTTAGCCACTTCTCATTTTGAATTGATCCAGTTCTTACTGTTGTTTATACTTGGTAGGTTGATAGCTCCAGGGAATAAGTCAGTAATTAGAAAGTCATGTTGTACTCTTTCTTTCTTTTTGGTTTGGATCTTCTGGGTCACATAAACTCTGGAGATTTCTGCCAGTGTCTGAAGAATATTTTCTGACTGTTTTTGAATCACACAGTCTTTAATAAATATTACAAAATTTCTAATTTTAGACATGGTCACTATTCACATGGAAAGCAGACACTTCAGCTGGCATTTCACCTAGTAAGAGGAAGAAATGGGCAATGGGAGACATGGGATATGGAGATTGAAGTTGTTGTTTGAACTCAGAGTCCTCCTTTGTCTATGAAGTTAATTTTGCTGGGTCCACTTTATTTTTGAATGGTGGAAAAGGTCATAGTCAAAAAAAAAGGGGGGGTGGAGGGAGAAAAAGAAAAAAAGATCCTCTGTGGAATGTACTATGTATACACAGAAAGAAGTTGCTCTCTGTTCAAGAAATTCATGGATTAAAGACTTGCTTCTGCCCCAGTGCTCACCTTCCTGCATAGAGGGCAGGACTCATCTGACCAAGCGAAAATCCCTGCAATATAGATTTCTACAGAGTTGTCTAGGCTACCTCAAACATCAACTAACAAAAACAGGGAGTAAAAAAGAATTAACACTGAATCCTCCATGAATCTCTGAAGAGCCCTCTTTATTCCTGCTGTAGAAAAGGCAATACAGCCCTTAAGATGTGATGATGCTCATAAAAACAGCCTGAGATCATCTACAATGAGTTTAAGAGGACATATGTACATCTAGGATGGGAAATTAACTTACGGAAAGAGAACTACGATGTCAGTTTGTGATGGATTGCCTGATAGATGACATACCGTGTTTAATTCCTATCCCCAGTTTCTGTGACTAAATGAAAGGAATAAACTTGTCACATCTAAAGTTACACAACGAAAACCACACTGAGACAACTAAATACATTATCTGAAATTAAGGAACGTCTGATACCCTTCTGGATCTCTGGTGGTAAATACAGTCGCTCAATTCAATAACTTGAACAGATGTTCAGTGCTATTTCAGATATCTTAGAGTGTCTCAGCTGTCTCTTAGCTGTCCCCTCACAAGGTTCACACCTCCCTTAGATCCTGTGTCATATTTGTAAGTCATATGCAGATGTCTTGAATATCCCAGAGTATCTCCAATGGTACTAATATTTTTAGAAAGCTAAACTTAGTTTTATTCTGAGTGTCAACTTTTTAATGCATAGGTTTTAAAAATTTATTCTGCAAGTACTCCTATCTCAATACGAGGTCTTTTTATTCTGAAAGATAATATTTTGAGGCCTGGATGTTGTAAGACTAAGATTTGAAATATTTTGGCTCTGTATCTGATGTGCTCTTTTCATTCCAAGATGCTCTAGAAAGTAAGTTAGTCTTTTCAAACAGGGGTTGGAAAGGGAAAATATATATATATTTTTCCCATGCTGTATTGAAGTGTTCTGTAGGAAGTGCTTGGCAGAGAGCTGCCCTGATGTCCTTGTCCCAGAGTTCCTTCTCCCTTGCCAAAGCTGTTGCTGTCTCTTGTCTATCACGCTCCATCCCAGAAGTGGTTTCATTAAATGGATGAGTGAAGTGATTCCTGCACAGACAGAGTTGACAATTGCCACAGGAATCCTCAGAAGAAAAGAAAATACTGTACATGGGAACAGTATTTTGGTTTGAGATATTTAAAGAAAAGAGAAAAAACAACTTTTTTTTTTTTTTTTTTTTTTTTTTCCAGGCAACATTTTCTTTCAGCTCCTTCCTGTGACAGCAAGCATCATGCTTTGTCTGTCCTGCTATAATACAGTGAGTGACATTGCTAATACAAAGTGACTAGACTAAAGCAAACCAATGGGATGCAGCCAGCGCAGTTCTGTTGATGGCTCCGAAGTTGCTCCTGGGACTGTCATGCAGTTAAGCTGCAAATGGGTTATTTGCTGTGCTGTGCTCCTTGACATATATGTTCTTTGCATTGCTGCACAAAAAAG